>CM042138.1:91741775-91811775 GCA_023376005.1 Doryteuthis pealeii
CATATCCTGAACTACTCATCCACCTGGGCTCTATCTTTAAGCATCACAGGTGGCCCCATTGGGGGAGTCTTACCTCTCTGCAGAGGTGCAATCGGTGCATTCTAACGCCCCAACCGACAGGGCGGTGCATTATTTGGATTATTCGGACTATTGTCCTCATCTTCTTATCTGTACAACGTTTCGACCGATGTGCCTCCGACCTTCTTCAGGTATTTCATACCGGGAGCCTTTTCAAACACTGAATCCTTCCTTTTAAATTCTGGAGCCTTCCTTTCAAACTCGAGACCTTTATTCTCTAACTCGGGAGCCAACACGGAACTTAGAATCCAACCAGATTATTTATTAGTTCGAGACGACTCATGAGTCCGACAAGAAATACCTGAAGATTGCCGGAGGGCACATCGGCCGAAACGCTGTACAGATAACAATAAAGATGAGGACAATAGTCCGAATAATCCAAATAATACTAATTATCAAGCCTCATCTAAAAAAAATTCAGAGAAATAGTATTCCCCATTGCACTTTGTATTTCAATGTTCTCTTGCTTTTTTGACACTAAGTCCTTAGCCACCATTTTGTAGTACATATATGGAGGCGCATGGAAATGGGTATAAAGAGATATGCATCCCATTACTCTCTGCCTCCTGCTATGGGTAAATAGTAGGGCAGCCTGGGCTCTTTAAACTTGGCTAGGTAAGCATTCCAGGAGAAGGAAAACTCTGAATTCAAACTTGTTAAACTCTGCTTATGAAATTGACCTTGTGTCGCATACAGTTAGTGTCGAGGGGTTTATATATATATATATATATATATATATATATATATATATGTGTGTGTGTGTGTGTGTGTGTGTGTGTGTGAATGTTAAAAGAGTCGGGGGTTTTCCATAAGGGAAATACTGTTGGGATAATAATATAGGTGCTACGGGTTAACCTAACCAGCTGATTCATTGGAGGGCCTCTTCGAATGCGCGTCTAGCCGAAATGCGAACCAAAGATGGGTGTTGTCATGGCCGGCTCAGCGACCTGGATTCCGTCCTTAAATATCACGGCTTGCCAACCACTGCCAAGAGGTGTCTCTATGAGGTAGTCATCTCTCTGCAGAGGTGCAGTCACCGCATTATACAACCCAATCCGGTAGGGTATATCATTGATTAATCAAATGTAAGAAAGTCTGAGAATCACATGAGCTACCCGTTCATTGGCTGATGGAGACCACCTGAACAGAGTAGGTGTTTAAAATAAGTTGGGGTTTGGCTTGATTTGTTTTACGGCATATCAACCTTAGTGGGTCATTTAATGCCAATAAAGTTTTAAAGTCAATTCATTCTTAATGGATACTCAATTTTTTATTGACACATTTTTTATTTATCCCATAGATGGAACCCTAACAGGTACTAACACTCCGGGTCAGAGTGGACCGGGGAGCAATGGTGATAAAGGAATGTTCCACATTCCCCAAACCTTCAGAATTGGACCTCCATAAGATAGAGATTAAACACATTCCCAAGACAAAAAGACCCTCGGCCACCGTCTTCTATCATCCATATGATAAAAAGGGTTGGGGCTTGTCATAATGGCAATAGAGTTGGGACAATCATATAGGTGATAGGGCTTGACGTTACCAGCCGATTGATTGGATGGGATATCTCCGACGCCCGTCTAGCCTAAGTAAGGGCGAAAGTGGGGTGTTGCATCTCATAGACTGCTTAGCCACTTGGGTTCCACCCTTAAGCATCACGGGTTGCTACCCACGGCCAACACGGTTGGGATTCCAAGAACCATATAATCAGAATTGTTTGAGGTTTTTGTAGCTTAACAAGGTCAAAGCATCCGAGTCTTGGCGTGGTGGTAGCCGGAATTCGTCATCAGCATCGTTGGACAGGCATACTCAATGGTCGGCATTTATCTCGATCGCCTAACCACGCATGCAAATGTGTGGACATGTGCTGCTTACGATACAAACAGAACGAGTGAGAAAGTTAAATCAAGATTATTATGCTTGAACTATTTGACAATAGCTCTTAAGTGAATATATAAATCGTTGTAATAATTAGATTATCATACAGTGGTATATGAACATGTCCTGCTAGATTTTTCCTATTCGATATCAATACGTTATCGTATATCCATGTGCAAAAGAAACACAAACAGACGACTTCATAAAATCTGTTAATATCAACGAACATTGATTTCTATTCCCTAACCCCATAAGGGTTGACTTGATACCAAAATTAATCAATCAAGCACCCCTGGGTGTTGTTGTGTTCCCTGTATAGATTGTATTTTTCCTGGGAATGAATGGGAAACGTGGCTTTCTGAAAGGTTGGCTGGATTTTATGGCATGCCAAAACTGTTGGGTTATTTTATGCCGAAGATATTGTTTTATTCATTCTTGATGGGTATGGAATTTTTTTAATTCAATTTTTTTCAAAATATTTTTAACTCTAGCAGGTACTACCATTCTGGGTCAGAGTGGACCTGGGAGTAATGACAATAAAGGACTACTCCACATTGTCCAGAGTTACACAATTGGAACCTCACTTTTGGATGTAGTTTAACCTCATATCCCGGACATGTGACTTTCTGAGAAACAGTGGAAGTCCCACAAAAGGTCGGATTGATTTATTTAAATAAACGTGGGAACAAAACTGAAAATCCGTTTCTTTCACAACATGAGATAAAATAACAATATCTCTTCGATTTTCTTAATTCTTGCGAGTTTCAAGAATTGACAACGTCCTAATTTTTGTTTTTCTTTATATTAAAACTTGTTCTTGATTATCTGACATATTCTGGATAAAAGAGGGGACGCATAATATCTGGTGGCTTGGGTATGAAAGTAAATGCTAACTGATGCTGATACTTGAATTCTAGAGATCTGGGGAGGGTGGAGTACTCATTTACTGTTATTAACCCCTAGTCCATTCTGATCAGGAGTTGGAACAGTCTACGGGCCAAATAGATATGTTTAAAGATTTTTCCTATTCGCAGTACGTTATCATATAACCGTGTACAAAAAAAAAAAAAAAAAAAAAACAATTGCAGAAAAATTGTAAATATGAACGCACATTGATTTCTTATCCCTAACGCAAGAGAGGTTGACATGATATCAAAATTAGTCAATCAATCCTCGGTGTTGTTTTTGTGTTCCCTTTATAGATTGTATTTTTCCTGGGAATAAATAGAAAGCATGCCTTTCTGAAAGGTTGGTTGGCTGGATTTTACGGCATTTCAACCCTCGTTGGGTTATTTTATGTCGAAGACATCATTTTATTAATTCTTGGTGGGCATGGAATATTTTTTAATTCGATTTTTAAAGAACATTTTAACCAATTTTTACTATTTAATCCAACGATGGGACTCTAGCAGGTAATACCTATAGCTGGAGGAAGATTATTTGCATACATAGATTCCCCATGGGTATTAGCCTTATATAAAATTCAAAGAGTCTCATCGAGGCTTTGGACTCTTGCCGCCGACTTCATTTCCTTAAGCGATAACCATTACACCACGTGCCTAAACGAATTGTGTAATGTTGTATCAGATCTCGAACACCGAGTGAATTTAGTGATCGTATTTGTTAACCACTGGAACTCTTACGTTACGTGCGAGAAACTATCAATCGATAACTGGGGATTGGCAAAGAATACGTCGGTCGGGCAGTTATTACCCGGTAGAGAGTAAGTAAGTTTGGAATTAAAAAACCCTTTATTCGTGGGTGCTACTATTTAGCAATTCCATCATCGACTCAAAACATAACCCTTTGACGTATTTTTGATTTCCCACCAGTCTAGAGGGAGTTTTAATAAAAGGAACAAAGAGAGTGGTATTTTTTTTACCGAGTGTCTGACTTCTACCCTTCCTCTGAACTTGTTATCTTTCCATCTCGTAGCTCTGTCGACTGGGACTTGATACACCGATGGCACTTTTGCAAAGGGATACCATTTTCCCTCCCACTGGGGCCACCTGTTGGTGGTGACCCATCATGCTTAAGGTTGGAACTCTGGTGGTTGATGAGTCCATGACATGTCACAGACTACTTTTGCCCTTGCTTTAAGTAGACGGTCGCTCGGAAAGGCTACCTTTGATCAATCGGCTTGTCACGCATAGCCCTAGCCGCTATATGATTGTACCAACCCTATGGCCCTTAAGGAAAGCCTTAATCCCTTTTATATAAATGTGCTAGAAGGCGGTGGTTGAGGGTATTATTGTCCTGGGTATGATGCTAAACTCTATCTGATGGAGAAGTCTCAGTTCTGGAACTTTAGGAAATGGGGAATGCCCCTTGATCCCCATTACTCTCAGGTATACACTGACCCGGAGTGATATCACCTGTTAGGCTGCAATCTTTGGGTTGAATAGAACAAAACTGATAGAAAGAGATGTGTTAAAAATGATTTTAAAAAAATAAAAATTGAGTATCTATCAAGAATGATTAGAAGAAAATATCTTCGGCATAAAATGACTCAATGGGTTGACATGCCGTAAAACCCAACCAACCAACAAGAATTGTTCATACAATAATTGACCCCCTGTTGAATTACAACAATAATGAATAAACATTAGCTAAATAAATCTCTTGTGATTGCAAGAGAATCTCTTTATTCACAGGCAACGATTATTGCTGCCTTATTAGCAAATTAAGCCCTGTCGGCTGGGGATTTAAAAATACTCCCACGGCACCTCTGCAGAGGGCTAAAAAACTCAATTTGGCCACCTGTTGGTCGTAGTTGGCGACCCGTGATGCGGGGCGGAATCCTGGTGAATGAGCAGTCCATAACATGCAACACTCCACTTAGAGCCACTCGGCTGGTCATGTCAAGCCCTAGTACTTCTATGATTGCCCCAAATCTATTGCCCCTATGGCAAGACCCAATCCTTTTTACCATGTGGGTACTAGAAGGTGGTTACTGAGGGTCTTTATGTCCTAGAAATGACGTTAAACATTATCTGATGGTGAGAATCCAGTTTTGGAAGTTTGGGGAACGTGGAGCATTCCTTCATCTCCATTGCTCCCTGGTACATTCTGAGCCGGAGTGGTAGTACCTGTTAAGGTCCCATCGGGTAGAATAGAAAAATTTGTTTATAACGAAACTGAATATACATTATTAATTTATTTCAAAATTTTATGCACATCAAATGACTAGGGATATTGTTTTTACTGAGGCAAAGAAAAAATAATTTTTAAAAGTGTGTTTAAAAAATTAAATTATAAAAATTGAGAAGCCATTAGTAGGAATTAAACAAATATCTTCTCTTTCTCGGAAGTTTTTTTTTAGATGAGGTTTGATAATTTATATCATTTGGATTATTCGGACTAATGCACTCCTCTTTAATTTTTCTGCACAATGTTTCGGTTCAACATCCAATTTGACACATGAAGTAGTGGATATCGGCGTTGAGTTAATACAATTCTAAATGACAGTTATCTCTAGGCTGCAGGTTCAATCCTGGTCAAGAGCGACAGTAACATAGACTAATTAACATAGTTTAACACTTGTACCCATTCTTGTTTAACAGGACGAGAAAAGTATATCCCCATGGATTAAATAAAGGGTTAGGTTCAAAGTTCCGTGAAGGCTCCCGATTACGACACGAAGTCTCCCGAGTTTCGGTCAGGAGGTTTCCCGAGTTTAGGCCAGGAGGTTTCCCGAGTTCGACAAAAATTCCTGAAGAAGGCTGGAGGGCCCATCGGCCGAATAACTCAAATAATACAAAAACATATTCGTCATAAAATATCCCAATGGGTTGACATGCCGTAAAACCCAACCAACCAACAGGTTTTACTAGTACAAATTATCATGCTTCATGTTTAAAATTCAAACAATGGATTATTATTGTTTATTATTGTTTGTTTAATATGCCTCAGCTGTCACTGAGGATTGAACCCTTTTACAGTTGTAATAGATTGCATGTCTTGCTTGCCCAATACTACAAAACCAAAATGAATCTCTCATATCATTTGTATGACGCCTAAAAAGAAATTAAGGCAACTGAGAAATAAAATATGTGAAGGATCCCATTAAGAATTGTTTATAAATTATAATTTTCTCCCTATTGAATTAACACAATAACGTATAAAATTAACTAGCTTAATAAATCTCTTTCGAATGCCAAAGAATCGGTTTTATTCACTGGCAGCCTCCATATTAAAAAACGTCTGACATTAAAACAAAGAAAATTATAATGCTTTAGATTTTGCAATATAAATCAATTTTGTTATTTCCAATTAAAGGGCTTAATGAAATATTAGCTATTGTTATTCGCCTATTAACAAAACACTGAATATTAGCCTAAAGAAAAACTATTATTTCCTTGTTTGTTTTTGTTTTGTTTTAAAAGAGCTTGATTAAGCTAAAATAAATGTCAATTGTGATCATGGCATGTTCATTTATTTATTAACATGATTTGCATTTAAATGGCGGTTATGAGAATTGAAGTTAGATTGTAACCAAGTTGAATTATGAACACTTCTTTTTTACTGTTCGTCACTCTCTCTCTCTCTCTCTCTCTCTCTCTCTCTCTCTCTCTCTCTCTCTCTCTCTCTCTCTCTCTCTTTCCCGCATACACGTGCTACCACAGAACGAGCCATATATCCCCACACCTGGTAGGTTTTCTTTGGAAGGGATTTCACTGACGGCTGCCGATTACGCTTTAAGGCAAGTTTGGATCCTGGCCAGAGGTAGCCTGCCAAGTTTAGCCACACTGAGAAGACGTGATACGTCGAAACACGGTTTCAGTGGATAACTAATGCTTGGTGAATTCTTTCGAGGGGAGTTTGCTGACGGCCGCTGATTACGCTTAAAGCAAGGCTCTCCTATAAAATGAATGGAACTCTCTCTCAGCCTTTACATATGTATGTATTTATCAGTTAAATTCCCACGCCGGTTTGTAAGTGTACTAATGGCCCAGTGGTTAGGAACTCTGACTGATGATAAATCAATAGGGTTTCTATCTCAGCTGTAGGTATCCTGCTAAGTTTACCCACACTGAAGAGACGTTATACGTCAAAACACGTTGCCTTTGTAGCTCGTAGTGTAGTGAAATTTATTTTGCAGAAAGTTTTTAACTCATACCTAGAATGAAGTTAAATTTTGTGTTTAGCTCTGTTGTGTGAGCCAAGTTTTTTTCTTTTCTTTTTTTCTACTTGATTTTGTTTAATATATTTTTGTTTTCGAAACTGTCATATTTACTTAACCCTTTTTTACGGTTGTTTTGAATAAAAAGAAAAAAGAATATTTGCATTTACTTGTTCGTAAAAACAACTTAGGGGTGGTTAACTTTTATCACCTTCAAACCACTAAAAGTTATTAGACGATAAAATTGCTTTCAAACCGCTAGAAAAATATTTTAAATTTGGGAGGAGGTAACATATTTACATGTCGAGAAAACTTGGGGGCGCTTAAATATCACTTTATCCCATTAACGTTTCATTAAAAATACCTCTTAAACAACTAGGGATTCCATAAGTACCACGGGTCGATTTTTTTAGCAGGTACGACTTAGTGTCTTAAGGCAATATTTATCCGATATGCGCCTTTTTTGTTGAAAAGTAGTTACATTATGAGGATGGGTTTAAAAAAATGATATTACATATGTAATTCATTTTTAATACATTTTATACTAAGCTCTGCAAAAATGGTAAATCCCTATTTTACAAAACACATCTACAATTGATTGAATAGAAATTAACAAAAATCTGGGAATTATCCGATTTTAATGAAATTTTCAATGTTGATTTATCAATGAAATAATTTTTAAACACATCGATTATTTTATTTCAAAACCGCCTTTATTTTTTGAGTTATGTAAAATTTTAGTGGGGTTTATACGGTGCTATTTGCGGTCTAGCCGTTAATAAAATCATTCCACCTACGAACGAAGTCGCCGATCTGATGCGGTGCCTGCTGAAAAAAAAAATCAGCGCTTAAGGCTTAAGTGTGGACCGTTGAGCAAAGACGTACGTTGACCAACTCTTCGCAGATACTGGATGCTATGCAGAAGACTTCCTGAGAGCAATAAATGATAGGGTAATGTTGGCGAGAGATTGTCATGGATATCCATGATTAAAATCCTAATTACCTGTAATTAGAAATAAAGTAACTAAGTGACCCTTCTCTTGTTTTTTTTTTTTTCCTTTGCTCAAACGAAAATGTCTACTCCGGTTTGAATAACTTATTTGGACAGTTTGAGAAAACGTTAAATTAATGAAATTATTTTATCATGTGATTTTTTCTACAATCTAACCTAGGCTAAATGGTTGATCCAACGGGTCACGTTTTTTCTAGTATATATATATATATATATATATATATGACTGTTTATTTTCAGGTGGTGCATATGATTTGTTTTTTTTTTTAATGAATTTTTCTTCTCGAGGCGAATATTTTACACTGCCAGAGTTTTGAAATATATATATATATATATATATATATATATATATATATATATATATATATATATATATCGCTTTAGTGTCTTTGTATAGCATCACTATAGCTGAAACCGTTTCATTGGGGAGGCCATATGCTAATAGTATTTGTTCCATTTTTCCTCTATGTATGGAATTGAATGCCTTGGAGAAATCTTCGAATAATATTTCTTTGACATCGCCGCTGGAGTCCTTCAAGGAGACACACTGGCACCATATATATTTATAATATGTCTAGACTACGTACTCCGAACATCATTAGATACCATAAAAGAAAAAGGTTTAACACTAAAAAAGGCAAGAAGCAGGCCATATCCCGCACAAACAATCACAGATGCGGACTATGCTGATGACCTTGCACTTCTTGCAGATACACCGGCAAAGGCTGAATCACTGCTACATAGCTTGGAGGAGGCAGCAAAGAATATAGGCCTCTATGTGAACTCCGGTAAAACAGAGTTCATGAATTTCAAAAATAAAGGAGACATCTCCACACTCGACGGCAAGCCTCTTAAGCCAGTAGAACAATTCACATACCTAGGTGGTAATATCTCCTCCACAGAGAGCGATGTTAATACACGGATAGCAAAGGCATGGGCGGCCACAAATAGATTATCAGTCATATGGAGGTCCGATCTCCCTGGCAAGCTGAAGCGACAGTTCTTCCAGGCTGTGGTTGTGTCGGTGCTGCTGTATGGCTGCACCACCTGGACCCTGACAAAGCGTCTTGAGAATAAGCTAGATGGGAGCTGCACAAGAATGCTGCGTGCAGTCTTGAATAAGTCGTGGAAACAACACCCCACAAGGAAACAGCTGTACGGTCACCTGCCCCCCATCTCACAAACTATCCGAGTGAGACGGACAAGGCATGCAGGACACTGCTTGAGAAGCAGGGATGAACTCATAAGCGACGTTCTCCTGTGGAAGCCAACACATGGACATGCAAGTGTGGGGCGCCCAGCAAGGACATACATTGACCAGTTATGTGAAGATGCTGGATGCTCCGCAGAGGAGCTTCCAGGTGTAATGAATGATAGGGAGGGTTGGCGAAGGATTGTCATGGATGCCCGTGCTACATGCGCGACATGATGATGATGATGACATATATATATATATATATATATATATATATATGCAAGAAACATGGGAATGAATCTGAATGTAAGTTGGAAAAGTGAGGATGATTTATTGCTATTTAAAAATATATATCTACATTGTGTGTATTTGATTGGTACATGGTTATTTCCTTAGAACATAACGAGTTCCTTATTATAAAAGTCACAATAATTGCAGTGATAAAGTTGACTGCCGATGCAGTTGAATCACGGGCATTAATTTGTTATGCATCAATCGTACTGGTAGAAATTCAACAATCATTTGAATTAATACTTATATGTCTTAGCGTATTTGTTCTCTGAAGTGATTCACGTTTGAAATATCTAATTCAATAAGAAAACATATAAAGTTAAGAGATAATGCAATTTTTCATAATACTTGAAATATCGATTAAATTTTCTCGAAATAATTTTAGGTGGGAAATATCAGTGTATAAAAGCGGAATTCTTTTTAAGATATTTGATTTACACAGACAATTCTAATTAATCTTTTTCAATCTTTCTTTATAAGTGTCGAATTAAATTAAAGAATTTTTGAAAATCTTCCATACGGTGCTGATAGAATTCTTCATTGCTTATTGTGTCCATTTCTTTTGGTGTATTTTCTGAAAGCCAATATATTTAATGATACAGGTGTTCCTACAAAATACGGACTTTATCATCTTGCAATACCCTTTGGTGCATATCGCATAAATGCGTCCTGGCCTCCTGTCCTAAAAAACGCTAAGCGGTGCCTGCTGAAAATCCAACCCGCGTTACTAGCTAATTGTTGTTATTTTTGAAACTTTATTAAAAATACGTGACAGTATTTAAAATAAAATAAAAATAAAATGAAAATACCGAAAAGATATATTTTAAAGGGGGCGTAAAATATTTGTTTAATTGTCGATAAAAAAGAAACTGGCTGGTGGCTTACTTGTAAGGTTTTTAAACAACTAAACAAGTTATTTGTCGATGAAAACGCCTTCAAACCGCTAAAAAAATTAAGAGTGGGGGGGGGTTAGTCCCATTTACTTGTCGAGAAAAGACTTGGGTGGGGGAAATATTGCTTTTATATCGCATTAACTTTTCGTTAAAAACGCCTTCAAACAGATTGGTAGTTCAATAGTAGTGCGGATTGGATTGGCAACGCTTAGCGGTTTTTAAGACAGGACGCCAGGATGCATTTGTGCAATAATACCTTAAACTCTGGTTAAAATTGAGAAAGTCTAAAGGAGTGTCGTACCAATCTAAATAATTTAACATATGATAGACTTTTCAGTTCTCTGGCAAGGTCTAACTATTTGTTTATCTTTTCGCTTTCTTTCATTTTTACTCTGTGGTCACCGGAACTGCAAAATCCATGAAATGGCAAGTTTCTCTTTTTTAATAGCCAATTAACATTTCAAAGTGAAATTGAGTTAAATCAATAGCACTTATGTAAAAATATCAAACGTTGTATTAGCTGAAATATCATACTGTGGTATATATCCACATTTCCAACTAGTTTTTGTGTAATTTCTGTTGAGGTTTTTTTCCACACAGTTCGATTAAACAGATATATTTGAGACCCTAACAGGTGCTACCACTATAGGTAAGACTGGGCCCTGTGTTACATATTATGTGGTGTCATGGGTTGTTGACGGACCCTGCAGCGAGAATTCTAAGAGGCCATTGTTTTTCAGATGAGGGAATGGAAAACTACCAGGACGGTTATGGCCAGCTGACCTCAGAGGCGAGAATCTCGCACGTCACGTGATTTAGTTAGTTTATATGTTAGTTTCAACCTGGCGTCGAGCAGAGAGGATGCCTATCTCTCTGCTGGGGTTGTTAACTCCTGCGCGAAAGAACATGGGTAGAAATAAATCTTGACCAAGAAAATAAGTCTTGTGAGTTGATTAATTTGCATGACTAAAGAGTTAGCCCAGAATAAGCGCTTAGTTAGAGACAGCAACAGGAAGATGACAAGATGACGACCATAGCAAGCATATAGCCGAAGCAGTAAAGCCAAAATGAAGAACGCGTAAGTCTCATCTCTGTCTCTGTCTCCGTCACCCGAATATCACCTCTCTCGATGATGGGGTATATAACACATGGAGTAGTGGCACTGATGTGGTACTTCACACTCACCATATCTCTAGATCATCAGATGTAGTTAACTAATCATACTCCGGAAACCCTTTTTGAAGGGATCTTACCCTTCTTTACGGGAAACTGAACATGTTCTGTGTTCCACCGACAAGGCAACAATAGTTTTGCATTTTCATGGTTAATTCCTACTAGCGGAACCTGTGGATATACTACACTATGATAATTTCATTTTTATTGTAGGCATTTTTCCATTTGCTAAAAACGATGGCCTTGTGTTCATTTTTTATTAACTGCATATGCATGAGTGGCTGAACAGGCCAATTTTTGAATGTCTATCTCTGGTACAATGACTGCAAACAAACTGTGATGCTTGCTGAAGTTGCCATTGTCTCTCCTTCCTTCTGGCTCTCTTTTCTGTGGTGTCTTCTTTCCTCTCTTTTTCACTCCTTTTCGTCCCTTGTTTGACAAAGAGGCGTCATCCTGCTCGGTTTTCAACACCAACCTCAAACGTGTTGATGTTCACCTAGCATAAACTTTGTATATATCGATTTATCCAAGAAAATTCCTTTTTTCCTCAAAAGAACGACTGGGTTTTACTTCCTTTTATTTATCACTTGTTCCGATTTTTGCATGAGAAAAAGGTTTTGATTTTTTTTTCAGTGTTCAAACTGAAACACTTCGTGTCAACATGGAATGACCTTTGATTAACAATTCTAAAAAAATTTGAATTGAAATTATTTTGTCAGGCTGTACCCAAAGTCAATGCTCTTTATGCAAGAAGGATCTTGGTTTTGTTTTTGTTTTGTTTTGTTTTACGGCATATCAACCTCAGTAGGTTATTTAATGCCGATAAGTTTTGAAATAAATCAATTCTTAATGGATAATACAATTTTTGTTTATCAACTCATGTTTTTCTATTTAACCCATAGATGGGGCCCTAACAGGTACTACCACTCCAGGTCAGAGTGGACCAAGGATCTTGGTATAAATGCGCAATAGCGCGCAAGATATGATATCATTAAAATCGCATTTTACGTATAAATAGCATTAGAAGTCAGAATCTCCCGAAGTAGCCTAATTCTAACCCTATCCAAACCCTGACACTAACCCAAACCCTAACACTAACCCTAATCCTATCGTCTCAGAGGTTTCGGGTATTTCCGTGAAATGTAATGAAATGTAATGCTTTGTATATGTATTCTAATGATAGTATATTGCTATTGTGCATTAGTGTCATGAGCTTACCAGTAGAAGATCCAGAATATGATATCCAAGGCGATAAAGAAGACTAATAGGAGAGGACACATAAATGTATGTGCTAACAGCTCAATGACTGGCAAAGAACATGAAAAAAAAAAGAACAGAGGTCTACTGGGGAGGAATATATAGCTAGCATCTTTTTTTTTAAATTCACTGAACTTGGCATATTCAGCTGGATAATCAAATAATTCATAAACCGAGCAGGACTACAGGATATTCTACATGTCGTTAGTGACATTTCCCGAGTTAATCGAGTTTACAAGTGTATCCAGATCTCGTTCAACTACCACGTGACAGTTTCTACGAGATTATCATTCAAAATGTTGCAGGGCAAAATTCATGATGTCATGTCCATCTAGTTATTTAAGAAAATAACTAATTAATTGTGACCTATTTATATATCAAACGTCACGTTTTGTCGAGTCTATATTGTCGTGTGTCCTTTTTTATTATTATTCTCTTATAATCTGTCAATAACGTTTAACTGTTTTCACTGATAAACAAGGGCCGGGTTAGCTCAGTCGGTAGAGCGTTCGGCTAGAAACCACAAGGTTCCTAGTTCGATACCGGTCCCCGCCAACTCAGCGTATGAGTAGCACAGGGATCTGTGCGGTAAAGTAAGGAACTGACGGTAGGTGCTAAAACAATCTCCTTGGTGTAGCGCTAGTGAAAAGGGGATAGACTCCCTTGCTGACTGGCTGATACCGACTTTAGGCCGCCCCGACGACTTTACTTTACTTATATATTGATACACGTATTCTTTAAAAGTACGACCGTTATCATCCTGCAACAACCTCTGCTTAAAAATGAGAGCGTCCAAATCTTATAAGATGAAATGCAAAAATGAAATTCCTGAGTATCTGGTGTTGCTTATCCACTGAATTCTTATTTCTTATGCGTGTCGTAAACTCAGCTAACTAATGGACCATTCCTTTTTTTATTATAAAGAAAGAAGGGAATAAAAAAGACATGCTACACAGCAAAAATATAATAAGAAAGAAATAAAGAGTAGGATAAAAATAGAGAGGAAGCCATAACGCTAACCTGTCTCAATCGAACATAATGAAAAGATGAAAAGAAGGAAAGAAAAACAAAGTGTGTGTGTGTGTGTGTGTGTGTGTGTGAGAGAGAGAGAGAGAGAGAGAGAGAGAGAGAGAGAGAGAGAGAGAGAGAGAGTTAAATCAAATCAAGATTATTATACTTTTTACATATTAAACTATTTAGCAATAAATCTTGAGTAAACATTAGACGTTGTAATAATTAAATTATCATACTGTGGTATATCCACAGGTCCTACTAGTTATTATCAATGTTGTTGTTGTTATTATTCAAACGATCAATTAAAGCAGGCTGATTATATAGTGTTGCTTATCCGCCGAATCCTTATTTCTTATATGTGTCTTGATTAAATAAAGGATCATTCCACTTTTATTATAAAGAAAGAAAGGGAATAAAGCAGGATACACAGAAAAAATAATAAAGAAAGAAGGAAGGAAAGTGATTAGCCGAAATATCGAGAACTCTTGGAAGCGATAATTCTAATGTTTCAATCAAACATAATAACAATATGTAAAGAAGGAAAGAAAGAAAAGAGTGAGAGATTTAAATCAATATTATTATGCTTTTTACATATCGAAGTATTTTTAATAGCTCTCAAGTAAACATATCAAATGGCATGAATGAGAAAAAACATTGGAATATTTCCTTTAGTAGACAATCTATTCCAATACACAAGTAAAATGTGAAAATAAACAACCTAATTTTTTTTCACACCCGGCTTAGCCGGTGGTTTGCTGGAGGCTTAGTGAGAGAAAGTCTCTTCAGATCTCCAGGATTCTTCTGAGTATTCTAGCCGCTTGTAACAATGTTGTTGTTTGGATGGTCTCCATTATTCCTTTGATTTCCAACATATCCAGACTCTTTTTCCATGCCTGTGAGGGCTGTTCCAAAGGCACCAATTAAAATTGGTACGACCTTTACCTTCATGTTCCACAGTTTGTTTCAGTTCTCTGGCAAGGTCCATGTATTTGTTTATCTTCTCGCTCTTTTTCACTTTCACTCTATGATCTGCCGGAATAGTAAAGTCCACGAGATGACATATTTTCCTTTTCTTGTTTATTATTATTATTATTATTATTATATTATTATTATTATATAATCGCCGCCCTGCACCTATATTTGTGGCCTTGTGCCAGACTTGGAAAAGAACCTTAGAAAAATGTACTACCGATTATCTTAGATTACTGGGTGGTCTTTGTGGAATCACCGAAAAAGTAGTTAGGATAGATAACATCTTTTTAACGAGAGAAAGCAGACGATAAGTCTAGGATTAAGAAAAAAACAGTCTTTTGGACTCCAAGAAATCTTTGATCTTTTAGGTTGGTTGACCAGTGAGATTGGAATGAATAGAATGAATCGAAAGGTCTCGAACGTTCTAAAGTAGAACCTTCTAGAAGATTATTTAGAAATGCTATTTAAGACCCGCGAATAGAATCACGAGAGGCAGTCAGTTGGAGTCAGTTGGAGCTGGAGTCCGCGAGCAGAGGAGTCAGTTAGGGTCTGCGATCAGAGCTGTGAGGGTCCGAGAGTCAGAGGCAGTGAGAGCCAGGAGGCGTGCGTGGCAGTGGGCAGTTAATGAACTGAGGTCGCTGATGTGTGAAACCCGAGATGTAATATTTTACACTGAACGAAGTTAAAACCATATTTAAGGAAGCTGACCATCTCTCTCTCTCAAAAGTTATAGGAAGTTTGGAATATAATAAACTTCTGAGAAGTAAACCCGGTGTTGTTAGTCTGCTCTATTTACAACGAAAGAAATATTTTTATGAATGGACTCACGATGCAAACAAGATAGTAAAGTCACTATCGCAAATGAAAGTCATTAAAGTGTAAACTTGTCAACACGTCAATTGGCCGTAACGAAGGAGCACGCGGCCGTGAAACGTGATACCTTTCCCTTGACCATAAACAAAAGAATGGAGGAAGATTTGGGGGCTAGCTAAGACTGACTGCTACAGCTAGACCTGGGTCCGTGTATGTAAACAAACTGCTGTATGTACGAATATACGAGTAGTAGTGCCGAAGAAGGAAAGGTACTAAGGTTAAATACGAACTGGTACCGCTACGTTAAATATTCCTAATCGATACTGTGTAACGAACGCCACAACGTTACATTATTATAAACTATTTTTCTTCTTTGGAGAGGAAAATCTCAGTTCTCAATGTAGCGCTGTTGACTGGGGGTGTGAAATACACTCGGTGCATCTCCGTAGAGGGGTAAAACTTTCCAATGGCGCTAGCTGTTTGCTATGGGTATTACACGTCGTGCTTAAGGATGGAACCATGTTGGCTGAGCAGTCCATGACAGGAAACACACAACTTCGGTGCTTACTTAGGCTTGACGATCGGTCGGAGAGGATCTCCCCGATCAATTGGCTGGTCACGTCAAGCCCTAGCACTTATTTGATTGTCCCAACCCAATTGCCTTTTTGGCAACCCCAACCTTTGTTATTATATATGTTCTAGAAGGCGGTGGCTGAGGGTTTTAATGTCCTGGGTATGTCGTTAAATTCAATCTGATGATGAGGTTCCAATTCTGGAGCTCTGGGGAATGTGGAGTACCTTTTCATTGTCATAACTCCCAGGCCCACTCTGGTCCGGAGTGGTAGTACCTATTAAGGCCCTATCTATGGGTTGAGTAGAAAAATGAGCTTACAAAGTGTTTAAAAATTTGCTTTGATAGAAAAACTGAATACCCATCAAGAATGAATTAAAGAAAAACGTCTTAAGCATAAAATAAACCAAGTGTTGACATGCCGTAAAATTCAACAACCCACTAACAAAAACAATTAACAGTCCTCAATGTTTTTACGTTGTTTTTTTAAATTTCTTTTGGAACCCTTACAAAGCATTACAAAATAAGTAAAAATCAAACTTGAGTAAAATTTTCTTTACATTCCGGGGAGAGAAAACATAAATTCCTATTTCTTCTAAAAATTACCTCCCATTTCAAGAAATCTTACTGTTCGGGCATTTTCCGATCCGCCACTCTCAATATTGTCTTGTTCTTCTTCAAGAACCTTTTCTTAGACAAGGTTTTGAAAAAGCAGTTTATCTACTCTTGATATCTCAAAGTCATCATACGTATAAAATCTCTCGTCTGTCTTCAATTAGATATTCTCTCCCCGAACGTTCATATGCAAACTTAACAGTTCAAATCGAGTAAGTCCAGTTATTTAACAAACAAATTCAAAACTAAACTAATATCGTAAATTACCTTCTTTTCTTTATTTCTTTCTTTTTTTTGAAAACTATTTATAGACTTGTGAATTCTTTTAATTTATTGAAAATTGTCCACCAGCTTCTCTTTCTTTTTCTCTTTCTTTTTCTCTTTCTCTTCTTTTTCCTCTTCATCGTCTTCTTTCACTTCCTCTTTCGCTCTCTCGACACTCTGTTACTGAAGAAAAAAAAATGCAGTGCACCGTTCAGGCCAAAATAGGTCGCTTTTATAGCCAAATAAAAGTTGCAATGCACCATGGGTAGTCACCCATAATGCCTCGCAACCTCTATAAAAAGTCCATTCTGCCCCTACAACTTCTTGACACTTCTTACTCAGAGTGGGCATAATGGCGTACCACATTCCTTCTTCCCCTAACCACATTCCTTTCCTTGCCAGGGACAGTTTCGCAGTACAGGCATCAAGGACGCTTTGAGTCAGGTAAGTTAGACTCGTTACTACACTTATTTTAACAAGTTATGAAACCCTATATTGTTTATTTTGATGAGATCAATGAGAAAAAACTACCAGCCATTCTTATGTCGAAATCATTTACAAAACACACGATTTTCTACTGTTCTATTTAAACTTTAACAGATAATTCACAAAATATGGATTATTGGGGCTAATAGTGCATCCTAATGCGTCGGTCTGCACTAATTGTGCAGACTAAAGCTATATCCTGTTAGATTATCTAGCTATAGTTATTTACTAAGCTTAGCTGTGGCACAAGGCCAGAAGTATGGAGCGCCCAATGAGAATCGAACTCACTAAAAATGGTCTGCGAAGCGAGCTTGCCAACCACTACACCACGTGAGGTGCTTAGATTATCTAGCTATAAAGTGTACCCTAAATTCTCAATCATATTTATGAACTTTCCCCAAATCAGCAGCTTGCATTTCTGGTAAACATTAACGAATCAAAAACGATATAGAACGCATTTAAGATTATTGGGATTTGTTCTGAAATCAATAGCAAATTGAACTTTCCGCTATCAAGACATACAAAGCAATTGAACAAGGAATACATCAGACTTTCTGCTACAAGTAAAAGTATCCACTGAAACTATTCTCTTTTCTACCTAATATTTCCAGGGACATAACAGATTTTCGACTACAAGGAGTATCCACTGGAACCACTCTCTTTTCTACCTAGGATTTTCAGGGATACAACATATTTTCTACAACAAGAAATATCCATTGAAACTACTCTTTTCTACCTAAGATTTCCTGGGATACAACATATTTTCTACTACAAGGAGTATCCACTGAAACTACTATTTTCTACCTAGGATTTCCAGGGACACAACAGATTTTCTACTACAAGGAGTATCCACTGAAAACTACTCTTTTCTACCTAAGATTTCCTGGGACACAACAGTTTTTTCTACTACAAGAAGTATACACTGAAACTACTCTCTTTTCTACCAAGGATTTTCAGGGATACAACATATTTTCTACAAGGAGTATCCACTGAAACTATTATTTTCTACCTAGGATTTCCAGGGACACAACAGATGTTCTACTACAAGGAGTATCCACTGAAACTACTCTCTTTCTACCTAGGATTTCCAGGGATACAATAGATTTTCTACTACAAGGAGTATTCACTGAAACTACTCTCTTTTCTACCTAGGATTTCAAGGAATACTATCATTTATATCACTAATTCTAGCGGAGGGGGTAAGTCATCTGTATTGCTTAAATTTACATCCACCATTCATGCTTGATTTTTATAAATTTTCTATAACATATATATATATATATATATATATATATATATATATATATATATATATATAAGGTGTCAAAAAAGTATCGAGATTTTTTTTGTACTATTTGACACACCTTGCATTCTAAAATAATCCGTTCATTATTCATATTGGTAAATACAGCTTCAGACTCGACACTTTTATGAAACACCTTGTATTCTGAAAACATTTAACGTTCCACTTGTTGTTCATCTTTGTCTTGGTAAATACAGCTTCAATCTCGATATTTATACGACACACCTGATATATATATATATATATATATATATATATATATATATATATATATATATATATATATATGGGTACTACTATGTGAACATAGCGTAAGTAGTTAATCCAATAGGGCTCAATATATTGTGAATATAGAGCATTAATAGTCGTAGAAGTTATTTCCCGACCGCGGTTTCGGTGTTACTCCAACACCTTCATCAGGGGGATTGAGTGGATTTTTTTTGGGTTACTTTATATAGCTAGACTGATATCTTTTTAATTATTCCTGAATTTAATCTTAGTAGGCTGCTAGTTTGTAGTTGGTGTTAAACTCCTCCTATTTTGACCTATGTGGGTAGTAGTGCGCTGTAACATTATACTTTTATTACCCCTTACCACTATCTTCAACTTACTCTATTGACCTTTGTGGGGTCAGTTAGTCTGGAGTTTGGCTAAGTTTTTTTAAATTTATTTCTTTATTTCTTCTAGTAGTTTTTCTTTGTTACTGCTTTATCATAATTTTACTGTATTATGCCCTTATTGATCAGTTATATCTTATTGGTATTCTAATGCATTGCGTAATCTATGCATACATTTTCCTAGGAACTCATCCTTTTTATTAATTAAGTCATTTTTATTTGGGAATCTAATTATTTATAACTTTTCCTGTAGACACAAGAAGCATACTAAGATTAAATTCAGGAAGAATTAAAAAGATATCAGTCTAGCTATATAAAGTAACCGAAAAAAATTCCACTCAATTCCTACTGATGAAGGTGTTGGAGTAACACCGAAACCGCGGTCGGGAAATAACTTCTCCTACGACTATATATATATATATATATATATATCTTATTATAATGGAGATTATGTGTTTGTTTGTCTGTAACCGAAACTATATCACTACTCAAGTCACTATCCATTTAGTTATTGTACATCACATTCTCCATGAATCATTTTTATCTAAGCCTCAATTATTAATAAAATTTTTTCATTATTAATACTGCTGGTCATATCTACGTACTAATAAAATGCAATTGTATTTATATGTACAACAAATAGCGGTTTACAGTGTGAACGGCAAACCTAATTTGTATATTGATATTTAGAATTTGATTTTAATAAATATATGCTTAGTATTATTGATTTCTAATTATTTGATTTTATCTTAATGAATATGAGCAAAAATCTCGGAGATAAATCTTAAAAGAAATCAATAACAAAAAGAAATAAAAGTAATTTTATTCTTTACTTCCTAATTTAACTAAATAGTTAAATTAGAAAAGTTTAGCAAGGAAAGACGGGGGTGATGGAAGAGGAAGCTTCAGCTGTTATATTTTTCGATTATACCCCTCTCTGTTTCAAATCATTTTATCTGTATTCTTATTTAGTTTCTTTAGACTTTCTAATTTAATATAATATTTTATGATATTAATACTTGCACCCGGGGGTGCATATATTTGCTAGTATATATATAGAGAGAGAGAGAGAGAGAGAGAGAGAGAGAGAGAGAGAGAGAGAGAGAGAGAGAGAGAGAGAGAGAGAGAGAGAGATGTTCTTGGTCTACCAATGTCAGCATTTGATCCTATGGTCTTCAAACAATTCATGATGATAACTGTGATGTTTTATAGATTGCAGAGTTCTGTAAAAGGTCACCTTTTATCAGTTTTAATTACTGTTTTGTAAAATGAATTCGAATTGAAAAACTAAAATAATCTTATTGATACGATTTTGCTCAAAGGATCCATCCTATTTATATTAACTTATTAACTTCGTCACCCAATGCACACAAAAATAAAATGCGGTTAATATAAAGCCAAGTGTCGGTGTCTTCTTTATCGCTGCAAGCTAAACTGACACCAGAACTCTCCTCAACCAGATAAGATGTCCTCACAGTATTTAACAAATCCTTTCAGATAAAATTACCGGATTTTAACTAATTTTCTATAGTTTGTCATTTATTTCATTACACATCCAATGAACTTCTGTAAAATAATCTTTAATTACTCGCTTTTCCTGGGGAATATCCGGAAATTAAATGGAATTATCCTGCGATAAAATCTCATAGACTAATTTTGCCAAATTATCCTTCATAGAAAAAGATGAAAAGAAAAAAATGCTAATTTTAATGAATACTTACAGACACAGACGAGAACACTCACACACATACATACGTATATATATATATATATATATATATATATATATATATATATATATATATATATAGTATATATATATGTGAAATCTGGTCTGTTTATAAAAATTAAGCATTGAGCTCTCAAACGGAACCTGAACTCTACAACAAACTACTGGTAGAGAATAGGACCAGCCTAGAATCACCTTGTACCAAGAAACTTGGTACACCAACAAAGAATATATATATATATATATATATATAAATAGTTTTATAATTTACTTGAAGCATTGTGTATATATTGGTTTGGAGGTTGATTTTGAAGGCTATCACAATGCAGGTGTAAAGAAAAGATAATAAGGTAACAATGGTGTTGTTTGTTAACCTGTAATTTATTCTTGATATTTCGAGATAAAATTTCTTTTTCAGAACACTGGAACTGAAGTAGTTGTCGTCTTATTATGGCATTTTTAGTTAAATGAATTTTTTTTTGAAAATGTTACAGATGGTATTTTTTTAATAACTGTATTCTCGTGTTGCATGTTTACGTGAATGCTCTTTTTTGTTTGTACGTGTGCGTATGTTTTTATGCCCGTGTGCATGAAAATGCGTGTAGACTGTGACGTTATGACCGTATCCACGCGCGTGTGTGCGTATGAATGACCGTATCCACGTGCGTATGTGCGTATTAAAGAGCGTATTTGTGTTTGGTGGCTATGGCGATGTACAATATTTATAATAGTATTGGATGTAATATAAATCATCTAATCATTTCTTCTTCTTCTTCTTCTTCTTCTTCTTCTTATTATTATTATTATTATTATTATTATTATTATTATTATTATTATTATTATTATTTATTTGTTTATTTACTTATTTATATTTAATTCAATTTTTTTTTGATCTTTCATATTTACATTGTCCATAGGTGTGTATGTGTGTGTGTTAGATAAAAAGGTAAAATAGTTAAATTCATCAATATCTAGTGTAAATCTTATTAGTTAACAACTAGTGTGCAATGGCTTGTGTATTTGTGTGTGGGGGGGATTTTCTGGGCTATAGATGTGGGTGCGTGTTTCGCATTAGTCTTCTCGTTGTAGATTTGTTTCATTAATAATTCTCCTTTGTGCATGTGGGTATGTGTTTCGTGCGTGTGTGCATATACAGTTACGTGTACGCGTTCGTTGTGGGTTTATTATATTATGAAATCTGCACTGAGTTCGGTCCTATTATTGATCCTTGGGTGTAATCTAGCTATTAGCAAGGCCTCCTTATTTCGGAGGTTACCCAGATTTATCTCCCAGGATATATATTGACTGTTATATTTCTCTCTGTGATATTGCATTTAATTAAGTGTTTGCGGAATGTGGATGCTTGTGTGGGTAAGTGTTTTTTTTACTCTAATGTGTAGTTGTCTAGTGGTGCTACCTATATATAATTGGTTACATTGTGTGCAGTATACCACATTCACTTCATAGCACATACCTGTGTCACGGATGGGGCAGTTCGCTAGTGTACAACTAATGGTTTCCTTATGGCGGTTTTTGGAGAGTTGTCTCCGAAGTAATGGTCCGTAATGGGCAAGTTGTATATTCAGGCCCTCCTTCCGTATCGCCCTGTGTATTGCTGCGGTTATACTTTCGTTGAAGTGTGGTGACCTTAAAAAACAGGTATTGGACGTGAGGTGGTGTTTTGTGGATTCTGTTTGCTTCAGTCGTTTTGTGACTGAAGTGGGGTAACCGTTGGCTTTTAGTATGGATATAAAGTGTTTGGTGTGTGTGATCTGACCCTGCTTCCTTCTGCATTTGTCCCGGATAGAGGCAAGCTCGTTTTTTATATATCCAGTATTTGCCCCAACGGGAAGTGCCGATTTGTGGTGGACGAACAAGTCTCGGCTGGCCGATTTTCTGTAGAACTCAGTATGGATTTGCCCCTTGTTTAATACTTTAAGTCGGAACTCCAACAGTGATAATGCTCCTGTGCAATCAGGATGATCTATGGTGAAATGTATTTTTTGTCTATGTTGTTGAATGTTGATGCGATCTTGTTGGCTTCTTCACAAGAAGATGTGAGGATGAGTATATCATCTATATATCTGGTGAAGAAGGTGCAAGAGCGGCAAATATTAAGTGCTTGGCGTTGAAGTCTGTCCATGTAGGAGATAGCCAGTAAACTCGAGAGGCTGGATCCCATCGACAGGCCCTTTATTTGTTTATATGTTCGTTCGTGAAACGTGAAGTATGTGTGTCTACGATTATTGATAGAAGTTGGTGTATGTCTAGAGGGGCGAGGTTGTAGCAGTATAGGCCGGATGATGCTATGCGTTCAGTCAACAGGTCGACCGCTGGTTGAGCTGGTACTGATGTGTATGAAGAGGTAACGTCCAAGCTAAATGCGTATTTATTGTTTTAGAGTATATTTGATTGTGTTTGTTGCAGTTTGTGAATGACTTCGCTAAGATTGGTTTCAGTATTTTTTAAAAGGAACCATGATGTTTTATATAATGGTCCTTTCACACTGGAGACTATTGGTCTAATTTGTGGTGTTGAACTGGTTTTATGTGTTTTTATCAGATGGTAAAACCTTGGTGGGGTGCTATTTTTACCGGTGAAGTTTTTCTCATATTTGTTGGAGTTTTCTATTTTTGGAGATTCTGGTCCACGCGGTGTTTATGTGGTTTTCTATTTGGGTGGGCGTTACATCTGTGTATAGAGTTCATTGTTGTTAAGGTGCTCGAATGCCAAGTTGTCGTACGTATCCCCAAGGATTACACAGAACTCTCTTCCTTTATCAGAGAGCAGGTACATTAATTCCTTATCTTTTAGTGTTTTTGGGGTGTTGTGTTGTGCTCTAGAGAGGTTAGGTGTTATTGTTTTGTTTCCTTTTATGATCTGGAATATTGATTGTTTAAGTCTAGATAGTTTTGAATCTAGTGCTTGGTTGGCTGGAGGTGGGTGGAGTGGGTTATCTAATGTTTATGTAGGGAGTTGGTTGTTTTTATTTGTTGGTGCTGTGGGGTTGGGTGTGTTATCGATGAATGCTAGCAATTTTAGTTGGTATACTGTTTGGCAAAGGTTCGTCTCAAGGTTCAGTAGTAGTTTGTCATTTATTTTTTGAGTGAGTATAAACTTTATATATAAGTATATTTTGGCAGCATTTTTTCTTTTAAAAATGTTTTGTTAAACATCTTTTAATATCCAGGTGGATATTCTATTTCCCATTACCCTTGCATTCTTGTAAACTTGTGAACCCCCCTGTTAAAATGAAAACATTTTATAACATACCTGATATTGAACAATATTTCGATTTTATGAAAATCATCATCAGAGCTTGTTTATACTCCGTGTTGTTAATAACGGAGACAAAAGTCATATTAGTTCAAAACAAAAACCTTGATGTTGCAAGAAAGAAAAAAGTTATACAATAGTTTCGATTGTGAGCACTTCCGCCGCATTCTTCTCGGTCATCAGATTTTGTATATCTTATTGTAACAGTTTTTAAAAAAGAAGACATATTAACAATTTTGACACAAGACGAATTCTCTTATTCAAAACGTGATGAGTATTAACCTGTTGACGGTTAGTCTTCAACAGATTTATACAAAAAGAATTTCTATTTTTGTAATTGAACTCATATGACTTTTGTCTCCGCTCTTAACAACACGGAGTATAAACAAGCTCTGATGATGATTTTCATAAAATCGAAATATTGTTCAATATCAGTTATGTTATAAAATGTTTTCCCTTTAACAGCATTTTGTGGTGTTTTAATATCTTTTTATATATACTCATACCGTCGGATTCATTTCCTTTCTTTTAACTTATCTATATATATGTATGTATGTATATATATGGCGCGATACACAGTTTGTGTACATAAAACGGTTTTCCTGAAAATAAAAAAATGAGGAAATCGAATAAAATGATTTTGAAGAGATTCGGAAAATGGCTGGGGAATCACGGAATAACCTGAAGAATCAGAAAAGTTTTTTCAGGAAGCCATAAAGACACTCAACATTGTAAGCAGAATCTCGGAGATGAGGATTTGCTATTTTTTCTTTTCTCTTTCCAGTCGAAGGACACACTGATACACTCACGCACACATATACGCATACACCTACGCATACACACACACACACACACACACATACAAAGAAGGGCACTCTGATACACTCACATACGCACATACACTCACAAATACAAAGAAGGACACTCTGATACGCTCACACATACGCAGATACACTCGCACATACAAAGAAGGACACACTGATACACTCACACATACGCACATACACTCACACATACAAGAAGGACACACTGATACACTCACACATACGCACATACACTCACACATACAAAGAAGGACACACTGATACACTCACACACGCACATACACTCCACACATACGCCACTGTACGCTCACACATACGCACATACACACTCACCACATACAAAGTAGGACACACTGATACACTCACACATACGCACATACACTCACACATACAAAGAAGGACACACTGATACACTCACACATACGCACATACACACTCACACATACAAAGTAGGACACACTGATACGCTCACACATACGCACATACACACTCACACATACAAAGTAGGACACACTGATACACTCACACATACGCACATACACTCACACATACAAAGAAGGACACACTGATACACTCACACATACGCACATACCACTCACACATACAACACACTGATACACTCACACATACGCACATACACACTCACACATACAAAGTAGGACACACTGATACGCTCACACATACGCACATACACACTCACACATACAAAGTAGGACACACTGATACACTCACACATACGCACTACACTCACACATACAAAGAAGGACACACTGATACACTCACACATACGCACATACACTCACACATACAAAGAGGACACACTGATACACTCACACATACGCACATACACACTCACACATACAAAGTAGGACACACTGATACGCTCACACATACGCACATACACTCACACATACAAAGAAGGACACTCTGATACGCTCACACATACGCACATACACTCACACATACATAGAAGGACACTCTCATACTCTAGCACATACACTCACGCGCTCACATACACACAAGGGCATACACACACTCACACATACGCACATACACTCACGCATACACACTTAAACACTCACACTCACACATACAAAGAAGGACACCCCAATACACTCACACATAGGCACATGCACTCACGGGGACACATTCACACATACACTCACACATACACAGAAGGACACACACATACATTCACATACGCACATATACTCACGCACATATATAAGCACTCACACACATACACACACACACACACACGCTCAAACATACAAAGGACTCCCTGATACACTCACACAATCACGTACACACACACTTTACCCACACACCTTACACACACACACTTACACATATACACAGAAGAACACTCTTATACTCTCACACATACGCACATACACTCACGCACTCACATACACACAAGGACACACACATACTCACATATACGCACATGCACTCACGCATACACACATAAACACTCACACATACACAGAAGGACACACTGATACACTGACACATACACACACACGCGCATACACACATATACACACTCACACATATACACAGAAGGACACTATCATACACTCACATACGCACATGCACTCACGCACACATATACACACACACACTCAAACATACAAAGAAGGACACACCGATACACTCACACGCACGCATATACACTCACGTACACACACATACACACTCATATACACACACAGAAGGACACTCTCATACTCTCACACATACGCACATACACTTAACCACTCACATACACACAAGGACACACAAATACTCATACATACGCACATAAACAATTAGACATACACAGAGGGACACACTGATACACTTACACATACGCACATACACTCATGGACACACACGCACATTTACATATACAATCACACATACACAGAAGGACACTCTCATACACTCACACATACGCACATACACATACACGGACTCACACACACTTACACACACATATACGGACTCACACACACACTTACGCACACATATACAGACTCACACACACACTTACGCACACATATACGGACTCTCACACACACACACACATTTTACACACACATACTTTTTAGTTAAAACAATCTAACTTTGGAAAAATAATATAAAAAAGGGGTCATTATAAATCTTTTGCAACTTCCCTATTTACTCCGGCGAATGTAAAAAAAAAAAAAAAAATAACACGAAACATAACTGTTAGTTTGCAGGAAATAAGTTAATTCTAGTTTCATTTCGATGTGTGTTAGTTACAGTTCTACAAGTGTCTTTTTAACCAGGCATATAATGGGCAATATGCTGAATTAAAACACTAAATCAATTCTGGTGTTACAATTTATGCGCAGTCACAAATTGTGAACATACCTGTAGCTAGAAATTGGAATTAAATTCTGTTAGATTAAAAATCATGCGGTCCTATGGAAAACCACTCTCTGGGCGGTTAATAAACTTTGACACCTTAGAGACGCGCGATTGGGCGCCAGGAGAATAGTTAGTTTAGGTTAGCTGAAGTGACCCAGCTTTAGAAGGAGAGAGATGCGATTATTGGCTCTCCCGGGGTGCATCTCCTTCTCGCGGGCGGAATCAACATGGGCTAAGAAAATAAAAGCTTAATCAAGTAATACAAAGTCTTGTGTGTTTATTAAATTATTAAGAAATATCCTGTCCAGTACAAGAAAAACAACAGAAGAGCCGCCCTTAAAAGAAGTCAACCAGATAACAGGGCAACCGACAAGATAGAAGCAATAGACGAAGAACCAGCAATCAGAATTAAAAAGTAAGACTATCATCTCCTATTTAATCTAATCTGTCTTTCTGTCTCTATTATACATGAGACGAATTCTCCCTCTCCCTCTCTCTCACTCACTCACTCACTCACACACACACACACACACACACGATTATACACCCGAGATGACTCTACCCGTTTATGTACTAGATGTTCAACACTAGTATTGTTACATAATTATGGATCCCTAATATCTTTTTAAGGTAGTATAGAAATCCTTATGGCGATCAGTACAGCTGATGGCCTTGAGAGTGAGTGACAGCGTTTGACCTCACTCTCACCTTGCGTTCTGGGGATGGAACGTGAGAACGGAAGGCAATAGAAGCTCTTCCGGTTTAAGGATACTAAGCAAGTAACTTAGTCAGTTGGAGTTAGTCAGTTAAGAGTTAGGACTTAGAAGCGAAGCTAGCAAGATGTGAGCTCACTGCGTGATTGTCTGGTCTGGGGTCTACGAATAAAGTAACATCAAAAGTAAATCGAAGTCTTGTTGTTATTACTAAAAGCTAACAATGACACAAGGCTTCTGATAAGAAATGATCCCCGACAAAGACCCGGAGTCCCCAAGAAACACCACGACAAGACCAGACCAAGATAGAAGATAGTTGATAGACGATCAGAAGACGGCCGGAAGAATAGACCAGAGTAAGACGTAAGAAGTATACAACGTATAGATATTTAGTGCTGTCAAAGAAAAGGCACTACGTAACATATATCTATTTGGTACCGTGACGACGCCGCTACGTTACAGTATGTAACACTGATTCTAAATCGCTACTTAGCATTCTGCTAGATTTATCAAACTATTTCTTAGGTATGTTCTTAATGATTTTTTTAGAGTATTGTCCTAATGTTTATTTTCAAATAAATAGACGGGTGAAGTATTTTGGTTTTTTAGCTGAAAACCTACTAAATATTTAGTCGGGAAGCGTTACATGATTTTATTGTGGAAAGAAATTTCTTCAAATTTGATTTCCTGTAACCGATCTCAAAGACAAGTGAAGATGACAATTCTTTCAAGCCAGAGTTGGATCAGTACTACTGCAGCATAATGGCGCGCCCTACCCGGGAACACCATATTTGTGGCCTTGTGCCAGACACAGAGGAAACCTTAATAGGATGTAGCACGATTCTCAGATCTTACGGGAGTGGGCAAGCAATAGGATAATGTAATTCTCATTATCACCTGTGCCTGGGTTCAATAGCCAGGAAGTCTAGGATTTTGCTATTAAAATGTATTCTAATCGGTTTGTCAGAAGAAAGGATGGTTGACCCGTTGACCTCTTAAGTGACACGTGCAATTTGGTAAAACAGTTAGAACATTCGAAAGGTTCCAAAAGATTCTAGAAAGCTTCACACCCATTTCTATATAATGAGGGAACCTTAGATTTTAAAGACAGTGGGGTTACGGATTTTGCGACAGTTGGGTTGGCAGAATTTACCGAGACAGTCGGGTTGACGGAACTTGCCGAGAGCAGTCGGGGTTGGCAGTTTGGCCGAGTTAGTCATGGGCGGTGACTGAAAAACATGTGTTAAAGAAATCGACTCTCTTCTCTTCTCTCTCTCTCTCTCTTCTTCTCTCTCTCTCTCTCTCTTCTCTCTCTCTCTCTCTCTCTCTCTCTCTCATAACTTGCATTAAGTGAATAAATTGATGAAAAGCAAGAAGTACTGTCCTCATCTTTATTTTACTACGCCAAAGAAATCTTACGAGAAATCATGAATGAAAGCCATTAAACAAAAACAAACGGGAACAGATACTTGACTGATACTAAGGAGAGAGATACTTGTCAACAAGTCAAATTGACCGTAACTAAAAACCCACGGTCGTGAAAAGGGATACCTTTGCCCGACCATAAACGAAACATAAGGAGGAAGGATTCTTTCGTGGGCTCGAAGGACTGCTGGAATTATGTGTGCGCTTGTAAACAAACGAGCGCATCGACCCCTGATACACGGCTTGTACAAGTCTTAATGGTACCGTGTGTTTTACAGACGCGGTAGGCCCCAATCCACAACGTAACATGTATTATTTAGTGGCATGAAAAGGCGCTACGTTACACTACTGTATAGCTCACGACTTGAACCCTTATGAGGCACTAAATAGGAGTTGCACAAGAATGTTGCGTGCGATCTTAAACAAATTGGGAAAACAATACCCAATAAGAAAGCAGCTGTATTGCCACTTGCCCGCTATCACACAAACAATCCGAGTGAAACAATCAAGACCAAGTGGACACAATTGGAGAATCAAGGGCGAACTCATAAGTGACGTTTGTTAAGTATTTGGTCGGCATCCTTAGTTCCAGATGTAGTAAGTAAGTAAGCAAGCCAATAAGGATCCGGTGTTATAGTATTCTTTGTAAGTCCGACGTCCAAGAGAATCCAAGTGTCAATGATATAAGTTTAGAATGGTGCCTCTATTAATACAGCAGAAGCAGCAGCAGCAGTGCCAGCGATTGGACAATAGAAATGCCTTCGGTGGTCACGTGGTAGTCAACGGGTCTATATTTAGGAGTGACCGTTTGCCTCATGCCTTATATCAAAAACTCTCCTGTGGAAGCCTGCACTAGTCAGGTCAATATGGACCACCCAGTAAGGACCTACATTGACCTGCTCTGTGCAGATACTGAATGTTTGCTCAGAAGACCTTCTGAGGGCAATGAAAGATAAAGAGGGTTGGTGAGATGTTGTCATGGATATCTGTGCTACTAACGCAACATGATGATGATGATGATCTGAGTTATAGATTTTTAAAAGCAAATGTCTTTCCAGGATTCACAAGTAAATTAAAAGTAGTGATACTATAACTCACATAAATTATATGAAAGGGTGTGTGGATTGGGTGGATGAGAAATGACTGGAAATGAGTTATATACATTTTAGGATGTAACAGCTTTATTCAAAATAAATCTTATTCAAAGTGTGTTTATTTCGCTTAATTTATAAAGATTCGAGAATTTGGAGTTTTTTGTTTCTCTCTTTGTGCAGTATGTGTGTATTTTCTATTTAGTCATCCGCAGGCACCGTATTTCGACGTTTCACGCCTCATCAATGTGCATAGACATAGCAACTAATTCTGACCAGGAATGAAATTCTACTGATTTTCATCAGCGCAGTTCCTTAACCTCTCAGCTGTCGATAGCTGCCATTAAGGAGCGGTAATATGAATATATATTTTACGATCATTAAAGAGACAAATCTGTAAAGAACAGACGATCATTATATATATATATATACTTTTATGACACACCTTGTATTCTGAAAAAGTAACGTTTCATTCATTCTTCATTTCTATCTTGGTAAATACAGCTTTAAAATCTGTACTTTTGTACACAACTTACATTCTGAAAAAAGTAACGTTACATTTATTGTTCATTCATATCTTGGGAAAATACAGTTTCAATCTCGATACTTTTATGACACACCTTATATAAAGAACAGCTCAAAGTTTCTGGGAAGTTTTTCTTCATATAAACAAAATTTATTAGACATTTCACACTGGATAAACCTTATTTGAATAACTAAATAATCCGGGAAGAAAACAAGAAATTAAGTTTAAGAGGAAATAGATAACCGGAAAAAAGTTTGAAGATGCTCCAAAAAATGACAAGAGTGCCATGATAGTACAAAACGATAAGTAGACTTTTCCGATTGGATAATTATTTTATTTTTTTTATTTTTGTTGTTGCTTGATTGAAAATTAATTCAGATAATCAATCTAAGACAAGATTTTTATTTTTATTTCAATTTCGATAATCGGATTAGCAATGACAGGAAATTCTGATTGCATTTAATTACTCTTTTGGACAGACATTAACTCTACCACTATCTCTCTCTCTCTCTATCCTCTCTCTCCTCTATCCTCTCTTCTCTCTCTCTCTCTCTCTCTCTCTCAATATATATATATATATATATTATATATATATATATATATAATATATAAGTGAAATCAAGTGGTTTGAAAACTTACTCTTTCGGACAGGCATTAACGTTGAAATAGAAAACGAATACCCGAATACCCATATATAACAGTCAAAGCGTATAGTTGTTATTCATGTATGTATGTATAGGTACATATGTCTATGTAGATATGTATGTGTCGTGTATATATATATATATATATATATATTATATATATATTATATATATATATGTGAAAATAAAATGGAAATTAATCCGACAGTATGAATAAGATATAATGAAAAAACAAACGATGTTTACAACTGAAATAGGCTCATCAGAAGAGAAAGTGTGCAAACCGTTTCGGGGCCTAATTCTCTTGACGGTTTAAAAAAGCAACACTCGGCCCATCCTCAACTAATATGAGGACCCTATTGCATTATAATGTATCAACCGCACGTGGTCGGTCATCAACAAAATATAAGACGGGAAAAAGACCGTTAGTAAAAACAGAACGCTGCTAGTTTTTAATGCAGACAGCACAATTTTTTTTTCGATTAGTTCCAACGTTGACTAGCAGCGTTCTGTTTTTACTAACGGTCTTTTTTCCCGTCTTATATTTTGTTGATGACCGACCCACGTGCGGTTGATACATTATAATGCAATAGGGTCCTCATATTAGTTGAGGATGGGCCGAGTGTTGCTTTTTAAACCGTCAAGAGAATTAGGCCCCGAAACGGTTTGCACACTTTCTCTTCTGATGAGCCTATTTCAGTTGTAAACATCGTTTGTTTTTTCATTATATCTTATTCATATATATATATATATATATATATATATATTATATATATATATTATTATGAGAGATTGTGTGTTTTTTCTGTCTGTAACCGAAACTATGTTACTAATCGAGTCACAATAAACATAGTTATTTACATCACATTCTCCATGATTTTATACCCATATATAACAAGTCAAGCGTATAGTTGTTATTCATATGTATGTATATGTACATATGTATGTCTATGTAGATATGTATGTGTGTATGTAAACGTGTATATATGTATATATATATATATATATATATATATATATATATATGTTTGTATATACACACATATAAGGTGAACAAAAATTCATGAGACAAACAGGAATAGTTTTTTTTAATGTTATTTACTTTTTAATTGTTCTCAAGGAGTTTCTTGTTAAAGATTTTTTTAAAATATTTAATAAGTTTTCTAAGTGTTTGATAAGCCACACAAATCCGGGCAAATAAATGTATTAGAAGTGGCGAGTCCATCTATCCAGTGAAAACCATCTTCGTTTGACATTTTATTATATATACGTGAGGAAAATTTTGAAAACTTGTACAAATTAACCAGGTTATATATATATATATATATATATATATATATTATATATATATATATATATATTGAACCAAGTGGTTTGAAAATCTGATAGGTTAGAAACTGTGAGTAATCAAGCACCGTTCACTTCATATATTCGCTAACCTAAATGAGAAATACATGCTCTATCAATGATATTAAGCTCTCTTAACTTATGAATATACAAACTGTATAATCAAGCACACACACACACACACACACACACACACACACATATATATATATATATATATATATATATATATATATATATATATATATATATATATATATATATATATATATATATATATATATATATATATATATATATATATATATATATATATATATATATATATATATATATATATATATATATATATATATATATATATATATATATATATATATATATATATATATATATATATATATATATATATATATATATATATATATATATATATATATATATATATATATATATATATATATATATATATATATATATATATATATATATGCATATGCGTGTGGTGTAATGGCTAGAGTCATAGGAAATGGCCTTGTTCACCAGAGTTCAAATCCTAGACAAGGCTGTTTACATTTCGCATAGTCCTAATAATCTTGGAAAAGGTATGCATCCAGCTACTCTCCCTCCAGCTCTGGGTAAATAGTAGGGCAGACTTGACTCTTTAATTTCGGTTAGGAAATTTCAGTTGGATTATATTGTTTATATTTAAGGTAAGGATGTATGTGTATATTACTTCAACATATGTGTACTTGTCGCCCTTGTCGCTGGTATACTCATTCTGTTTGAATTTAAAGATAATTTCAATTCAAATAGATATTGGGGGGAAGGAAATTAGAGATATTCTATATCAGCATTTAATTTTCGTCGTAAATTTAATTTTGATCTTTTTATTCCTAAATCTTGGAGCTTAAGATATTTCAAAAATATTTTCTGAAAATTATCCCAAAATCATTACATTCATAGAATAACATTTCTGACATTTTAACAAATTACAATATAATTTTTGAAATATCATAAGCTCCAAGATTTAGCAATTGAAAATCAAAATTAAATTTACGACCAAAATTAAATGATGATTTAGAATAACTAATAATGAAGATTAAAAATGATGAAGGCAAACAAAATGAAATGAAATTAAGATAGCTATAATAAGAAAAATAACAAGAATAAGAGAAACAAACAAAATAAAACAAAGTAAAATAAAGAAATAAGAGTATTAAAAAATATAGAAAATATAAGAACATAAAAACTAAAAATGAAAAATGAAAAGTATTTTATAAAAAGATAATATAATAAAAAATAAAGTTAAAAAAATGAAAATTGATAGCAAAAAAGGAAGCATAATAAATGAAAATAAGAATTTGTAAAGAAAAACTAAAAGATAAAATATATATATTCCATATATATAAAAACTAAAACTGTATATAAACTGAGAAATTGTCCCCATCTTCATTGTTACTTGTACAACGTTTCGGCCGATATGCCCTCCGGTCTTCTTTAGGTATTTCTTGTCGGACTCGGGAATCGAACTCGGGAACTTTCTTGTAATCGGGAGCCATCACGGAACTTTGAACCTAACCCTTTATTTAGTCCGCGGGGGGTATCCTGTTCTCATTCCGCTAACCATAGCTGGGGTAGGAGTTGTGTTAATTATTTTTCTATTTCTACTCAGGATTGAACCCGGAATCCAGAGATAACTGTCATTTAGAACTGTCTTAAACTAACTACCTTATCCACTAGGCCATGTGTCCAATTGGACAATTGAGTGCAAATTTTGGGAACTTATAAACCTAATGTCTTGTTTTGGCTAGAATATCTACTATTCATTTTTATGTATGATTTTTTACCTAGACTCATATTGTTTTTTTTTTTTTGTTGTTTTTTTCCTCAATCTGATCTAGCCTTCTTAATATTGTATACATTTATATGCTAGGTCTACTTAACAGCCCAGTACAACCTATCGTATGTGCTGATTCTTTGAGGCGTCTTCTCTTCCAGTGTTCTTCTCTATCTATTATTCTAACTTCATCCCATAAGGGCAGATGGTTTTCCTTTTCATTCCATATATGGTCAGCCATACCTGACTTTTCTATTTCTCATCGGACCACTGCTTTACGATGTTCTAGTCTTACTTTCAGTGGACGGCATCTTTCACCTTTGTATTCTTTGCCACAGCTGCATGGGATGGAATACACATAATTTTTGGTCATGTTGTATTCACAGATCCTTAGTAAAAAGAAGGACCTCATACCACTGAAGAAATACAGACAGCTAGTTCAACACTACAGTAATCTACCACACATATACGGCATTCCTAAGATTCATAAAGATGGTATTCCATTAAGACCCATTGTCAGCTGCCGAGGTTCAGCATGCCACCATTGAGCCGTTACCTGGTTGAAATAGTACCCCATTAACAGGTAAGTCCTCATCATATGTCAAGAACTCTGCTCACTTTGTGGAGAAAATCAAAAATGCTCCCCTCCATTCCAACCAAATGGTGAGTCTAGATGTAATGAGTCTGTTCACGAAGGTACCCATTGATGAGACTCTGACAGTGGTATGGAATGAGTTAACTGCAGATTCAGATTTGGAAGAACGCACTTGTATCCCAATAAATTAATCTGATGGAGATGCTGACGTTCTGTGTAGAAACAACCTACTTCATAATCATAATACACGAAAGTAAAATCAACTTTGGAAACGGATAAAAACAGAAATCCTAACAAAAATATCCCCCCCCCAAAAAAAAACTCTTTAAAAAATTTCTGTCAACTAAAGAATGGTGACCTACATCTTCCTCACTACCAAACAACCTACCTTTTCTGTACTCTATGCCCTTTATCAAATTTCTTCTAACACATATCCACACATCTGATCTTATCACTTAACACACTTGGTCAAATTGCTTTTCTAGATCAATCCACTAACCTGCAAAGACTTCTATCTTGCAGTGCCTCACCCCTCACCTTCTTCACTATAAAAGCAATTATATATATAATATATATATATATATATATATATATATATATATATATAAGTGAATTGAGACCCATCTGATGAGACGAAAATTTGGGGAGCGGTTTAAATCCACTTAGATTTATATGGGCCCCAATTTTCGTCGAAATAAATTTATAATGGGATTACTGTATTGAGTTCTTCCTTCCTTTATTGATAAATATTGTTCTGTATATAATCTAAAAGATTATTTTACATTGAGCTCTCTTCAGTGATTTAAAGATTCGCTGTATTTATACATACTGGATCATCAATATTATATATAATATATTATATATATATATATATATATATAGAGAGAGAGAGAGAGAGAAAGGGATTAATTTAACCCTAGAAATTATAAGAATATTAAAACAAATAAATAATATCAATTGAAAGAATAATAATATTATAAGAGTAATGTAGTGATATTAAAATATTGAAGAAGATATGAAATAGAGCTTACAAAGTAAGAATGTAAAAGTTAAAATTGAAATCGATATCAAACTATAACCAAACATCAAACCTAATTTACATGTTAGTCATATCAGTAACTAGACTATTAATTAACATATACAATTCCAGTTCCATATGTTTTCCCTCCGTATGATTTGTAGAAAAGGAAATAATTTTATATTATTGGATGATACTTTGAATAGATTTCTGTGTCTTCACTTAAATATAATCTCATTTCTCAGATCCACTAAGTTGTTTATCATCACATACCCTGCATTTGCTATTATTTATTCCTTGTGAGATGTTCACGCCAGTTTTAACATTATAGTACCCAGGAATCTTCGAAGTATTCTAGCAGATCTTAACAATATTGTGGTCTGGGGGTCAGGATTCTCCATCTGATCTTCAGCTTCTCAACTGGTAGTACTATCACCTTCATATTCCACATTTTTTCTAGCTCTCTAGTTATTATTATTATTATTATTATTATTATTATTATTATTATTATTATTTCACACCCTGTGAGTTTTTCACACCAGCGTAAGATGAAGACCTTTCACTGGATTCTGATTGACAACAAGTCTCCTCAAGTTTCCGTGACTCTTCTGAATATTCTAGCTGATTTTAACAATGCTGTTGTCAGGATGTTCTCATATTTTCCTCTGATTTTCAGTTCCTTTAGCTTCTTTTCAGTTTTGCTGACCAACTACAATTGGTAACACTTTTACCCTCATATTCCAGTTTGTCTATATTTTTGTTTACTTTCATGTTGAACTTGTGATCAGCTGCAACTGAGAAATCCACCTGTTGACACGTTCCTCCTTCCCCTTTTTTGTTAATCTGGTTTTCTGGCTGGGATAAGTCTTTATCTCAGTCTCAGAGAATGTATATTTCATTCTCAAGAACAGATTCGGATTTATGCATATACCATTTATTTGTTGGGTTAAAATTATTTTTTTGCTCAATTTCCCCGTGGATCACCTGTCCCACCCAGTCATGCCTAGTCTTGTACTATCTTTGTACTAGTTTGCTGCATTTGCTTATTATATGTTTAACATTTTCGTCTTTTTCTCCACACATTCTATACTTGTTATTCGGTTGTGTCTTAACTATTTTAGCTTTCATAAAATTCGTTCTTATAGCATTTTCTTGTGCTGCGATTATAAGAGATTCAGTTTCTCTCTTAAGATTTCCCCTTCTTAGACATGTACATGTCTTCTCTTCATTTTGTCTCTTGAAGAATCCATACAGTTGTTTTTCTTCCCATTACTGCTTTTTTATTTTCTTACATTTGTGTTCGTCCATATGTTGCAATTGCTCCTGGCTACCGGAATTAGTCTTTCTTTGCTGCTTTTTAGTGCTCGAATTTTTGTATTTACAGTCTTCAATGAGAGTGTGAAATCTTCCACCTTATTTTTATAACACATATAGTCTTTCTGTCGTCTCTCAAGTGTAATGCCTTGTAGATTGTCCTAAGTTTCCTTTCTCATTTGGTCTATGTGTCGGAGTCCCTATCTTGTTCATTTTAAGAATGGTCCAAAGTATCTTAGAAGGGTGTCATCCCATGTGTTGGGTAGAATCCTTTGGTTGTTCCTCTGTGTCCTTTATTGTTGGGTAGAATCCTTTGGTTGTTCCTCGATGTCCCTTAATGTGGGATAGAATCCTTTGGTTGTTCCTCGGTGTCCCTTAATGTTGGATAGAATCCTTTGGTTGTTCCTCGGTGTCCCTTAATGTTGGATAGAATCCTTTGGTTATTCCTCGGTGTCCCTTAGTGTTGGGTAGAATCCTTTGTTGTTCCTCGGTGTCCTTTATTGTTGGTAGAATCCTTTGGTTTTCTCGATGTCCCTTAATGTGGGATAGAATCCTTTGGTTGGTCCTCGGTGTCCCTTAAGTTGGATAGAATCCTTTGGTTATTCCTCGGTGTCCTTAATTTGGATAGAATCTTTGGTTGTTCCTCGGTGTCCCTTAATGTTGGATAGAATCCTTTGGTTATTCCTCGGTGTCCCTTAGTGTTGGATAGAATCCTGTGGTTGTTCCTCGGTGTCCCTTAGTGTTGGGTAGAATCCTTTGGTTGTTCCTCGGTGTCCCTTAGTGTTGGGTAGAATCCTTTGGTTGTTCCTCGGTGTCCTTTATTGTTGGGTAGAATCCTTTGGTTGTTCCTCGATGTCCCTTATGTTGGATGGATCCTTTGGTTGTTCCTCGGTGTTCTTAGTGTTGGGTAAAATCCTTTGGTTGTTCCTCGGTGTCCCTTAGTGCTGGGTATAATTCTTTGGTTCTCCTCGGCTCCCCTTAGTGTTTGGTAGAATCCTTTGGTTTCCTCGGTGTCCCTTAATGTTGGATAGAATCCTTTGGTTGTTCCTCGGTGTCCCTTAGTGTTGGGTAGAATCCTTTGGTTGTTCCTCGGCGTCCCTTAGTGTTTGGTAGAATCTTTGGTTGTTCCTCGGTGTCCTTAATGTTGGATAGAATCCTTTGGTTGTTCCTCGGTGTCCTTTATGTTGGGTAGAATCATTTGGTTGTTCCTCGATGTCCCTTAGTGTTGGCCCTTTCGTTGTTCCTCGATGTCCCTTAGTGTTGGGTAGAATCCTTTCGTTGTTCCTCGATGTCCCTTAGTGTTGGGTAGAATCCTTTCGTTGAGCAGAGTTCTTGGTTTATGTCCATTCGTCCGGGGCGAATATGTGCAAATGAACGGCTTTCAAGATCGGCGATTAAATACTTAACTAACTACGTATTCGATCTGTTGATTGGCTGGCTTTAATCCACGTGCTTACGCAGAGACTATAAGTTTAGGTGATGGATTTCAGCACGCCTTCTATCACCCAAAATATTCCATCAGATGATTCCTGTTTGGTTGGGATTTACGGCATGTCAACTCTTGTGTTTTTCTATGTCGAAGACCTTTTTTGTTTTATTCATTCTTGTTGAGTATTACATTTTTTAAACTGATATTTTCTTTATAAAAAACCTTTTTAAAAGTTATTCTTTAATCACTTTACTCCATAGATGGGACCCTAACAGGGACTGCCACTCGGGGTCCAGGTGGAACTGGTAGTACCCGCAATAAAGGGTTACTCTACAGTCTCCATTCCATAACTGGAACGTCACCACGAGATGCAGTTTAACGCTATACCCATGGCACTAAGATTCTCAGCGACTTCCTTCTATCACGTGATAAAAAAAACTTGGGTTTTTTCTATAAGAGTAATACGATCAAGATAATCATGTAGTTGTTAGGGGTTGAAGTGACCAGCCGATTGATCGGGTTGACCTCGCCGGCAACCTGTCTAATCTATATAAGGACAAAAGTGGATTTCATATATTGCTTAGCCACTAGTGTCCGTTCAACAGGGAAGGTGGTCTTACCCCTCGGCATATTCTACAACCCCAGCCGTCAGGTCAAGGTACTTCCTTGTGTAAAATATTTTGACCATCATATTCAAGTCTGCACTTAATCGAACATAGAATTTATGTGAAAGGTTTTATTCCACTTTAATGGTTTTTCACAAACAGAATATGACTAATATAATATAGATTGTGTGTTTGTCTATCTGAAATCGAAACTATATCACTACTCAAGTCACAATTCCCTTTGTTATTTATGCCACATACTCCATGATTTTATTTTTATATAAAACTCAATTATTGATAAAATTACATTATTAATACTGTTGGCAATATCTCAATACTAATTACACGCAATTGTATTTATATATAAAACAAAATAGCGGTTTACATTGTGAATGGGAAGGCTAATTTGCAATCAAAAATTAGATGTTAGTAAATATGTGCCTAGTATTATTGATTTCTAATTGATTTTTTTTATCTTAATGAATATGAGCAAAAATCTCGGGATGAATCTTAAAAGAAATCCATTGACAAGAAAAAATAACTAATTTTATTCTTTACTTCTTATTTTAGCAAAATACTTAAATTAGAAAAAATTTAGCAATGAAAAACGGGAATTTCAGTTGTTCTACTTTTAGATTATATCCCCTCTGTTTCAGTCTTTTTTATCTGCATTCTCATTTAGTTTCCTTAGCCTTTCTAATTTAATGTAATATCTTATTACATTAAAACTTAAATACTTGCATCCGGTGGGTGCATATATTTGCTAGTGACAGTAATGGGGAGAAAACTTTATCGAAATAAATTGAGCTCAATAATTATAAAATAATAATATCCTGCTGATAGAAATGGATAACTGAAATTGAAAGTTTCATTTTGTTTCTGAACATGATATATTTTTTTACAATAAACATTGAAATATGATAATTTTTCTTGCAGAATATCTGGGGGCATGTTGTGTTCTTCACGGCTTAAATTCAGATTGTTTTCCTGTACAACGGCCTCGGTAACTTTCCACGGACCCCGTCATTTTTAATCTGACGGACCTTATTCAAAATATTCTAACTACAGGTATGCACATAATTTATGAGCTGTAAATAATTTACAAATTATGTAACTATTAAACTGCATCAAATGGTGAGGATCAATGCTGGCGCTCTGGGGAGTGTTGAGTACTTCATCATTGTCATTCCTCCCCGGTCCAATCTGACCTGAAGAAGTAGTACCTGGATCTATTTGAATATTATTTGTATTAGTTAGGAATAGCTGATGCCGTATAACTGTGTAAATTATTTATATTCAGAATAGTTACTTGAAGCTATAATTGTTTAGTAAGGATTGTTATTATAAGTTACTTTAAACTATAAAACTATTTGCAAATTATTGGTGCTAAATAAAGACCATATGTTTTCGTGCACATATTTTTATTTATTTATTTTTTACTTTAACAAAATTGAAGTAGATCGCTAAGTAGGCCTGATCCTATTCTAGTAGTGACCACCCCAAGCGGAAATTTACGAGGTTTGAATTCAGAGTTTTCCTTCTCCTAGACTGATTGCCTAAACAAGGTTAAAGGAAAGGTTCGTTATCGTTCGTTGATTAGTGTTCATAATTTCTCCACATTTTCCAGACTCAATGCATTCAAAACATCCATCATCTTTTAAATCCTTTTTTCTCCTTGACTGATTTCATATTGTCATAAAGAAGTTGTTTCTATAAAACAAAAGGTTCGAACGTCGACACTACGACTAATAAATTTCCATTCCTTGTAACATCCCGTTTTTGTTTCTATATTTTCACCACAAACCACACAGACACATACACACACACACACACACACACACACACACACACATATATATATATATATATATATAAGTATTATAGTAAGGTCACGTGGTATTAGGGGGAGAGTCCGTCGTCTAAGTACTTCAGGTGAATTCTGCACAGAGTAATCTGTGTGTTCATAAAATAGTGGTTTAGAACCATCGCCACTATTCAGGTACGGGGGGGGGGATGGATCATTCCATTATATCAATTTATATATATATATATATATATATATATATATATATATATATATATATATATATATATATACACACGTGGAATTAAACAAAAACCTGCCTTTTGTTAAATTCCACATGTATAATGAAAAAAAAATGCTGCCCAAACACAACACACACAACACACCACACACACACACACACACATATATATATATATATATATATATATATATATATATATATATATATATATATATATATATATATATTTCAAATGAAAATGACGTTTTTCTTGGTTGGCATTATTTTCATAAGATCAGATATGCTTACAACACAGTTTTCAATTATATTCTACAAATTGTAAACTGCTTTATCAGCAAATTTGATGGAAGTCATCATTTAACTTAATAGTTGTTTGCCTCTCCAGCTAAATTATTCCTTCCATCACAGACAAACGAATTACTTTATACCATAAAGCTTCATTCGTATCATTAATTACATTCTTATTCTATTTTTTTTTTTCATCTTAATCATTATGTTCCTCATCAAATTGAATTCCGAATTTTTTTTTTTTTTTGAATAATCGTTCTTGATAATCCTATTAAGTATCTTATTTACATTTTCCTTATTCTAGATTTTCTTAACCTCATCGTTGTATCCTCCTTCCACATCTTGTTATTTTTTGTTATCATTTGTTGTCTAATATTCTTATTGAATTCGGATTTTGTTTACTCATCATACTTTTCTCCTCGTTATCCTCAGCATTATATTTTCTATTATAGTCATTTTTTTTTCTAATCTTATAGTTGAATGTTACAAGAATTATAATTGTCTTTATTATATTTGTAAAACCTTATCTTGCTTTTTGCGTTCTGCTCATAACTTATTTTCCATCATTAATATTCTTATTAACTCGTGTTCATTATTTTGATTTAGTCATAACTCCGCTTTAACATTCGTTATATTTATATCATATCATTAAGGACAGTTTTATTAGTTGATATTTTCTCATTTGGTTTTTTCTTTAAATCTTTTATATTTTCCTTCCTTCCCTAAAGGCATATTTTCTCCTTACGAGATAATTAATAATGTTATACTAATTATGATTAATGTTTCGCTTTTCAACCTGTTTGTTTTATTTCTATAAAGAAATCACTTGTAGCGCAACGGTTATCGTCGTAGGAAGTGGACTCGCTTGCACAAGTTCAAATACTTTCTGAGACGGTTTACAATTCCCATAGCGCTGATACTCTAGATCAGGGGCACCAAACTACGGCATTTTATTAGCCCTACCGACGGTACTTGAATTTATTCGTTTAAACGTACGAGATATTCTGATACCATTTAAATCTAAATATCATGTTGAGCTTACTAAATCTTCTTGGATAAACGAAATTGACTGATAAACATTTGAAAGCAATTCTCTTGATAGGATGCAGCGTAAAGGTTATTGTCATAATGGAAGTGAACCCGGCTACACAAGTTCAAATCCTGAATAGGATGGTTTGCATTTCACACAGCGCTAATACCCTAGAGCAAGGTAGAATGTGACACAGTGTCCCAAGTATGGTGCATTAAGTAAAGATCAAACTCACTATTCGATGAAAGAGTGTGGCGGCACTAGCTGCTCTCAAGAGGAAGTAACTCAAAATAGATCTTCCATAATAAAGAGGGAAAAATCTGTTATCTTTTGATGGTATGTTAACAAATGAATCAACAGAAAGGATGTCTTTCAATTTACATCGTATCTATATTATTACGCCAAGCCAGCTCAAGACATAAGCGACACCCAAGACTCGATCACGATATATATTTACCAGCCTCTCCGCAGAGTAGACCAGGGAGCAATGGTGATGAAGGGGTTCTTCACATTCTCCATACCTTCAGAACTGGAACTTCACTCTCAGAGTTTAACGCAATTCACAGGACTTAGACACTGCCTTCTAGCAAATCTATGATAAAAAGGGTTTGGGCTTGCCATAAGGGCAATAGGGTTAGGATAATCATATAGGTGCTAAGCTTAACATGGCCAGCTGATTGATTGGAGCTGGCCTCTCCATTCACCATGTGTAGGAGTAGATACAAAGTCACATGTATGGGGAATCTGGCGAGGAATAAACCGGCTTTTCAGTGGTAATGGATGTGCGAGACTAGCTTGCTCACCATTACACCACGATGGGATTAGCTTTTTGGCCAAACACGTTCGCCATAGATAGAATGGGTTCTTTAGTTTTGGCATGTCAACACATCTAAAAGAAGGAAAATTCTAAATTCACACCAGACCTGGAGAGGGATGTGCTCCACCAGTTTATTCCAGTACACGACCAACAACTTGATATCGTTTTTCTTTTTATTTCTGTATTTTATTTTATTTTTAATAAATATCTTTGTAAATCGCGTTTATTTACGTTCATATCTAAATTTTTTGGCACCCGGTTCAGTCAAATACGAATAGTTTTTAAACCGATCTTTTTACCCATAGTTGGTAGACTAACAAGAATTATCTCTCCAGGTCAGAGTGGACCAGAAAGTAATGGCAAAATCCCAAAATATACAGTCTGACACTCAGATGTACTTTAGTGTCATAGCCAGAGCACCTGCTTTTGTGGGGAGGGGGTAATTAAAAGGTAGCAAAATAATTATAGCCTGCAGGGGAAACGTCCAACTCATTCTAAGCCCACCGATAGGTCGTACGTCAATTTTGAGATGCACAATATATCCATTCACATAGGGATCTCTTACATTTTTCACTATGTTCCGGGTTCGATACCGTCCCTTATCAACTCAGCGCTGGAGTAGTACAGCTTGGATCTAGGAGGCAAATTATGGAGCTGATGGTAGGTGTTGCGCTTCAACTCAGACACAAAAACAATATTGCTGGTCTAGCGCTAGTGTATAGGGGATAGACTCTGACCGACTGATAATAATAATAGTCCAATATGCCCTGTTGGTGGGGAGTTATAATACACCGACTGTCCCTCTGGAAAAGGGTAAGACTCCCCCAAAGGGGATACCTGTTGGCCGTGGGTGGCGACCCGTAATACTTAAGGATAGAACCCAGGTGACTGAGTAGTCCATGACATGCAATATTACACTTTGGCCCTTACTTAGGCGAGACGGGCGGTCGGAGAGCCCCCCTCCGATCAATTGGCTGGACACATCTAGCCCTAGCACCTAAATGATTGCCCCAAGCCTATTGCCCTTATGGCAAGCCCAAACCCTTTTTATCATATTGGTGCTAAAGGGTGGTGGCTGAAGGATTTCATGTCCTGGTAATGACGTTAAAATCTATCTGATGGAGAGGTTCCAGTTCTGGAGGTTTGGGGAATGTGACCCCTTCACCATTGCTCTGTGGTCCACTCTGGCCCGGAGTGGTAGTACCTGTTAGGCTCCCAACTATGGGTAAATTGAAAAATGTGTTAATAAAAAAATTGTGTATCCATTAAGAATGAATTTATTTCAAAACTTTGTCTGCATTACACGACCCATCGAGGTTGATATGCCGTAAAACAAACCAAACTAAACCAAAAATAGGTATTTGCCTCTCATCCCACTTATGAGGGCGTGGCACAAGGACATTTTTATGGTGTGGGGTTTCTATTCACAATAGAAATTTGCAACATCCATGTACACAAGTTATCTCTCCTTTGTTATTATTTTCAATTGTCAATGATGAAACGGTACTCACATAAGAATTTTGAAAATTTTGGGCAAAACTAATATATTATATATATATATATTATATATATATATATATTAAATAATTGGACAAATCTGATTCTGATGAGCCAAATCATTACTTGTATATATCCCCCCCCCACACGCATTAGGAAGCGCGTGATGTAATGGTTAAAGTCATAGGAAATGGACTCGTCGCCCCGAGTTCAAATCCTGGACGTGTTAATTGCATTTCACTTAGCGCTAATACCCTTGGGAAAGGTATGAATTCTACACTCCCTCCAGCTATGGGTAAATAGTAGGGCAGACTGGGCTCTTTAACCATGGTTAGGCAACCGGTCTAGGAGAAGGAAAACTCTGAATTCAAACCTGTTAAACTCCGCTTAAGAAATTGACCTTGTGTCACATCCTGCTCTTGCGAAGGGGTTGGTAAATATATATCCCCCCTACATTTACTTTGGGCCTAAAATGTCAGCCTTTAAAATTTGACCTATACACCAGTACATATAGTTGTTTTCCAAATATTACTAAAGAGAAAATTCCCCCGCCCATTGAGGTGCAATGGTTATTAACAAGCAGAGTTCAAGTTCCAATTGAACCTGTTTAGTACGCTTTGCTTGAAATATATTTTAAAAGATAGAAAAAATGTCTTCCCCATTATTGGATCCTTTTCGTCCACTAAGGGCGATGGCGTAGTGTCCAAAATAAAAAGTAAGAATTTTTATCTGCATCTGCGTAAGTGAGTCCGCGAGCCAATTCTTGAACGACAGTCTTTGGTGCACTGAATGCATACAAACTGTGATGCTTTCCCGGGCTGTTGGCTTTTCTTTCTCTTTCTGGCTCTCTTTTCTGTCGAGACTACTCTCCTCTTTGCCTCAGCCCTCTCCGTGCCTTGATTAACGTTGAGGCACCAAGCCGCTCTATTTTTTGCATCTACCTCCCACGTGTTTGTGTCAATATGGCATATCCTCATAGCTCTCCTGCAGACATCTTTAAATCGTAGGCGTGGTCTACCAACCAATCGGGAGCCTTGTGCTAATTCGCCGTACAAAAGATCTTTTGGGATGCGTCCATTTTTCATTCTCCTGACATGTCCAAGCCAACGAAGGCGCCTGATTGTGATCTCCACCCCTGGGGCAAGTAGTATGTACCAAAGTCTAGAACAACTCTGAATTTAAACCAAAAAAGCAGCAATGGGGATATTGCACTACTATATCCCCCAAAGGATGAACGAGTTTAGTTCCTTGTTCTTTTACAACTGCACAATTCGAAATGCCAAACCAATTATTCCATTGAATGTCCTTCACGCATCAAATGTTTCCACTTGTAAGCTAATGGCATTTTCGAAACTGATGAAAATCTTGGGATTCTTCATGAATAACACATGATTACATTCTGCATTTTTCTTTTCAAGCTTGGATAATGCGTAACATATCATGATATCATTGTGCAAGAGATCAAAGCAATAAGAAATAAAAGCGAATACACCCCCCTTCTGGAAGATTCTTCTACTTAAGTCGGCATAACCCTAATATTCGTTATTACAGAAAATGCTGGTCTTCCAGCTAGTTGTATGTGATTTTTATGTGTTTTTATTTTATCCATTAATATATCCCGATATATATTTTGATAGGTCGTATTTTATAGATACCATTCTTTGCAGAAAAATCGCTCTCTTTATATGTATTTGGCATTAAATGACCCACAGAGGTTGATATGCCGTTAAACAAAATTCAAACTCAAAAATCTTATGTAAATTTCCAAGCGGAGTTTAACAGAATTGAGTTTTCGTTGTCCTGGACCAGTTGGTATACCAAAGTTAAAGAGGGCATTCGTCCGTATCAATAACTATTATATATTCATGGCTATTAATACTCTATGAAACGCAGAAAGCCTCATCCGGGATTTGAAACACTTGTTGCTGTGACAATTTTCTACGATGGAACACGCCTCCCTGATACAAGCGTATTAATATATATATATATATATATATATATATATATATATATATATATATATATATATATATATATATTTATGACGTACCGAATGTTAGTTACGTAAATAGTACATTTAAGCACTTTAATGAGTTTGATAAAAAAGCTCTTTTTTAAAAATCAAATATCTAAAATATCTAGACGCGAAATACGACATTCAATAAATAAGCGTGTTTCTTCTAAAAGCAAAGTATTTTCTTTCTGTATTGTTTGAAATTGGTTTGTAGCAAAAAAATATTTCCCTCTCGCAAAAATATATGAGACTACTCAAAATGATGGCAAATCAGAGTGCTCCAGACTTTAACGGAGGTCTGACATTAAACATTTGATGGCTAAGAAGTGGAAACCATATGAATGTTACAAAAGAATGTCTGATGTGTACGGGGGAACATATTTAATCAAAATAATATTCTAAAATGGTCTAAACATGTAAAATGATGAGATCTGGAAACACCCAAGATTTTATATATACGTTATGTAAGAGGAATATTAACTAGAATTAAGAATGACATGTGAATGACTGGTCTATTGGCTTCTGATTGGTCGAAGAGTGAATGAGAGAGTGCAAAATTTGATCAGTCTGGGCAGAGTGTTCGAAGACAACAGACGCAAGACGAGTGTCTGTTTTCCAAGACATTTTTATTTGGGGGTAAAATAAAATATATGAACTCTGGAAAAAAATTAACCTTTTTCAGAAATATAGACGTCCCAAGACAAGTACATCCCAAGAAGATCCCAATTAATTTCCACACACAAAGAACAGAGAAAGCCCAGCAACCGATCCAGATTGCCAGACACAGACCGATGCAGAATAGCAGAGAGCCAAACAGATCCAGTCAAGAGATAAACAGAATAGAATAAGAGTAGTATAAAACTACCTACACCTTCAATTAAGCACCACGTGACACATCGAATGGTATTTGTCATACGTACACACGCTCCAAATAGATCGCTTTATGTCACATATAGAGATATTATTTACCTACACACATTTAATCCAGTCCGCATTTTTAATCACGAACGCCACCAATGACTTTCACTTCTTTTACTATTCAAATTCTAATTTTTAAATATCTTCATAAATATAAATAAAATGGACCACAGGATTTTTTTGATCTCGATTAAGAAAGGACCTGTTTTTCATTTACACCGTCAATATCCGGTTGTTTTAACAGACGATTTTTAGATATTTTTAAAAAATTATAAAAATAACCCCTAACCCTAACCCCTAGACCTAACACCTAACAAACAACCGGATATTGACGGTGTAAATGAAAAACATGCCCTTTCTTAATTGAGATCAAAAAGGGGTGCTAAAGGTAATATGGTCCAATGAAATATTCATTATCTTTGCACAAAAAGCGAGCTCTGGTGATACTGAATGTGTATATACATTTACTTTGTCGTTAATTGTTTTTATTCTAGTATGGTTTTCCCTCTACAAACCTGTGTCAAAAAGGTAGTCTGTGACGTGGAAACACACGGATTCACCGGAAAAGAAAAAAAAGTTCAGAGTGTAGCAGTCAGTAATGAAGGCAATGCTGACAGTGTATTGGAACAATAAAGAACCTATCACTCTTGATTTTCTTTAAAAAGCTCAGTTGTAAACATTTCTTCTTATTGCATACTGTTATAGGTGATACACCCTATTTGACCAATGGAATGCGCCGACAGCTTACTATAAATAAACAGGGATAATTGTGGCTTAGGAGCAAGCCAATGCGAGTGCCAATAACTCTGTTCGTCGGACGTAATTTCCACATCTCTCTATTGTATTGTCTACTTTCTGTTCATACATTTTTCTACTTTTCGTTACCCGTTGTTTTGTTCTTATTTGACCCCTTAAAACCTCACAACACATACTCATTAGGCAAAATGCATCTTTTATATTATAACGACCTTCTTACAAAATAAAGTTTTCTTTGAGGTGAAGAGTTTGTATCGTCCTCTGTCTCATCTAATAAGTTTCAAAAGTTACAGCGTCCTTTCACCCCACCCCCCACATAAACCACATTTCAGACAGTGACCTCTTTTACAGACTTAACGCTATACAGACCAGTAACATTTATTTATACGCGAATAAATTGTAAACTATAAAAATCGATTTACTATCCTGTCAGTTTTTGACAAGCGTCTGTCAGTTTGAATTTCCATAAGTCTCGCTGAATAAAAATGAATAGAAAAAAAATATCTGATTATTTTCTCCGAGCTCCTTTGTAAGCAGCGTTTCTTGTCCATCTTTTCCGAAAAGACGTAAAGTCCTCATTCGTGAACGTCTGGCTATGTGAAAGGAATCTCTCTCTCGTCTGATCAAAAATCATTTCTATAGTTTGGGAATTTTATGCGAATTGTGCTGATAAGAATAGACAATGATGTGCTTTGTTACACCATTACAACTTTGCCATTGCAAATTACGGTAAAATCACACCGACAGTTATGCAGTGATGAGACAGTACTTAATTGGGTGATCACTTAAAGTAAAAGCAGGTTCTGTTAGCCACATGAATACTTTTTAATCAACATGAAGTGGTTCGGTATTAAATGTCCCGAAACTGTTTAATATGACGTACGACAAACCAAAAAACACGCCATTACATACATAGACACACACACACACGCATATATATTTGTGTGTGTGTGTGTGTGTGTGTGTGTATGTGTGTGTAAGGGAAATAAGTTAAGTGTCTACCATGGTTTCAATCCAAATGATTTCATCGGGATCCTACCTAACTAATTCAACTAATTATCTAATATTAATTATTTAATTATTATTTAATATTAATTATTTAATTATTATTTAATAATTATCAACTAATTCGATGTAATTCCTTAATTAAACTTAGATATTTTTCTTTTCGGATAATAACGGTTGAACGTTAGTTGATATTTCTTTCTCAATTGCCTCATGTGGTTTATTATATTCGTTTATTTATTCCTTAGTTCTCATTTCTGTATTGTTATTAATTTAATTTTAATTACAAATAATAAAAACAGTTAAAATTTAATTATAATTATATTTTAGGGGTTGAATGTTACTAATTTATAGTTTTTCATTGTTCTTTTTGTGTATTTATCCTATTTAGAATTAATAACTATTTAAGAAAAAAAATTGTAATTCTAATAATATTCTAGTGACCGACCCATATATATATATATATATATATATATATATATATATATATATATATATATATATATATAGTATTATAATGTGTACCTGAATAACCTACACGATTTCATCATAAGGATCTTCAGGGTTAGATCCACTGAATTAATCAAGATATTGATTAATTACAGTTAATTGCGGGAGTTCATGTTGTGATTATGACCGTTGAAAATGTGGATTTAACCCTGAAGATCCTTATTATGAAACTTGAGTAGGCTATTTCTGTACACGTTATGATACTAAAACCGCTATACTTACGTATTGAGCACTTTAGAATTGTTGTAACGCTGACTTATCAGAGTAACACTTATACCTACTAAAAAAATACAATATATATATATATATATATATATATATATATATATATATATATATATATATATATATATATATAAGATTTTTTTTTGTTTTGATAGTGTGTTTGAAGCATTAATTATAAAATGCAATAAGATATTTTTTGAAGGCAAATTTTTAGTGCAAATTTGTGTTGAAAAACATATTCATTTCAATTTTCTTTTTTTCCTTTTTTTTTCTCTTAATATTTTCGGAGTAAAATCCATCTTGAGAGAGTTCTTCAGAGAGTTGAAAAGTTTCCATCTGTGTTTGTTAAAATCAACCTTGGTCTTATTCCGTTGAATTTGATGGAGATTTAAAAGTTCGGCAGAGATCGTCAAATACCGTAAAGTCCCGTGTAGCTTTTGAGTTTAGTGGGAAGTTTTGAAATCATTTAAGATACATATATTTAAAAAAAAAAAATGTTTAATACTATGTAAACAATAAGTCCCCGCTCCGGGCATATTGAAATAAAGATTTTTTTTTTAATTTTATAGTGTGTTTGAAGCATTAATTATAAAATGCAATAAGATATTTTTTTGAAGGCAAAATAATGCAAATTTATGTTGAAAAATATTAAAAGAAAAAAATAGAACATGTAAATAAATATGTTTTTCAACATAAATTTGCATTATTTTGCCTTCAAAAACATATCTTATTGCATTTTATAATTAATGCTTCAAACACACTAAAAACAAAAACAAAATCTTTATTTCAATATGCCCGGAGCGGGACCTTATTGTTTTTAAAGTATTAAAAGAAATAACAAAATTTAAAAAAACATCTAAAATGATTTCAAAACTTCCGATATATATATATATATATATATATATATATATATATATATATATATATATATATATATATATATATATATATATATGTCAATGTTACTTACGTAAATAATACATTTAAGCACTTTTTTTTAATTCAAATATCTAAAAATTAATTTGATGAATTAAGGATTTTACAATCATAAATCAAAAAATAAATTTCTTCTTGGTTGATTTATATATTGCAGTTTGTGGTTTTAATTAAATAATCAATGCTCCAATTACAGGGGGAATAACTTGATCTGCAACGCAGGAAATATCCTTGCAATGATTCTGCTGAATAGCTGACGAACACCGTCCGTAAATAGATATTCACCAGAAAGAGATGCATGAATTGATCAATGGAACTGTAATCTTGGGAAGACCGAGGAAACTAAATATACACACGAGACTTCAAGCAAATGATAAAATTCTTATACATTTTTTTAAGATAATAGAGGTCTCATTTTTGGGAATTCGGTTGGCGTATCCTTCAGAGTCACGATTATTGTCACGTATAAATATTTTATATTGAACTCTCTTTAGGTTTTGCTTATTTGATTTAAGATTCACGGTTGGAATTTATTCCTATCTGTGTGGTTTTGTCACGTAGTATATATTGGCCTAGGTCCTGGGGTTACGGTTTTCACCAGGTCATAACCGCTTCTCAAATTAATGTAAATCAAATCAGATTGTAGCTTGAGAATGTGGAAGTTATAACCTGAGAGTATTTCTGGGTAAAATCATAATTTGCAAGACTGTATATCATTTCAAAAAGTAAAATCAATTTTATTCAGTATTATTTGGATTATTCGGACTATTATTTTTAGATTGGCTCTATGGGCATTTAAAACAAATTTAATATTTGTGATATATTGTGTCTGTATATATATATATATATATATATATATATATATATATATATATGTGTGTGTGTGTGTGTGTGTGTGTGTGTGTATTCACGTTTCATTTATTTAAGTCAGTGTAGATTTATAAATATTTAACACGTTGTGCCTCATTAATAGTAAATTCAGTTTTTTAGTTTGTTAAAAATGATTTTTTAATTTAACGCTAGTTTTAACCTTGTAAAAAAAGTATCAACGCCCAGTTTATAACACACAATCTGAACACTGATTAGCTCCAGCATTAACCAATCCGGTGTAATGGAACAGGTCTACATTTGCAAGAATCTACACAAGCCAGTTTAGCTGCTAGCGTTGAATCAGATGGATGGCGCACAAGAGGATGATCGTCCCTAGTAGGATCTAACTGGTGTGGGGAATATTATGATGAAAGGCCAGAAATCTCCCAGTGGACCAGTAATAAAATTACGAAATCGATATAACAGAGACCACTTGGGGAAGATTCTAGTAATGTGTCAACATCTCTTATAATAAATGGAGATTGTGTCTTTGTCTGTAACCGAAACAATATTACTACACAAGTCACAATTAGTTATTTTATCAATTATTTTATTTTTATTTAAACCTCAATTATTTATAAAAATTGTTTTACCTGGTGACCATATCTACATTCTAATAACATGCAATTGTATTTATATATACAACAAAACAGCGGTTTACAATGTAAACGGGAAGGCTAATTTGCATATTGATATCAAAAATTTGATTTTGATAAATGTGTGCTTAGTATTGTTGATTTATAATTGTTTGGCTTTATCTTAATGAATATGAGAAAAAATCTCGTGGATAAATCTTAAAAGAAATCCATTAATAAGAATAAATAACTAAATAAGAAAATAAATAGATAAGAAAAAATTAGCAATGAAAGACGGGATTGATGGAAGAGTAAATTTCAGTTGTTCTATTTTTTTTTATACCCCTGTGTTTCAAATCTTTTTATTTTCTTTCTTATTTAGTTTCATTAGACTTTCTAATTTAATATATTTTATTACATTAAAAATTAAATACTTGCACCCGAGGTGGCATATATTTGCTAGTTCTTTAGTAATTAAGTTAGGGATATTTTGTAAATAGCCGTATAAGAGCGCTTTCTGCCGAATCATCGGGAAAAATAATGTCTTTTTAAAAGATGTATTTATATATCTAAGTTATTCTAGTATTGCACTATGACGTTAAGAATGTACGTTATTTGCACAGACACACCTATGTACACACACATAAGTGTTAGCCTTATTTTTGTAATAAATAAAAGTGGGGTGCCTCCCTAGTTATTAATTATACAATAGTAGCATCTATTTGAAATATATAATTTCATATTAAAAAAAATCACACACACATATATATATATATATATATATATATATATATATATATAATTTTCTTCAACTGTTACTCCCAGGTTTTCACTGTACTAGCATAAGAAATTAATCCCAAAAGTGCTCAATGTATCTTATTATAATGGAGATTGTGTGTTTTTCTGTCTGTAACCGAAACTATTTTACTATACAAATCAGAATTCCCTTTGTTATCTGCATCCCATTCTCCATGATTTTATTTTTATTTAAACCTCAATTATTAATAAAATTGTTTTACATTACTTACACTGTTGACCATATCTACATGCTAATAACATGCAATTGTATTTATATATACAACAAAATAGAGGTTTACAGTATAAATGGGAAGGCTAATTTGCATATTGATCTTAAAAAATTGATTTTAATAAATATGTGCTTAATATTATTGATTTCTAATTGTTTAGTTTTATCTTATTGAATATGAGCAAAATTCTTTTCAATAAATCTTAAAAGAAATCCCTTAACAAAAAGAAATAACTGTAATATTATTCTTTACTTCCTATTTTAACTAAACAGTTTAATTATGAACATTTACCAATGAAAGACGGGAGTAACGGAAAATGATGGAAGAGTTAGTTTCAAAGTTGTTCTATTTTTCAATCATACCCCCTCTGTTCAAAATCTTTTTATCTACATTCTTATTCAGTTTCATTAGCCTTTCTAATTTAATATCACTGTATATTATAGAATTTAACTAAAATACTTGCACCCGGAGGGTGCAAATATTTGCTAGTTTCATATAATATAGGGCATTGATAGTTGTAGAAAACGTTTTCTCTCTACCACAGTTTCGCCTCTCTAGCAGGAGAAGATGTACCTATAGCACGGAATCTGTGCTAGGTAGAAATTTTTTTACAACTAATATATATATATATATATATATATATATATATATATATATATATATATATATATGGGTGTGTGTGTCTGTGAGAGAAAGACACAGAGCGAAAGCGAAAAGATAGTGTTCTGAATGACATGTACCGCTCCGGGTCTATCGTGATCAGAAAAATGCTAATTCTTGTTGTTCGAGGGAGAAAAATTATATATTTTTCGTCTTTGGTTTTAAATTTACTGTTTAAAATTTTTTGTTGTTTATGTCTTCAAAATTACGTAAGGGATATGTTGTAAATAACTGACTGTATTAAACTGTTTTTTGTGCAATAATCGTGCAAACTCATGTCCTTCTTAAAATTAGAAATGCATTTTTTTATATCAAAGTAGTTCCAGTCGTGCACCATGTCGTTAAGCATGTTGGTTATTTCCTCGCACATATACACACACATTAGCTATAATTAGATTCGCGGATAAGAAAAATCTTTTGAATGATAAAATTGAATCGATTTGCATTTGTAGACATAGGTTAAGCCAGTCTGTAAAATATTATTAGAATTACAATATTAAATTAATTGATAGATTAATTTTTTTAATAGTCTTTAATTTTAGATAGAAGAGATACTGAAATAGAACTGTGAAAAACTATAATTAGTAATATTAAACTCCTGAAATATAATTAGAATTAAAAAGTAGTAAAATAAACAAATAAACACACACACTTATAATAAAACCCACTGTAGCGGGATGGAGTTTTGCGAGAACTACTATTAGAAAAGAGAGGAAGAAGAAATAAGAGATAGTAAAGGTTTAAAAAAAAAGTGATGAGCACAAAAACGGTTTGTCGTGAATTTGACCAGGGCGTGACCCCCCGAATGGAGAATTGAATGTCAACCGGAAGTTTCGGGTGTTGACCGGAACTGGAAGTCACGTGGTGACGTGGAACGACGAAGAAAAATACCGGCATCTTTTTGATTTCGGACGCGTAGGGTACGGACCGGACCTCAGGTCCCAGTTGTGGGATCACAGTAATTTAACAGTGTCCTCTCTCTCTTTCTCTCTGCCTTTCCTCCTCTCCGACACAGCCCACGAGACAGCCCTGGAAATAAAAGCTAAGCAGCTTGTGACGATATATTTCTCGCGTTGTACTTTTTTATCAACAAGATGACCGCCACGTGCCGAACTCCTTTTTAGTGTCGTGAATTTGGAGGCACGTTGACAAGACCGCTATACGACGTATATCGCTATTAGAACGTTACGTATATATCCGTGTTGGTATCGTGAATATATCGCTACCGCCACGTTACACCACTACCATTCCCTACTTTTACATATCTCCACCATATCTCCACCAAACCCAGTGTATATCACCCACTGACGACCCCTTTCCACACCAAAACAGCCCGTGACTGACTAGATATACCTAAAAAAACATCTCCCACTACCTAAACATTCTTGTGGCATCAATAACAAAACCTTAATAGTTACACCAAAAAAAATATTCCCACCACCGAGTAAACATCCCTGTGGCATTGTCCACCCCATCCCCTATTCATGATCTCGTGACTCGCCAGTATGAGAACGACATCCTTTGAAGCGAAAACTCAATCCACTTCATATATATATATATATATTTATAGGCTTAAATGTAGGAAATGTGTACAGGATTCCGTCATGTGCTGCCCTCCTAAAGCCCGGTTCAGGATGGAGTGCTCGAGCCGCCTGACCTCAAACTCCTCATAGCCACCGTGAAAAAGTCTCCTCCAAACAACAAGATTCGTAGCTCTCCTCTCCGTTCATGAATATTTTTATCGAGAGTTTTAAGTTTGTTTTTGATAACATCCCAAAACTGTCGGCACAAATTGAGACCCCTCCCACCCCATCTCCTGTCGGCACGATTTGAGCTTTGAAGTAGTGTTAAGATTGGTTTCTAACTGTAATAAAAAAAAAAGGATTCTAAAAAAAAATAAAAATAAAAAGACAAAATATTTCACCTCATTCGTCGGCACAGGCGTTGAACTGCTTTAAAACAGATAATGAACATCAGTAAAAAATCCAAATCATATTACATATGTACATTTTAATATCAAATTCTGCCAAAAGATTTACGAAAACGGACGCTTTGTCTGAAGTAAAAATACGTACTATAACAAACACGTTAGTAAGATTTTAAAACAATTTATGCCGAAGTCATGTTTGTTTCATTCATTATTACTGGGTATTCAAATTATTTCTAATTCACGGCCAACAGGTGGCCCCATTGGGGGAGTCTTACCCCTCTGCAGAGGTGCAGTCGGTGCATTCTAACGCCCCAGCCGACAGGGCGGATTCTATAAATGATTTTCCTCTTATTATCATTATCTCTCTAACCACTCACTACATGGAGCGCGTACTTTTGCTAATATATATATATATATATATATATATATATATATATATATATATATGGGAAAAAACATAAATGAAAAATATTTTGTTATAGAATAGCTATACAGTTTCAACAAAATACAATACTGATGTCAGAAATGCATAAAAAATAACCCGTCAATGCCGGTGATGGTTTCACGATGCCATTCTTAGCTAGAAGCCAAATAGATTGTACTGTCTACTAAGATCTTCAATAATAAGATTATTATTAGAAAAAGGAAGAAATTAATAAGCATGGCAGACATATTGTATAATTCATAAGAAACTAAATCAATTTATTAATAACGAAATAGAATAATAATTTACTATGAAAAATATTTGCATATTTCTTTCTGAATTTGTTATCTCAATCCTATAGATGACAATATTGTTTAATAATTGATTATACAACTATGAATTTATATTTAGCTAAAGTGTATGCCACGAGCAGGATGTGACACAACGTCAATTTTTAGGGGGAATAAAGCTGGTTGTCTAACCAGATTTAAATAACCCAGTCTGTCCTAAAATATTCCAATAGCTGATGAATATAGGTTTTGTTAATATACTGATTAAATCATAGAAAGGTAGACAAACACTGGATGATGTTGTACAGGATGGATGTTTATTGTAATAGTGATGTCTACTTTATAACGTTTCGGTCTGTTAGACCTTCGTCAGGACAGTGGATTGAGTTCTTGCGTCAAAGATGTCGTTCTCTGGCGACTCAGGGGGTTGTGAATGGTAAGGGGTGGTTAGTTGCTGATGCCACAGGAATGTTTATGTAGTACGTGTTGATGATTTTTTTTAGGTATAGCTAGTCAGGTCATGGGCTGGAATGGGGTATTTTGTTGTGGAAACGGGTCATCATAGTAGATAATAGCAGTGGGTTTTATTATAAATGTGTGAATTGATGTTGACTTTTTTGTATATAAGGTGTATTAAAAGCCCACTCATATTTATAGACTCGCCGAGAACCATGTGATCAACCTCTTGGCCAATCACTGGCAGTACTCTGCTGCTGAAATAATACTTAAACTGAGCATACTGAGCATACTGGCCTACTTACTTTGAACCCTCACTGGACAACGGACATAGGATTGTATCACTGGACCTTTACAATACGCTGGATAGGACTTATTCGCAGGATAGGACTTATACACTTACCAAAGGATTCCATAACTCAGGACTTACTTACTTAAGCCCTTTTCAACTGGCCAAGGATGGCATTTAAACCCTTAATTTATTTGTTTATTGTTTACTTTTTTTGTTAAGTACCATGTTGTTGTCTTTTTCGTATATAGCTATTTATGATGGCTTTGCCAAGGTGTGAGGAAATATTTAAAAGCCAGATCTGCAATTAACATTTGGTGTGTTACCTATGGTGCTGGCCTCGAATATTTGTCTTAATTTTTTGTTGTGTATATGACCTACTGACGACCCCTTCCCACACCAAACCACCTCATTCCACCACATGAGCTGACTAGCTATACCTAAAAAAAGAAAATTAACTCCCACTACCTAAACATTTCTGTGGCATTAATAACTTGTCCTTAATAGCTACCACCCAAAAAACACTGCTAACCTAAACATTCCTAGTGGCATCAGCTACTAACCACCCACTTCCCATTCACGATTTCCTGACCAGACAGTATGAGAAAGACACCCTTTGACGCAAGAACTCAATCCACTGCCCTGATGAGGGTCTAACAGACCGAAACTTTATAACATCGTATCACTACCTACAATAAACAGCCATTGTGTACAACCTCCCCTGTTTGTCTACCTTTCTTCACACATTGTCGGATTAATTTCCTCTTATTTCTCCAATTTTATGCATATGTATATTTTATGTATATATTTTTATGTATATATCTATGAAATATTTAAGCCAGAACATTTACTTTGCTAAGAACTTGAACATCTTTTAATTGCATTACTTTCATTTGCGAAACAAATTAAATGCTAGACCTTATTTCACTTACTGGGAGAACACTTTGAACCTGAAATGCAAATTAGTTTTAATTAATTCATTAGTTTAAAATAAATCTTACTTGTTTATAGAGATTGAACATTAATTTTGTGGTTTAAATTTAATTAAGGTTTTCTTTAAAATGACAAAAAATAATAAAAAGAAAATATCCCAAATTAGTAAATATTTGTCTTCCATTTATTTCTTAACTAAGTAAAGTTGTCAGGGTGGCCTAAAATTGGTAAAAGCCAGACAGCGAGGGAGTCTATCCCCTTTTCCCTGGCGCTAAACCAAGAAGATAGTTTTGGCATCTGAGACGGAGAGCCACACCAATAATCAGCTCCTCATTTTACCGCACAGATCCTTCTGCTAGTCATATGCCGAGATTGGTGAGAGTCGGTATTGAACTAGGAACATTATGGCTCATAGTCAGAAGCTCTACCTACTGAGCCAGAACTAAATGTACTCAGGCCTTGATTAGTGTCTTGATATTGGATATTATAGTGTACTATTGTGATACAAAGTCATAAGAAAGTTTATTAGCGCTGTGAAATATAGACACGTCATTCTTTTGGTCTGCATTGCATAAAATATACAACATAGGTTGACATAACACATTCATGGTAAGTAGAAAGAAACCCGGGGAAAACATAACAGCAGGTGGTCCTCAAGGAGAGATCTTCTTTAGGCAAGACTTTCGGCCTTTAACACCTGACATTCTCGGGGGCTCAAGCCAGATCCAAGTCATGACTCCCGGTGTTCACCTCCTGTTCGTTTTAGTACACCTCAGGTGAGATTGGAGCTGGGTACACTGGCGAACGCTCGGACGACCCAAGTGTGAGGGGTCTTTTTCCCGGTTCTAGTGGGATTCGAACCCGGATTGCCGGCTCCAGATTCGCAGGTCTACCCGACTTACCAGGCTGGCACTCAGCAGAGGTTGACGTAACCCATTTATGGTAATTATTACACTTAATAATTATCAACTATTGATTCATATTATGCTAGTAGGGGCTACCTGGTGTCGCCTGGGTAGAGGGGGATTTTTTTAAAGTTATTCCCGCAGATCCATTACTACTGAATCGTGAGTTGAATCCTCGTGGGATTCCCCATTTAAATCCCTATGTAAAAAATAGACCTAGCATTGATCCAGCTACTCTGAAAAGAAATGTTAAAGTCTACTATCTAAAATATCAAATGAAAAAAAATCCATGATGTTACCATTTAAATTTTATTTTTTAATTATCTCACGAATATAAATCAAATCTCTATTATTTTTGCTCAAAAACCAAGCCCTGGTGATATTTATTTACTTTTTCGTTAATTATTTTATTTTCGAAGTTTCTCCGGACATACATATATACACAACAGCCCTTTATATATGTATAGATTTTAACAGAGATTAAATCTTGTTCTAATATTGATTATCACCATACATATAATAGAAAGTATATTATTAACCACATTTATGTTTATGTAAACCTTTATTTCTCTGTGATTTATAAGACATATTGCAGTATTTTAAACGTACTAATAACATCGGCTGTTTTAAGGCAAATATTACTCAATTTTCTTCGAGATGGCGTTAATAAATAAGGTTGATTTTTCTATACATCTTAATGATTTTGACAATAAATCATGTTTTCATTGATAGACTACGCAATACATGAAGGTATCATGACGTAAGCAGTGACATAGTTTCGATTACAGAGAGACATCGAATCTCCATTATAATAAGATTACAACGAGCTAGAAAACAATTGATATGTTTATCAGTTACTACACAGATATACTGAAGCATCATTATGAGTTTATCTTATCATAATGGATTTCCTGTATCTGTCTCTAACCGGAACTACTTCACTGCTTTTGTCACAATAACCTCAAGAATTCCGTAAGTTTATCAATGTTTACCAGTGACTATAGAGATATACTGAAGCATCAGTACGAGAATATTTACCTAATGGTGACATTATATTCATTTTAGCATTCGTGTGTGAAAATACGCCGACAGACCCATCAAGTTCCGTTTTTCTTTATGGCATGTTAACACATTTTTATTTTATGCCAAAGACGTTTTGTTATTTTCATGCTCTATGAGTATTAGAAAAAAAAAAGAAAATCATTTTTAAACATTTTTTCAACTAATTTTTCTATTAAATCCATAGATGAGACCCTAAGAGCTACTACCACTCCAAGTCAGAGTGGACCTGGGGGTAATGGTGATGAAGGTGTACTCTATATTCTCCAAACTTCCAGAATTGGAACATCACTGGATGCAGGATAGCGACATACCCAGAACACTAAGACACTCAGCCACCGGATTCTAGCACATATATGATAAAAAGGGTTGGGGGTTACCATCATAACAATGATGTTGGGACAATCATATAGGAGCTAGGACTTGACGTGACAATACCATTGATCGGAGGGGTGTCTCAGACAACCAGTCTAGGGCTAAATGGTGTCTTGCGGGTCAGGGACTGCTCAGCAACCAGGATTCCATCCTTAAGCATCACGGATCACCACCCACTGCCAACAGGTGATTTTACAACTTTGCAGAGGTGCAGGCAGTCTTCTACATCCCCAGCCGACAGGGCGGATTGAACTTTACTGGTCTCCACCAATGTACCTTTATAAAAGGACGTGTGCTCGGTCGTTGTACAAAGAATTGTATAAACATACAGACATACTGAACCTGTCTTTTATATATAGATGCAGTCGTAGACATATCTTCAAATCGAAAAAACACAGAAACTGTCCCAAATAATCTCTATATTGATACCAGCATCAATTATTCATTAGGTTATAGAACTGATTAAAAAAAACGATAGTCGTACTTTTGGGAATAGGATATATTTATCATGTCTGAATCATTTTAGGTAAATCTTCTTGATGTAATAGCTAGCTAGCTAGCTCGATGATCAGACCATTTCTAGTGAGTATGATTCTCACTGGGTGCTCGATAATTATATGCCGATTCCAAGCTGGATAACTCATCTTGATGGAAGGTGGTATTACAATTAGTAACTGCTTAATACTGAACTCGTTCCTTACAATGTGACACAAATTTGTGGCCTTCTTCCAAAAATAAGATTGCAGAATTTTGTTTATGAGTTCGATTCATTCTCATTGGGAACCCTAACTTCTGTCCTTGTACCAAACTAAGTAATGCTGAATAAATCGTTTTATTGAACCATGTTTTCCTCATCTTTATTGTGGTATATAAAATCACAACGTTTCGGCCACTGTATTCTACGGCCTTCCACAAGTTTCCGAACATACCAAGGACACAACCAAATCATTTTGAATAGTTTGGCTGTTTATTAAACAAGACGTCCCGCCCTGTCAGCTGGGGCGTTAGAATGCACCGACTGCACCTCTGCAGAGGGGTAAGACTCCCCAATGGGTCCACCTGTTGGCCGTGGGTGGCCACCCGTGATGCTTAAGGATAGAACCCAGGTGGATGAGCAGTTCATGACTTGCAATACTCCACTTTGGCCCTATCTTGGCTAGACGGGCGGTCGGAGGCCACCTCCGATCAATCGGTTGGTCACGTCAAGCCCTAGAACCTATATGATTTTCCCAACCCTATTGCCCTTATGACAAGTCCCAACCCCTTTTTATCATATGGGTGCTAGAAGGTCCACTCTGACAGTGGTAGTACATTACTTGATTGAGTGCATTTTTTGTTGAGATGTGAATGTACCCCTTCATCACATTGCTCCCTGTTGAACCTGTTAGGATCTATGGTTAAATAGAAAAATGTGTTTAAAAAAATTGTATTATCATTAAGAATTGATTTATTTCAAAACTTTATCGGCACTGAGGTTGATATGCCATGAAAAAACCAAACCAAACCAAACAAGACGTCGAAGAAATTTTGAAGATTTGATTCAAATAATGACGTCATTGATTTTGCCCGTTTGTGATTTCCCATGCGTCACCAGGAGCATCACTATAATTTAAAAGAATGAAAATGTCTATAATCGTTTCCTACACAGCTCGAGGCGTTAATTCCAATTACATCAAATATTTTCGATATTTCTATGTTATAGTAACCAGCAACAGAAAACACCCTTCCGGGCATCGTAAAAATAAATTTTTGAAAGACATTCCCTGAGAAAGTGGGAGTTAAAAATTCAATATCAGAGGGTTTGTATCATAAGTAAGACAAATCCTCATATTTATAGAGTAGAAAAAAATAAAACAATTTGAAATGAAAACTGAGACCCGTCCCTCTGAAATAAAATGTTGCATGCATGTAAAAATCAAACAATTATTTTGAATATTTTCCACATCAATTTTACACAAAATCGTAGGTATTTATTTATTTGTAAACTTTTTAGTTAAGTTCTTGTTACTGTAAAAAAAAAAAGGACGAGAGTAAAAAAAACATTTTTTAAATTGCTTACTCAAATTTTGGGTGTATATAGCATAAGAATATTGTGACGTAGAATTATGACGTAGTTTTTGTTACAGACATAAATACAGACAATCTCCATTATTAATAGATTTACTTTTAATAAACACAATTTGATTTAGTCTTTTCAATGACTAGTTCTCATATTGTGTTCATTTCTATCCTTGGTCTTCTCAAGAGGTTACTGTAGCCCGACATACGCGCTATTCTTTGAGATGCCTACTTTTCCTACACATCCCTATCTATAATTTAATGATGACAATTTCAGATTCATCTTTCTTATATCCTATGTGCCCCTATGAAACACTTCACACTTTTTACCGTTTCTTTGGAAATTCTTCAGGTGAACTGGAACAAATATGTCGAACTCGGTTATGACCATTTCTTCGAATACAACTACCATTCTCCCATCTTTCGAAATTCCACCACCTTTAGCCACACAACACTTTTTCCATCTCAAGTCCTCATTAAGGTTTGCAAAAACTGAAACCTTAAAACATCGACTTCACCATCAATGATAATTTTTTGGAATACTTCCTGTTTTTCTAGTTTCTGTGTTTTTTTGCTAAAAACTTTAATAATTTTGGAATTTTTAAAACCTGATACTGTTATCTAATTCATAGGTAGCCTATTAATTGTGTACGATGAGTGTGGTTTAAGTTAAAACTAACGGCTATAGAAAATCACAGGGAAAATATGGACATATTTTGACATGTGTTTGAATTCCTCTTTCAGTTTGCAAGTGCGAACATGAGAAAAGGCTTTAGGAAAGTTAGATTTAAGTTAAGCGCTGAACAGGGCATTGAAACTAAACTAGATTTAGCTCAGGCAGAAGGTTGGCACCTTGTGAGAATCAAATTCACTTGAAATGATCTGATAGATTGGTTCACTAAACATTAAACGACACAATTCATCACTGGCGAATTTTGTTAAGGGATTTAGTTTGATTTGACAAGTTTTTAATCAGCCGAGTTTTGCCCCTTTTGTCGAACCATGCGTCACAAAGTATTTTGTCTGGATTCAGTTTTTCCTTCTCCAAGAACGGTTGCCATACTAAGGTTAAATAACACACTCTACCCTACTATTTACTCATAGATGCACAGAGAATATATTGATATCGTTATCTTGTTGAAACTCGAATGATTGCTTGAGGTTTACTTTAAGGGTCACTGGGAAATTAAAAATCCACTAGTCAGTAACCCAAACTGACCCTTGATCTTATAAGACACATGGTAATTTTCTGGGATATCTTTTGGAAAAAAAATGCGTCTTTTACACCGTATGGATGACCAGTCAATGGAGTCTCCATCTTTCGCCTGATGATCGTGCAGATGCTTTGAAACCCAAATTAACGCCAAAGGTACAGCGGGGTTGTCAATTTAAAATGTTATGTTTAAACGAGTCCTGCTCTTAATTAATTTCTAACACCTTTTTTCTATGCTTTTCAGGGGTTGCTGGGCAATTTAACTATTTCCTTAAAAGAATTTATGTTAAGTTTTAATTTTGAAATATTCCAGCGTTGTTTTTTTTTTGGGGGGGGAGTCTTACTTCTAATTATCGATATTTTTTAAATAGTGTTTTTTTTGTATTATTATTTTCGAGATCGTGTTCGGAAATAGTGTTATGAGGGAAATACCATTCAAGCTCTCCTTTTTTTAATGTTTCAATGCATCCTCTCGAGGGACAGTGGAAGTCTTGTTCATTTGATTTTCAATTAAAATTTGACATTAGCCTCGTACCATGAATCCTTCTTTTATTTTTCACGCTATGTTTATTTAATTCATTATTATCTCTGCAAAATCTAATTAGTCTTTGAGCTTTTGAATGAGGCTGGTTCTTCTTTTAGGTTCTTGTTTTGAGATGATTTAAAGTGCAGATAGTCCCCTCTTTTATAGGGGTTTCTATAAAGGCTCTTTTATATGCGGCTGTGTGTGTATAATAAATAACACGCTGATAATACTGATATTGTATTGTCAATTCCTGAGTTAGGAAGATGGTCATTACTCTCCGCTCCCTTTTTTGTCGCTGGAAAGAAAACCCGCAAGGACATCTTTACTTGTAGTGCACACATGTAAAATAAACGAATATCTCAATTAATTATTTTGTAAAATAATAAGGTGTTGAAAAACCCAAGATTGCTGTTATACGTTATGTAATAGCTGAAATTAACTAGAATTTAGGATGACGTGTAAAAGGCAAACCTGTTGGCTTTTGTTAAGTCGAGGAGCGTCAACAGTGAAAGATAGTGAAAAGTGGGGTCTTGCCTAAATCTTTGAAGGAGGCGGACGCCAGAATTTGTGATGAGTCTTTGAAGAGGACAGACACAAGTTGAATGTCTGTTCTACAAGGAATTTCTACTTGGGTTTGTAATAAAATATATGAGCTATGAGAAAAACAACCATGTTTTGGGATCGTTATTAAGAAATGCCAACAAACTCTAGTACACCCCAGAAGATCCCGTATAATTTCCATACTCAAAGAACCGAGAAAATACGTGCCCAAGAACAGATCCAGAATACCGGCAACCCCGTTGCAGAATAGCAGAGACCCAACCGGATCCAGTCCAGAGATAAGTAGAACAGTATAAGTATTGAAACTACATACTCCTTCAATTAGACGCTACGTCACATATATAAATTTAAGGAGTTTTGCAAGCTACACATTTAATTGATCCAGCAATGTTACAATTTTAGAAATTTTTCATTATTTAAAAAAGAATTAAACATTGAAGTGAAAACCAAGTTGCAATACTATATATAATTTGTCTTTTTAGATTCTAAACAAAAAATGCTAGTGAATAGATGGCTGCTAACAAATTAAGTATTTTGAATAAAAACAATCCGAGTATAAAAGTTTGTTAGCAAACTAAAAAATGCTGAAGAAATATTATGGAATGAAAACGTCCGAGAATCAACAGTTGTTTAGACATTACGAAGTTCAATAAAAAAATCAGCTGATATTTGTCGGTCGACAGTGACGCGAACGGACCGATTGAGAAATTAACATTTTTTAGGTATATATAAAGTCGAGATTTGAGAGAAGAGAAGAGAAAGAGCCACCATCAGAGAATTAACGTACACGCAGCCACAGAAAGCCGTTAGCCATTCTGACCTCCTTCTTTCTTTCTTTCTTTCTTTCTTTCTTCCTTCCTTTCGTCGTGTTTTCCGTTTTTTCCCAGTTGGCGCCAAGAGGGCTACTAATTAGGCAGTGTTTTGTGCTTTGAGCTATCTTTCTATTCCTTCTGTTTCGTTATCTACTAGAGGATTTACGATGGGAATAAAGGTTTATACTGGCAAATGAGAAAGGCGGATGGTATTCGACCTTTTTTTTTACCACGGAAACCAGAAGTACTTTTTCAAAAGGTAACCCTACATATATTTTTTAGGGGGAGTAAAATTGGGAAATAAATTCGACGGTATGTAGAAAAAAAAAACGAAGTATCCGAAGAAGATGAATTTATTCTTGATGGAGAAGTCGAGGTTATAAAGTTTAGGTTTGGGCATTAGTACTCGAATGATGAAGAATGTTTGAATGACATGTGAACAGTGAGAGAATGGTAATTAGTGTAATTTCTCCTACTTTTCTCAAAACTGTATCTGGTGGTTCGGTTCAAATTCTGAATCTCTGGGAAGGTGATGTACCCCTTACTCTAAGATCCACTCATGCTCGGAGTGGCAGTACGTTCCCATCTATTGGTTTAAATATAAAATTATGAATTTAAAAAATTGTGTTTAAAATGAATTTAAATTTAGGGTCCCATTTATGGGTTAAATGAAGAAATGAGTTTTAAAAAATTTGTTTAAAAAATTGAGTTTAAAAAAATTGAATAACCATCAAGAATAAATAAAACAAAATCTTTAGCATAAAATAACCCAACAAGGATTGACCTGCCATAATATCCAGCCAACGAACCACGAAGCTTAGCCGTTTTTATATATTTCTTACTGAATTGTACAATATGTTATCTCTCGTTGAGCTAAAACTAATTAATACTAATATATACAAGGTGTGTCAAAAAAGTATCGAGAATGAAGCTATATTTAACAAGATGGAAATGATCATCGAATGGAACGTTAATTTTTTTCAAAATACAAGGTGTGCCATAAAAGTGCCGAGTTTGAAGCTGTATATACCAGGATAGAAATAAACAATGAATGGAACGTTAGTTTTTTTTTTTAGAATACAAGGTGTTTCAGAAAGTACAAAAAATCTCGATACTTTTTGACACGCCCTGTATATAACATTATCACATTCCACTTTCAAACCAACCATCAACATATTCCTTGAATTATATTTTCTTTACTTTTGAAGAACAAAATATTGATTTTATAGCATTTTCTTTTCTATTTCATCTACTTAGGTATGAAATATGTGTTAACATAAGAACTGACAATTCAATTCTTATATTAAAAAGTACGTAGCAAGTTTTCACGTTAAGATCTGATCTTTTTTTTTTTTTTTTTTTTTTTTGTTCTTTTCATTCTCATTAATCTACATTTGGGAATTACACGTTAATGAAGATATTTCAATTTTCCTCTTTCACACATGGTTTCCTATAATATTTTCTATGCAGCATGAATATATTATAAAAACTAGCAAAAATATGCGCAAGTATTTAAGTTTTCAATGTAATTAAATATCATATAAAATTAGAAAGACTGACAAAAGTAAATAAGAATGCATATAAAAAGATTACACTTATTTTGATTTTATTCTAATTGATATCTAAATAAAATTATACATAGGATTGCTTTTAATATATTTAAGAATAAAAGAAATAATATCACAAATCAATAACATCTTGTAAATATTTATTAAAGCTGTTTTGTTAAAATCAGTATGCAAATTAACCACACTGTATACTATGTAAACCATTATTTCTGAATGATATTTAACACACATTGCAGGACTATGAACGCATTAATGATATAGGCTGTTTTGAGACAAATCAAACTCAGATTTTAAGAGAAACATCGGTAATTAATAAGATGCTAATCAAGGTTAGATATTTACAATTAGATAAGCAAAAGGAATTGTGACGTCAGTAATATTGTAGTTTTTGGTTACAGACAAATACGCAAAACTCTATGATAATAACATGTTTATATGTAACTGTAAACCAGTAAAACTAGTGAGTTGGGGTATTATACAATGTGTCAAAAAGTATCGAGAGTTTTTGTACTTTTTGACACACTTCGTATTCTGAAGAAAGTAACGATCCATTCATTGTTCATTTCTATCTTGGTAAATGCAGCTTCAAAATTGGCACTTTTATAACAAACCTTGTATTCTGAAGAGATTAACGTTCCATTCATTGTTCATTTCTATCTTGGTAAATACAGCTTCAAAATCAGCAATTTTATAACACACCTTGTATTCTGAAGAAATTAACGTTCCATTCATTGATCATTTCTATCTTGGTGAATACAACTTCAAAATTGGCACTTTTATGACACACCGTGTATTCTGAAGAGATTAACGTTCCATTCATTCTTAATTTCTGTCTTGATAAATACAGCTTCAAACTCAGCACTTTTATGACACACATTGTATTCTGAAGAAATTAACGTTCCATTCATTGTTCATATCTATCTTGGTAAATACAGCTTCAAACTCGGCACTTTTATGACACACCTTGTATTCTGAAGAGATTAACGTTTCATACATTGTTCATTTTTATCTTGGTAAATACAGCTTCAAACTTTATGACACACCTTTCAAAATACAGCTTCAAAATCGGCACTTTAATGACACACTTTGTATTCTGAAAAAAATAACATTCCATT
>CM042138.1:91816775-91860664 GCA_023376005.1 Doryteuthis pealeii
TTTCTACAAAACTTTCTACATATATATATATATATATATATATATATATATATAATATATATATAGGGCCGGTTTAGCTCAGTCTGTATAGTGCCAACTCAGCGTATGAGTAGCACAGGGATCTGTGCGGTAAAGAGAGGAGCTGATGGTAGGTGTGGCGCTCCACCTCAGATGCTAAAATACTCTCCTTGGTCTAGCGCTAGTGAAAAGGGGATAGACTCCCTCGCTGTCTGGCTGATAGCAACATTAGGCCGCCCGACAATATATATATATATATATATATATATATATATGGGGGGGTTGTATGTATGTTTGATGACAGTAGATGTTTCATTAGCTCCACTAAATATGTTTTTTTATTTATGATTTTTCTATTTATCTGCCTTAATCATTCCTTAACTCTTATTATTATATACTTATGATACTTTATTATTATATACTTATGATACTTATTATTATATACTTATGATACTTATATCTTATGATACTTTATGATACTTATGATACTTATTATTATATACTTATGATACTTATTATTATATACTTATGATACTTTATTATTATATACTTATGATACTTATTATTATATACTTATGATACTTTATTATTACTTATGATACTTATTATTATATACTTATGATACTTTATGATACTTTATTATTATATACTTTATGATACTTATTATTATATACTTATGATACTTATTATTATATACTTATGATACTTATTATTATATACTTATGATACTTTATTATTATATATATGATACTTTATTATTATATACTTATGATACTTTATTATTATATACTTATACTTATGATACTTATGATACTTTATTATTATATACTTATGATACTTATTATTATATACTTATGATACTTATTATTATATACTTATGATACTTTATTATTATATACTTATGATACTTATTATTATATACTTATGATACTATTATTATATACTTATGATACTTTATTATTATATAATTATGATACTTATTATTATATACTTATGATACTTTATTATTATATACTTATGATACTTATTATTATATACTTATGATACTTTATTATTATATACTTATGATATTATTATCTTATGATACTTTATTATTTATTATTATATACTTATGATACTTTATTATTATATACTTTATACTCTTATGATACTTATTATTATATTATATTATGATACTTTATTATTATATACTTATGATACTTATTATTATATATGATACTTTATTATATACTTATGATACTTTATTATTATACTTATGATACTTATTATTATATATTTATGATACTTTATTATTATATACTTATGATACTTTATTATTATATATGATACTTATGATACTTTATTATTATATACTATGATACTTTATTATTATATATTTATGATACTTTATCATTATATACTTATGATACTTTATTATTATATACTTATGATACTTTATGATACTTTATCATTATATACTTATGATACTTTATTATTATATACTTATGATACTTTATTATTATATACTTATGATACTTATTATTATATACTTATGATACTTATGATACTTATATATATTATTATACATATTATATATATAATTATTAAAATTATTAGATACTTATATATATTATTATATGTACTTATGATACATTATTATTATATACTTATGATACTTATTATTATATACTTATGATACATGATACTTGCTGAAGATAAAAAGCCGTCATTCCTTAACTCTTATTGTTTTTCCGTTAAGATAATATAAAAATGCGATTTTTTTTCACTTTCACGAGAACTGTTTTCCACATTAGTTTCTTATTATAAACTTGACGGATTTTTAGTAAAAACCAAAATGCGTTGATCTTCTCGATGAATAGACGACAAAGCGGACGGCACCTAAAAGCGCTCGATGGGGGAAACCATTAAGCAGAGCCGGGGATAAAATGCTGGAAACTGTTACTAATGGAAGAGAGAGTCTTTCTGAAGAAAATTTCCTTTTTAGCAAGGAGCTTAGACTTACCATTTTTGCATGGTCTTCTACAAAACAATGGTATTTCTAAAAGGAGGTATCAAAAAAAAAAAAAAGAACTTAAAATCTTAGAAAATGTTTTCTCTACTTATTTCATTGTCTATCATCATTTTTTGTCTTCAACAATTATTACCTACTAAGAATACAAGTTCTTAAAATATCTGTCGGTGTGGATAGCTGTTGGCTCCCCTTTGACAGCTCTTGTTTTTGGTGATGCTAGGTGTCCACCGACACATCTCACCAGTCATGCCAAGGCGTACCTGAAGAGGGTGCCGACAACTGGTCATAGAACAGATAGTACTAGTTTATATGGTACTAATAGTAGGTAATAAAGAAGACTTGTCTTGTGCTGGCATTAGTTGTAGGATTTGGCTACCTACTATTCAAATAAATCCCCTATACAACCTGGCGTTAGGGTGCAAGCGCTGCTTGCCTCTCGTGAATGACTCAATACTACCAAACACCTTTCAATAGTTCAACTGCTCAATCGTCTTGAAATTTCCCCTTCCACTGAATCAACTGCCGGACGGCCAAGACAGTGGACTGAGGTCTGTACAACCTCTTTCAACTTAAAATATCTTACACACAGGTTTCACTCTATATGATTGTCCCAACCCTCTTCGCCCGCCCCGGCGGGTCACAATCACGAGCGTCGATCCCAGGGGCCATCCCCACCAGGCAACACCTGCCCCCTCGATCTAAAGGGGTGGGGCTGGGTTTATTGCCCAGTGCCTGAGGCGCCCCTTGAGGGGGAATGCCGAGGAGATAGACGCAATTTTTAACCCCGCCTCCAATGAGTCTCGGCTTGTAGGTGGTCCCACGTTAATAGGGCCTTGTGCCTAACCTAGTACAAGTGGGGTACGAGGATAATACCACCCTTGTTATCATATGGGTGCTAGAAGGTGGGGGCTGAGGGTTTTAGCATCCTGGGTATGACATTAAACTCTATCTGATGGTGAAATTCCAGTTCTTTAGGTCTGAGGAATGTGAAGCACCACTTCATCACCATTGTTCGCAGGTTCATTCTGACAGAATGGTAGTACCTGTTAGGGTTCCATCTCTGGGTTAAATAGAACAAAATGTGTTTAAAACTAATTGAGTACCCATCAAAAACGAATACAACAAAAACATCTTCGGCATAAAATGACCCAATAGGTTGACATGCCATAAAACCCAACCAACCAACCTATATGTTGTACTTGTTAAGTTTATTCTATGGGTAAAAAAATATCTGTTCGAAAATTATGATTATAAGGTTTCGTTTGGTTTCGTTGTTGAATAGCATATCAACCTTCGTGTGATATTTAATGTTACAGCCGTCCTTGTAGAAGAACAATATAGATACTATTTAAACCATAGATCAGGGGTAAGAGGGTTGATACCTTTCCCAAGGGTATTAGTCAGAAAGTGAACACAGTGGTGTGGCTGGAGTTCCAACGCATTTACTACAATGTTACAGTCCAGTATATAAGTCCCAGCTACTCGTCCTTCGGGACGGGTGGTCCAGTGAGCCTCGACCTCTGGACTGATGGGATGCTAAATTAATAGCGTCGATCCCAGCCTGCCTCATTGCACTTAAAGAGGCACGGCTGGGATTGACGCAATATTTCTTCCTACCACCCCATGAGTCTCGGCTTGTGGGTGGTGCCCACATAAAGCGGCCTTGTGCCATATCGTGTGTAAGTGGGACATATGTAAATTCCAGTATATAAGCCACGGGAATCCCCACTATTCGTATAATATAAGAATATATTCATCCATATAACTGTGCAAACAAATGATTATCATTATTAAGGAAATAGTTACTTGATACCAGATAATTCTGTACATATGATTTGTATCAGAAAAACTTGAAACGATATAACTGTGTGTAAATTACTTTTCTTAAAAGTCTACGGATTTGGCCGATTGTTCGTATCAGCCGAACAGCAAGAGAGTCTATCCCATTTTCACTAGTGCTAGACAAAGGAGATTGTTCTTGTGTCTGAGGTGAAGCATCGCACCTACCATCAGCTACCCACTTTACCGCACAGATCAAAGCCGTGCTACACATGCGCTGAGTTGGCGAGGGCCGGTATGGGTCATAGGACGCTTGTAGTTTTTGTAGGTGGATGCTCTACTGTCTGAGATAAATCGGCCCTGAAACTATAACTGTTTTAAAATAATTATCATTAATCAGCAGGACCTGTAGATATACCACATTTTCAGCTAGTATATTAAGTTTGAGACCTGTCAGCTTTTCCTTATAAACATTCATCTTAATTCCATAGAATATCTATAATCTTTCCACAGATTATTTAACATTGCCTTAAAGGAGTTTAGAGATTGGGCATTCGCTATTGATGATGGTAGTTTATTTCATGTATTCACCACTCTATTACTAAAATAATTTTGTCTTGCATTTGCCTTACAAATTTTTTTAAAGAGTTTTAATTTATGACCCCTAGTATTGATATTTTGGGCAATGTTTAGTAGATCAAAGTACGTTGAATAAAATCCATGTGTATATTTGTAGACTTCAATCATATCTCCTCTTGTACGTCGATAAACCAAACTTGGTAAGTCAATATTCCTAAGCCTTTCTTCATACGAAAGGTTTTTTTAAATCATTCATTACTTTAGTAGCTCTCCTTTAAACTTCGTCAATGAGTTTTATGTCCTTGATTAGTCTTGGACTCCAAACCACATTAGCAAATTCAAAATGAGGACTTAGCAATGCAATGAATAACTTTTCAGCATTTCTTTATCCCTGTATTCATATGACCTCCGTATTAATCCTAATATATTGTTTGCTTATTTACTTGTATTTCTATGTGTTTTGAAAATTTTAATTCAGGGTCCACATTTACACCCAGGTCTTTTTCTAACTCTATATCTTTTATAATTTCTCTTTCATTAGAGAATTTTTTTTATTTTTAGAGTATACATGTTTTGAATTATTTCTTCCTACGTAAATACCTTACATTTAGATGTATTGGAATTCATTTGCTATTTATCGGACCAATCTACAAGATTGTTCATGTCAGTTTGGATGATATCAGTATCATTCTGATCATTAACAGTAGAATATATCTTTGTATCATCTGCAAATACTTGTGTGTAACATTTGATCATATTCGGGAGATCGTTTATAAAAATAGTAAAAAGACAGGGTCCATGAACACTTCTCTGTGGAATTCACTTGTCACTTGAGCCCATTTTGATTGAGATTTTTTTATTTTGACACATTGTCTTCTATTAGTAAGGGATTCTTTAATCCAATTTAGAACATGGCCATTTATTCCATTTTTTTGTAATTTCAATAGTAGCCTTTTGTGAGGTACCGAGTCAAATGCTTTGGCAAAGTCTAAATAGATGGTACCAACCGGTAATCCAAGATCTAGAGATTCCGTTCACGTATACATTACTGATAAAAGATTTGTAATGCAAGATTTTCCTTTAATGAATGCATGCTGATTCACAGAAAAAAAGTTTGTTTAATTCCATATGCTTGAATATTTTGTCTTTCATTATAGATTCTAACTATTTTCAAATAATACTTGTCAAACTAACTGGTCTATAATTGCATGGATCACTTCATAGATTCATGATAATCTAATTATTGCAACTTTTGATATGTTTACTTAGAAGCTATTTAGAAATACTTCAATATGTAAAATGAAAATCTTGATTTAACTCTCTCGTTCGATTTTGCTTTCTTTCCTTCTTTTCATATTTTAATTATGTTCAATTGAAAGAGATTAGCGTCATCGCTTCCACTTGCTCACACACTCTCTCTGTCTTTCCCCTGCTCGCTTTCTTATTATATTTTTCTGTGTAGCATTCCCTTTTTCTTTAGATAAAAACGGAATGGTTCATTATTTAGCTGAGGTGGCGGCAGTAATAAGAATTAGAATTCGGTTGATAAGCAACACCAGATTATCAGGCTCTACCATTTTCGTTTTATCGTGGCCAATTTGAACGGGTCTCATATTTAATCAGAGGGTGTTGTAAAATGATAACGGTTGTACAATTAAAAAGCACAAGCATTGATATATAGATTACTTGAGACCATCTAATCGTTTGCACAACTAAAAATGACTTCGGTATTATATAAGTCAACACTAGTTTATACGCCTTAAAAGTAACCAACTTCGGTTTTTAGCAACCCTGTGTATATTCATTTACTTGTATGAAAGATACTAAAAAAGTGGACGTAGAAAATACGAATATCCAGTGGGTGTTACTATGGAATAGATGATTATAAGATTACATTAAACGGCTTATGTTAGTTAATGTAAGGTTTCATTTGAAAGGAATGTTTTTACTATGACAAACATCTCTACGATTCACTAGAGTTTATACCTTGGGATTATTACTTAATTCCCGTCTTTACAGAATTCTTTGAATGAGATAAGAAAAAAAATGGTCATCCTGGAATATTTGAAGTTCCCTACGGCAGTTTTTAGCCGAGAAACGTAAAGAAAGATTTAGAGAAAAAGTTTTGGGTATAGAATTATAGAATTGCCGCAAAAAATGCATGCTTCATGGAATACAATGGTAAAGCTGTTGTTTAAAAAAGTGTTTTTTGCATTTTCAAAAAAAAACTTTTAGTGCGCGAAATATATTCCTGCAAGTGAATCTAAAAAGAAAATAATCTCATTTACTTTTAATCTTTAACTTAAGATAATTTTTTGAGCACAATATATTTATACGGGTGGTATAACAGTGTTATGTAACTATCTGGTTGTAACCAAAACTACGTTCTTACTGACTTCACGATTTCCTTAGTGATTTAAGTTTGGCAAAAGGCTCTGAAATCCCCGGAATCCAGTAATAAATGAAATATTCCAGAAACATATAGAACCGAACATTAAATATGTATAACAATGAAAACTATAACTGAAAAATCATATAGTCCTCTTGATATTGTTGAAAAATAAAATTAAACCAATTCTTTTCTGAATCAATTACTCATTGGTTTTACGTCTGAGCACCACACCTACCATCAGCAACCATCTTTACTGCACAGATCCAAATCAGTAATTAATATTGCTGAGTTCGGATAGAGTAAACACCGGGTGCAAGTATTTCAATTTTAATAAATACATATATATTAATTAAAAAGACTCACAAAAGTAAACAAGAACGCATATAAAAAGATTAAAGTTATTGTATTTGAGTTGATTTCTATATGATATTATACATAGCGTTGATTTAACACGTCTGAGAATAAACAATAATATTAGTAATCAATAACACCAATAATTATCAATTGAAATCGATTTTGTTAAAACCAGTATGAAAATTATTCATACCATATACTATGTAAACCTTTATTTCTTAGTGATATATAAAACACATTGCAGGATTTTAAACGCATTGATAACATGGCTGCGTATTTTGAGGCAAAGCGAACTCAGCTAGGCCTTCGTAGAGGCATCGTTTATAAATAAGATCCTAATTAAGATTAAATAATATATATATTTACCAGCTCCACCGCACGAGCAGGATGTGACACAAGGTCAATTTCTTAAGCGGAGTTCAACAGGTTTGAATTCAGAGTCTTCCTTCTCCTAGACCGGTTGCCTAACCAAGATTAAAGAGCCCAGTCTGCCCTACTATTTACCCATAGCTGAAGGGAGAGTAGAATTCATACCTTTCCCAAGAGTATTAGCGCTAAGTGAAATGCAATTACCACGTCCAGGATTTGAACTCGGGGCGACGAGTCCATTTCCCATGAATTTAAACATTACAACCACGCGCTTCCTACATAATAATGATTATTTAATCCTCATTCAGAATATACCATAAATAAATAAGGGAATTGTGACGTTGGTAGTGAGGTAATTTCGTTTAGAGACTGACATATATATATACAACATTAATATTATCAGTTCTAATTTTTAAGGTTATTCACTTTCTTATCTGCATTTTTTCTAAGTAATTGTAGTTGCAATTTATTACTAACTGGGTTCACGGTTATATGACGTGAAATTTTTACGAATCGAATTCATTCGAATCAGTTATTGCTATGTGTTGTAGGTGACTCACCTATGACACGAACATAGACTTACCCAAAGGGTATATATTAACAGAGCAAAGCTACTCAAGGAAGAAGTAGCAGATACATGTTCTTCGTGTACGCTGTAACAAGGAAACCTTCCTAAATTGTACATTGACATAATGCTGAATACATCTGTTCCCTACATTTTATCTCCGTGTTGAGTTATTATTTATATTTACCAACCCCTCCGCACGAGCAGGATATGACACAAGGTCAATTTCTTAAGCGGAGTTTAACAGGTTTGAATTCAGAGTTTTCCTTCTCCTAGACCGGTTGCATAACCACGGTTAAAGAGCCCAGTCTGCCCTACCATTTACCCATAGCTGGAGGGAGAGTAGAATTCATACCTTTCCCAAGGGTATTAGTGCTAAGTGAAATGCAATTAGCACGTCCAGGATTTGAACTCGGGGTGACGAGTCCATTTCCTATGACTTTAACCATTACACCACGCGCTTCCTGTTGAGTTATTATTTATGGACCCTTAAACAGGTCATAACACTATTTTATAAAACCGACCATCTATATATAATGGTTTATTACCCTTATCCACTAGTTTTTTGGGGAAATCTTGATAAAATATCTGCACACACATTATTTTTACCTCCTGAGATTTCTACCTTTTGATGCGGGATTGAAAAAAATCCCTCGGGGTTTCAAGTCGTCACATGTCGCAAGCGTCGTAGTCAGACTGATGAAAAAAAATGGACTCTCTCGTCGATTTCTACGCATCAGGATTCATCCAATGACCTCCCTTCACAGTGGTTTGTTTAGAGTAGTGAAGGCTTGTGTTGGACCATTCGCACTTTTTGGTACAGTGGATAGGAAAGAAAATCGAAATGGTGTCTCTATCATCGTCAGGAATCAACAGGTTTTGGCGAACAGGTTTCTGCGTCTGTGGAAAATCTGCGGCAAACTGGGACATATTCTTCCCCTAACCGAGATATGCACGAGGGGTTTGAGACGGCTAGGGAATTTCATATTTCTTTTGTTACACTTTTCACTTCGGATACGGTGAATTCGTTGGAGAAGCCGGCTTAAACGACCCACTGTAACAACAACAATAAATATAATATATCTTTAGGTTGTGTCAAACTTTTGTAATGCATAAAATATAGCAAATGTCTCCTTCTCTGTAGTAGACAAGTGTGTGTGAGTATCAATTTTGTAGCGTTACGGGCTCGATTTGAAAAGATTGATGACGTAATTATAGTAATCGTAACATACATATCTTTTTCTATTCACTTGGCTGGGATCTGGTTGTTGGCCTGGATGGTATTCTCGCCGTTTGAGTCTGGAATAACTTGGGAATCTCTTGAGATCTTGTCTTGTGTCGTTCATACTTTTTAATAACAAGACAAGACGTTCTTGCTTTTTGTTCACATGAGTTCATTTATTTTATTCACAAGTCAAAATGTCTTGGGAAACAGACACGCAACTTGCTTCCCTTCCCTGTTACAGCTTAGTCCAGACTGATCCCTTATCACTCTCCTCTCTCTACCTCTCTTACACATTTCGCCACTTGGCATCTGTCGACGAATAAGAAATCGACAGGTAACTTTGTACTGACCAATCAGGCGCTTTTCAATCGCCATCAAAGAACTTTCCACAATTATCTACACGTACTTTTGGGGGATTTAGGGCCGCTTAGCTCAGTTGGTAGAGTGTCCGACTTGGAACCACAACTTTCCTGGTTCGATACCGGCCCTCCCCAGCGTATGAGTAGCCCAGATAACTGTGCGGTAAAGTAAGGAGCTGATGTTAGGTGTGGCGCTCCATCTTAGATGCAAAAACAAATTCCGTGGTATTGCGCTAGGGAAAAAGGAATAGACTCCTTCGCTGTCTGGCTGGTACCAACTTTAGGCCACCACATGACTGGTTCGATACCGTCCCTTCCCACTTATTGTATGAGTAGCACAAAGAACTGTGTGGTAAAGAAAGGAGCTGATGTTAGGTGTGGAGCTCCACCTCAGATGCAAAAACAATTCTCTCGGTCTAGCGCTTGCGAAATGGGGATAGACTCCCTCACTATCTGGCTAATACCGATTTTAGGCCACCACATGACTGGTTTGATACTGCCCTCCCCAACTTAGCGTATGAGTAGCACAGGGAACTGTGCGGTAAAGAAAGGAGCTGATGTTAGGTGTGGCGCTCCACCCCAGATGCTAAAACAAATTCCTTGTCTAGCGCTAGGGAAAAGGGGATAGATTCCTACGCTGTCTGGGTGATACCGACTTTAGGCCACCACACGACTTTACTTTTACTATAAAATTTATGAGACAGGAAATGAAGAGGGATTTCACTTCTGTACACACTACTCCATCAAACTGTGTTTTGCTTCAGGCACACGACGTCACCTTATTTAGACACATCTCTCTATAGGTTATATAGTCTTGTAAGTGAACATTGACACTGAAAAAGTCAATTTATCTTTGAAAAGATCAACGTCTTGCTGAGAAACATCTGCCCAATCGAATTTGGCATACTTTGGTTTAACTTAATTAAATGTTCTGCTATGGGGAAAAACTTTGGAACAAAACATCTATAATATGATGTCAGCTTAATAAAACTATTCTCTTCTTTAACCGTCTTTTATGTCGACTAGTGACCGCATTGTTTCTAACATATCTTTATCGGTATTAATGGCTTCTCTAGTTATAAGGAAACCTATCTATGTATTAATAATCGTCTTCCTTAAAAGTACGACCGTTATTATGTTGCAACAGCCTCGCGTTAAAAATTGATACCGTCCAAATCGTCCAAGATGAAATGCAAAACTTCACTATCTAGTACTGCCGTATTTTTTATTTCTTATGAGTATCGTCACCCAAGTTAAATACTAGACCATTCCGTTTTTATCATAAAGAAAGTGAAGAAGAAGCACATGCTACACAGAAAAATATAATGGGAAAGAAATAAATACACTCTATGATAATTTAATTATTACAACTTTTTATTATAAGGAAAGAAAGGTCATGCTGCATAAATATATAATAAGAAGAGAGAGTGTAGAAGAAAGATAGAGAGAGGGGGTGAGAACGCAAAAACAATAACGCTAATCTGTTTCAATCGATTATAAAAGGAAGAAAAGAATGAATAACTAAGAAAGAGAGGGATATATATATATATATATATATATATATATATATATATATATATATATATAGAGAGAGAGAGAGAGAGAGAGAGAGAGTCGTAGGAAATAGAATCGTTGACGAAAGTTCAAATCCTGGACAGGGCTCTTTGCATTTCACATAGCGCTAATACCCTTATGAAATGTATGAATCCAACTACTCTCCCTCCAGCTTTGGGTAAATGGTAGGGTAAACCTTCGTTGGGTAAAATTCAAACTTGTTAAACTCCGGTTAAGAAATTAACCTTGTGTCGCATCCTGCTCGTGCAAAGGGGTTCGTAAATATATAGAACGAGAAAGTTAAATCAACTATGTAATTCTATTTAGGTGTTTCGCATAACAATCCTGATCAGAAACCAGCTGATATTAGTTATACTGAAATCTAATACCACCGACAAATTAAAGTGACAATTCTTCCAAGCCCTAGTTGAATCAATGCTACTGTACGGCTGCACCACTTGGATCCTAACGAAACGCCTAGGGAATGAGCTAGATGGGTGCTGCACAAGAATGTTGTGTGCGATCTTAAACAAATTGTGAAAATAACACCTAGGCAGCTTTACGGCCACTTGCCTCCCTTGACTTCTATCCCACAAACCCTTAAAGTGAGACAAAAGAGATATGCTAGAAATTGCTGAAGAAGCAAGGATGAACTCATAAGCGATGTTCTCCTGTGGAAACAAGCATATGGTCACACCAGAGTGGGCCGTCCGGCAAAGACCTAAATTGATCAGCTCTGCAAGGATACTGGATGCTATGCAAAGGACCCCCCGAATACAATGAATGATAGAGACGGTTAACGAAAGATTTTCATGGATATCTTTGCTACAGGAGAAACATGATGCTGCTGATATTTCACAGAGCATTGTATTTAGCCATTCGTTTCCCAAACCAATATTCTGGTTTTTCAGCTTTCCTATTGATAACTACCCACTGATCTGACCTTGTGTCAGTCTATGTAAATAACCAAATATGTCCACATACATAACATACATATTTGCTAACCTCTCTGCAAGAGCAGGATGTGACACAAGGTCAATTTCTTAAGCAGAGTTTAACATGTTTGAATTCAGAGTTTACCTTCTCCAAGACTGGTTGCCTAACCAAAGTTTAAAAAATCCCTGTCTATCCTACTATTTACACATACCAGACGGGAGAGTAGGTAGATGCGCACATTTTCCAAGGGTATTAGTGCTATGTGAAATGCAAACTGTCTCGTCGAGGATTTGAACTCGCGTCGACTAATCAATTTCCTACGACTGTAACCATTCTACTACTCGCCTCCTCACATACATAATATAGTGCAGTGTGTGATTATAATTGTTATCATTTCGAGTTATTCAACACGTATATAAAACGACAGATGCACCTGCAATCGCAATTCATCAAGTTTCCTTTTTATATTATTCTAAGAAATATCTATATTTGTTGGCTACAAATAAAGTTTTACTTGCTTAAAAGAAGAATGACTATTAGAAATTTACTCTATTGTTATTGTTTCTCATCAAAAGAAATAGATATGTGGGTATCTATATATTAATAATATATCGGTACACATCTGAATATGCGAGGTGAGTTAAAAATAATGCCATTTTGTTTAGGACAGGTATAATTACCAACACAAGAAGAGGCATCATACATCAAATTGAAGATGTTCCTCTGTGGATCATATCCCTACTTCTGCACATAGTAACCGTTTCTCTGAATAGCAATGTTCCACCTTTGAATGAGATCATGTATTCCAGCCCAGTAAAATTATGTTGACTGTTGTTTGAGCCACTTCTTCACTGTATATTTCACTTCCTCGTCACTGGAATAATGTTTGCCTTTGAAACTCTCTTTCATGGGGCCGAAGAGATGATAGTCTGAAGGCACTGGTGAGTATGGGGGGTGGGTAAAGTTGTCGAAAAATAGCTCAAAGAAGAGTCAACATACTTTTATGGGGCAAGGATACATGGTCTCATTCGAAGGTGGAACGTTGCTAGTAAGAGAAACGGTGACTATGTATAGAAGTAGGGATGTGATCCACTGAGGACCAGCTTCATTTTGATGTATGATACATGTTCCTGTGTTGGTAATTATATCTGTCCTAAATAAAATGGCATTACTTTTTGACTCAGTTTCGTGTATATATATATATATATATATATATATATATATATATATAATATATATATGAAATTTAACACTTTTGAAAAAACAAATTATGTTTATAATTGCCGACAGAAATCTGTTTCGACCGCTTCAATAGATCGGTCATCATCAAGAGCAACATATGAGAGAAAGACGGGATAAAACAACCGTTAGAAGAAGGGGTACAAACAAAACGCTATTATTCAATGCTGGAATTTTTAAAAATGCGTCTTCTGTGTTGAAGATAAAAATAAATTTTATTTTAAAAAATCATAAGAATATTTTAAAAAATCATCAGAAAACTCAAATGAACTATAATGCTTCTGATTTTTTTAAATAAAATTTGTTTTTATTTTTAACACAGAACACGCATTTTTTTAAAATTCCAGCATTGAATTTTATTTTTGTTTGTACCCTGTCTTCTAACGGTTGTTTTATCCCATCTTTCTCTCATATGTTGCTCTTGATGGTGAAGCGGTCGAAACAGATTTCTGCCAGCAATTATAAACATTATTTATTTTTTCAAAAATGTTAAATTTCATACTGTCGGATTAATTTCCATCTATTTTTCATATATATATATATATATATATATATATATATATATATATATATATATATATATAATATACCAAGCGTGTTGGTAGATCCTTGCGGAGAGAAAAACCCGGCAGAGAGTTTGATTGTAAAAATATACTACCAAACATCAACCAGGAAGAAAAAAATTTTTGAAAAAAAGAAAAGACCAAGATATTCGTACCAACAAAAAATAATCTATTGGTATAGTATTTGGCCAAAAGAAAAACAATTTATATGTATATATATGTATATAAGATATATATATATTCATATAACCGCTAGGAGAAGCTAATTTGTAAAAAGTGCTCGATACCTAAGTAGAGCCAAGTAATAAAGATAATCTACTGAGTCAGACGAATCTATTATTAGTTTCGCATAAAGCTCTTCAGGGCTAAAATCTGACTCAAAAGAGTCTCATTCGAAGGTGGAACGTTGCTAGTGAGATAAAGCTCTTCAGGGCTTAAATCTGACTCAAAAGAGTCAGATTTTAGCCCTGAAGAGCTTTATGCGAAACTAATAATAGGTTCGTCTGACTCAGTAGATTATCTTTATATATATATATATATATATATATAATATATATATATATATATATATATATTAGAGAGAGAGAGAGAGAAGAGAGAGAGGGCAGGCAGGCAGACAGGCAGACAGAGAAATGTAGTTGAAATTTAAATAGAATGTCACTCAAATTCATGTTCCTCCCAGGGGATTATTCTTCCCAGCTGACAAATCATTTCATCTGATAATGTGATTTACTTTTATTTTTATATTTGTTAGAATGTATAAAGTGGATAATCATTGGCATCACCCCAAGAATTTCTGTGTCACTCAGTCAGTACTTTCTTATATTCTACAAGGCTAGTGGCTCAAAATAGATAGTTGTTTTTATAATAGAGATTGTGTTTTTGTATGTATGTAACCGAAACTATGTCAAGTCACAATTCTCTTAGTTATTTACGTTACATTCTTCATGATTTTATTTTTATGTAATCTCTATTATTAATGAAATTGTTTTGCACTATTAATTCTGTTGACAATATCTAAATATTAGAAACATGCAATTGTATTCACATATACAACAAAATAGCGGTTACAGTGTCAACGAGAAGGCTAATTTGCATATTGATGTTAAAAATTTGATTTTAATAAATAAGTGCTTATCATTATTGATTTCTAATAATTTGGTTTTATCTTAATGAATATAAGAAAAAATACCTGGGATAAATCTTAAATGAAATCCATTAAAAAAAAAGAAATAACTAATTTTTTTCTTTGCTTCCTATTTTAACTCAATAGTTAAATTAGGGAAATTTAGCAATGAAAGATGGAAGTGATGGAAAAGTAAGTTTTAGTTGTTCTATTTTTCTATAACAATCCTCTGTTTAAAATCTTTTTATTTGCATTCTTATTCAGTTTCATTAACCTTTCTAATTCTATTACATTAGAATTTAAATACGATCACCCGGCGGGTATATTTATTTGCTAGTAACAATAAATCATTAATGCTTAATCGACAAAAATCAACGATGCTTCAGGTTCATTTGGTGAAAATCTGTACTATCTACCCTCCCCCACTCCACTATAAAAAAAACTTAGATATTCTTTTTTAAAATGTTGGTTAAATAGAAGGAATCAATTATTGTTTGGTGCAATGGATAACGTGTTCGACTGTGACATCGCAGTAAGCAAGGTTTTATTACGTTCAATTTTGGACAATAGCATTTAAAACGTTATAAACACCCTAATCCATATGTGTTAAATAATTTGACTACTGGCATTATAAAAGGGATACGTTGGTATTAAATAACCCACAAAGGTTGATACGCTATCAAAAAAAAAAAAGAAACCAAATCAAAACGGTGTTCACGCCATGAAGTTAAAAAAAGATTACCCTTGCGAATGTGTTGTAGGTGACTCTCCTATGACCAGAACAATGGATTTACCCAAAGGGTATATTTAGCAGCGCAAAACTGCTCAAGTGAGAAGTAGCAAATGCATGTCTTCGTGTACGTTGTACCAATGAAACCCTCCTCATTTTGTACTTGATATGTGTTGAATACATCTGTTCTTTACTTCTATCTCCGTGTTGAGTATCTATTTATTGCCTCCTAAACAGTTCATAACAGAATGCATATTTCTTTTATAGCCATCCATATATATTGTTACATGTGATTTACCCTATAGACAAATGGAATGCGCCGACAATTATGTCTTGAAGAGTAAGCCAATGCGAGTCAGCTCATAACTCTATTGTCGGACGTATTTCCCACTTCTCAGTACTGTAATTGTCTACTCTTTTGTTAATACATTTTCCTACATTTGTTACCCGTCGTTTTGTTCTTATTTGACCCCTTGAAACCCCACAACAACTAGCGACCGAGGATTCGAAGTAACTTGCGCAGGTTATCGTTTACAACAACAACACCAGCGAAACAGGATCCAAAAACTTCACGCACGACTATCGTTTTTTTAACGACACAAAACCTGGAAGAGATGAGTAAGGATCTCCCAAAAGACTCTAAAAAGAACTTCGTGAAGTAAACGAACCTAAAAAAAAAAAAAAAAGAAAAAAGTGAACCAAGCTACACTGAAATTCGAAACCGCAACATCCGGATTACGAGAAAATCGTTACTGTTCTGCAATGGAGAAATTCTTTTTATAAGAACTCGTCAGTCCAAATAAGCAAAAAAGCCATTTTTGTTCAAGGATTTATTTAGCAGAGAAAATAACACTTGCTGAAAGGAAAAAAGAAAGTTGTACGACAAAAATTTTTTTTTCTGGATTCATAACATATATATACTTGTACCGATGAGGAAAATGAACACGACAAACCGAGTTAAAATTCTGGATGACGATTTTTGCATTTTACAGAGCGCTAATACCATTTGGAAAGGTATGCATCCAACTATTCTCCTTTCAGCTGTGGGCAAAAAGTAGTCTGGTCTCTTTAACCTAGATATGGCAACATGTTCCGGAGAAGAAAAACTCTGAATTCAAACTTGTTAAACTCCGCTTAAGAATTATCATGTGTCAATATACAATACATACTCTTAGCTACATATACAGAGTGATTCTAACTAACTCCCTAATTTAAACATTTTATAATTTATTTCTGAACCTTATTTTTTACAAAATATGTATAATAGAAGAACACACAACATTTTCATTGAATATTCGATATAATCATTAACATTTTTCTCCAGCCTCGGAAATCGCATCAACTGATCTTCCCAGGAACTCTTGTGGAATGGCAGAAATAACTTATCTTGTGGAATGGCAGAAATAACGTATTCGTACTTAATGTTCTTCCAAAGTCTTTGGTTTCGTAGAGCAGACTTGTTTCTTCAACAAACCCCAAAGAAAAAAGGCGCAGGGTGTTAAATCAGGGCTTCTGACCGGCCATTCATGTGGACCACATCTATCCATCCATCGCCCAGGAACATGGTGATTCAGCCATTCACAAAAAACGATAGCAAAATGAAGAGCACTATCTTGCATAAAAATCAAGTCTTCAATATTTTCCTAAATATCAACAACAGGCCAGATAAAAAATATAAAGATAGTTTAAAATAGGGAGTTATTTTCAATTACCCTGTATATTCAAGTTAGCAGTTAGGAGTTAGAGCAGTGAGAGCCCGAGTCTAGGGTATAAAGCAGTAGTGGATCACTAGGAACGGTAGCAGTTCGAGAAAGAGTTTGCAGAGGCTGAACAGTCTTCATTCCCCGTTCATATCATGAAGTTTTCCAATCCATTACCCCAACAATCTCAAAGAGGAATAAAATCGTCAAAATGGATGCTTTTAAGTTAGTTGTCAAGAATTATAAACCCTTATAAAAACTAGCTCAGTCGATAGAGTACCCGCCTATGAATCGCCAGTTTCCTGGTTCGATACCGATCCCCGCCAAATCAGAACATGAGTAACATAGATTGGATAATCTTATCTGTGCGGGAAAGAGGGGAGCTGATGGTAGGTTTGGTGCTCCACCTTAACAAAAACAGTCTTTCTGGTCTAGTGCTAGCGAAAAGAGGATATACTCCCTCGCTTTCCGACTGATACCGACAATAGGTCACTCCGTCAACGTTACTTACTTTATATAAACTATAAGTACCTACAGTCACGATATAAGAATGGATTTGGGGATTTAAAAAGTGTGCCATGCTTTTAAAGACAAGGGAAAAATGGACTCTCTCGTCGATTTCAACGCATGAGGGTTTATCAAATGAACAAACTACACAGTGGTTTGTTTATAGTGGTGAGGGCTTGTTTTGGGCCATCCGCACTTTTTGGCCCAGTCGATAGGAAAAAATTGGTGCACAAGGAATGCCGCAAACCTGATCAACGACTGACCTCAGGATTTTCAAATTCAAAGTTTCCTTCTCCTTGACTGGTTACATATCCAGGGTTAAAGAGCTCATTCTGCTCTACTATTTTACCCATAGCTAGAGGGCGAATATATGGATTCATACCTTTCTCAAGAGTATTAGAGCTATGTGAAATGCAAACATTGTATAGGATTAGAACTCGGGTCGACGAGTTCATTTCCTATCACTCTAACTTTTACGCCACAGGTCCCCATAAGGACACTAGAAGGAAAAGAAAACTACAATTGCCTAAGAATATTAGAAACGGACAACATAAAAAAACGGAGATAAGATAAAAAAGTAATATAAATTTTCAGAGTCAATTAAAAAGAGTGGGATTGCAATGGTTATTAGCATATATTTATACTGTTCTACTCATTTCTGCTACTCTGGACAATACTATCTGGTGTTGCGTGTGTATTCATTGGGCATTTCTCTATTGAGGCGCCACAGTCAACGGGCAATAAACCCAGCCTGTCCTTTTTAGACAAGGGGGAAGGTGTTGCCTGGGGGGGGGGCCATGGGATTCACGCTAATATCATATTTCTAATCGGTGCAAAGGCAAGTATGGCAATTAGACTAGTATATTTGTGTAAATTTCGGGATGTATGACGATAATTATCGTTATATACTAATACTATTCTACTAATCGCTGGGCTGGACCTGGTTGTTGCGCTCTGCTATTCTGAATCGGAGTATCTGGTATTGCTGGCTTCTCTCCGTTCGTCGGGAGGTCTCGAACAACTTGAATCCTATTGGGTTCTTTTTTGCATCCGTTAGGAATTCTTTATAACGAACACAAGACTGCTTATTCTTTTCCAAGCTCTTTATCTTTATTTCGAAACCCAAGTTGGAGAAATGGCCCTTTTAGAACGAGACACCATCTTGTTTCGCCACTCAGCCAAAACACTCAGTGCGTCTTCTCCAAACACCCATGAAAAACCTCCAAAAATATTCACTCTTTCTTTGTCTTACTCTTTTCTCGTCTTGTGCTGACCAATCAGAAACCGACAGGTAGCCTTTCACACGTCATCCCAAAATCTGAGTAATTTTCCACTATTGGCCGCGTTAGCTCAGTCGGTAGAGCGTTCGGCTAGAAACCACAAGGTTCCTAGTTCGATACCAGTATTTGCCAACTCGCCGTATGAGTAGCACAGGGATCTGTGCGGTAAAGTAAGGAGCTGATGGTAGGTGTGGTGCTCCACCTCAGATGCTAAAAACAATCTCCTTGGTCTAGCGCTATTGAAAAGGGGATAGACTCCCTCGCTTTACTTACTTACTTACTTTACATAACGTATAACTAAAATTTTGGGTCTTTTTATATTTTATTGTTTTACAGTAAGAAATAAATTTTACAATTTATGAGTAGTCAATTGTGAACGCACCTGTAAGTTATTTTTAGATAAAGTTTGTTAGATTTAAAACCGGAGGAGGGTAATTTTCCATAACCGTTGGGGGTTATGATTGACATTTTAGATGACCCCAACAGATCTCCGGGACAGAGACGCGAGAGTAGTTAGTTTAGTTTAGCAGATTCGATCCAGATTAGCGCGACATGATGATTATGATGATGATGATGATGATGACAAATGATTATTTCATTAGTTACCTGAAACAATATAAATGCTATCAAAACTACTTCAGATTGACTTCAGCATTATCTTATTATAATGGAGATTGTTTGTTTTTCTGTCTGTAACCGAAACTATATTCCTACTCAAGTCACAATTCTCTTAGTTATTGACATCACATTCTCCATGATTTTATTTTTATCTAAACCTCAATTATTAATAAAATTATCTTACATTATTAATACTGTTAACTATGTCTACATACAGACAACATGCAATTATATTTATATATACAACAAAATAGCGGTTTACAGTGTGACCGGGAAGGCTAATTTGCATATTAATATTAAAAATCGAATTTAATAAATATGTGCTTAGTATTATTGATTTTTAACTGTTTGGTTTTATTTTAATAAATATAAGCAAAAAATCTCTTCAATGAATCTTAAATGAAATCCATTAACAAGATAAAATAACTGTCATTTTATTCTTTACTTCCTATTTTAACTAAATACTTAAATTAGAATAAATAACAATGAAAGACGAGAGTGATGGAAGAGTAAGTTTCAGTTGTTCCATTTTTTATTATACTCCCTCTGTTTCAAATCTTTTATTATACTCCCTCTGTTTCAAATCTTTTCATCTGTATTCTTATTTAGTTTCATTAGCCTTTCTAATTTAATACAATATTTTATTACATTAAAACTTAAATACTTGCACGCGGAGGGTGCATATATTTGCTAGTATAAATAAATAAGGGTTGACATGTCAAAAAGAACCCAATTAAACAACGAACTAACCAAAGAAATATCGTACAATTCAAAATCTACTAAAATACAGAGTTTTTTTAAGAACAAGACATGTTGGGCGCAGGTGGAGGGGAGAGGACGAACTCATAAGCGACGTTCTCCTATGGAAACCAGCAAAGACCTACATTGTCCAGCTCTGTGCGAATACTGGATGATGCGCACAGGACCTCCCCAGGTCAAGCAATGATAGGGACGATTGGCGAGAGGTTTTCATTGATATCCGTGCTACTAGTGTGACATGATGATGATGATAATGATTTTAAAGAACGCTGAAAGCATGTTCTTAATATGAACGCAAAATATTTGATCGTCTTTGTAGCCTTGAGAACACTGTGGTTTTATACAACCAATTCTGCTTAGACAGCTTTGGTAGAGATTTTCTGGGTGAACGAATTACACTCACAGACACATTATTTAGGAAAAAAAACACATTGACAGTTACAGAGATTACCAGTCTGAGCACTTTTATTCCTGTATACCCCCCCCCCCTTACTGTCAGGAAATTTAATAAGCAAACTGAATATTGTCGACTTGCTGGGAATTGAAGTCTGGGAAAATTTTACATTAACTTAGGTGTTCCCACGCCTTTAAGATTTATAAGCGACTTAGATTCGTCCTTGGAAGATCAAATAAGCAACATATCAGAAAGGAATGGATGCCGAAATGAGGCTAGCGTATGATTAATTTCAACAATTTATTTATTCACTCTTGTTGGGTATTCAAATGTTTTGCAGGCTCATATTTTAAACACATTTTTCGAACTTTTGTTTGATCTATTTAACGCATAGATGGGACCGTAACAGTTACTAACATTCTGAGTCAAAGTGGATCTGGGAGTAATGGTGATGAAGGGGTATTCCACATCTATCTCATCCTCTGATGCAGTTTAACGTCGTACCCAGGACAATAAAACCACCTCTATAACATGTATTAATAATGGAGATTCGCTTCCGGTTTTTGTCTATAACAAAAACTACGTCACTTCTTACGTCACATTACCCAAAATCGTCATAACATAGAATTAATACACTCAAAATTTGAACATACAACATTAGACAGTCCTCATTGTTTTTTTAAAACAAGTTTTGATAAATACATGACTGGTAATATATATCTATATATAGTTTGTTTTGTTTTAATACATACTTAAGTTTACATTTCAAATTGTTTTATTTTTAATCCCTTAATGAATTTGATTCTTTTACTTACTTAGGGTACAAACTCGCTGACATTGAATTTTTAACTCCCACCCCTCAGGCAATATGTTTCAAAAATCTATTTTTACATCGCCCGGGGGGGTTTTTTATTTTTGTACTAGTCCTTATAATATTGCTTCAGATTTTTTTTAAATCTATGCCTTAAAAAAAATTATTTTAATACATACTTAAAGTTTACAGTTCAAATTTTTTTTTAATCCTTTAATGAATTTGATGATTTTACAAACTCGCTGATATTGAATTTTTAACTCCCACCCCTCAGGCAATATGTTTCAAAAATCTATTTTACATCGCCCGGAGTGTGTTTTTTATTTTGCTAGTATATGATACAAAGTGTTAGGGGTTTGCCCTAACAGCAAAAGTGTCTGGACTATTATATAGGTGCTAGGGTTTGACGTAACTAACGAGTGATCAAATGGAGCCTATTCGATCGCCTGTCAAGCCTAAGTAAGAACCAAATTGAACAGTTGCATGTCATGGACTGTTCAGCCACCAGGGGACCACACACGGCCAACAAGTAACACCCATGGGAGGGTTCTTACCCACACATACACAAGCTCACAACTACATACAGATAACTGCAGGTCAGGGCACCCCACGTGGTGCAATGGTTAGTGTTATAGGTGATATAACCTATGTACATAAATGGAATGCGCCGACGACTACTATAAGTAGCTGGGACAATTTTGGCTTGGAGAGAAGCAACGCGAGTCAGTTCGCAACTGTATGGTCAGACGCAACTCCACTTTCTTTTCTGTAATTTCTACTTATTTTTGTTCAATACATTTGTATCGATTTTCACCAGTCGTTTGTCTTATTTTTTACCCTTAAAACCCCCACAACTGTTAGCAACTTGGATTAGCAAAGCATGGTTAGTGTTTCGATTTTCATTCAGTGCTCTATATTGGCGATCTTGTGCCACGACTAAGTAAAACCTAGTAAAAAAAAACTACATGCATATAGTCTATGGTAACACGACAAAGGAAAGACACTTTCCCAGCGTTGTGTCATTAATGTTCTGACTTTTCAATGTGAAGACGTTATAGAGTCGACATCTCAAGTTGATGATCTGGGGTTACTCTTCTCGCGAAAAGAATATATGATTTCTATAGCGAAGAAAACAAGTGTTGCATATCTCTTCACTTACTTCTTACTTCTATTGTTCTTCTGACATCTTTTCTATCTTACGTCTTCTTCTAACATCTCTCCTAGCGTCTGGACTTCTCTTGGGGACTTCGTGTCTGGTCTTCCATTTGGGGATTTCTCTTTATCAGAAGCCCTGCGTCATTGTTAGTTTTTAGATAATAACACAAGACTTCGATTTACTTAGATCACATTTTATTTCGAAATCCCCACTAGACTACCTGCGTAGATCGAATCGGAGCGTGTATAAACGACTCACCACCGTCGTGGTTTCTCGCCGACTGACTAAAATCTATTTCTAATCTAAACTGGAAGAGGGTCTCCTCCACCGATTCTCACGGTATCCACCGGAAAGGATCAGGATGAGGTCAAGCCTTGTCACTCATCCTTCAAAGCTGTGGGCTGCAACTTATAACAGCCATTTTGATTTTTACACTACTGTACATAAATATCAAGAATCTAATAATTATGTAACACAAGTCCCAAAATATATCTATTTATATATACAAATATAAAAGGCAATTGTGTGTATGTATGTACGTTTGTATGTATGTCCGGATGAAACTATGAAAATAAAAATAAAAATAACGACAAAGTAAATATATATACACATTCAATATCACCAGATCTTGCTTTTTGAGCAAAAATAATGAAGATCTGATTTGTATTTGTGAAGATAATTGAAAAAATGAAATTTAAATAGTAACAGGGGGAGTTTTTTGCAATTAATATTTTAAATATTTTTTTCTTTTTAGCGTATCTGTGCACTTTTTTATGTTGCCGAAACAGTCCGGATCAACGCAAGGTATTTGCTATGTCTTTTTTTCTACCCAGTAGTCGCTTCTAGCCGAAGATACGACTAGAATCAATTTTATTCATATATTCATACATGACTCTTCTGAAAAGAATGCTAAATCTGGAGCCGACAGTCTAATGCTTAAGATAGCTTGATCCCCCTATCAAGTCGTCTTTTCTATTGACAATACATCTTGTTCTACACAAAGAAATATCGAGAAGAATACCCCCACCCCAAATCTTTTGTCATCTTACATATCAAATTATCTTTGGCTAACAGCTAAGTGTTAAGTAAGTAAAGTCGTCGGGGTGACCTAAAGTCGGTATGAGCCAATCATCGAAGGAGTCTATCCCTTTTCACAAGCGCTAGACCAAGGATATTGTTTTTTAGCGTCTGAGGTGGTGCGCCACATCTACCATCAGCTCCTTACTTTACCGCACATATCCCTATGCTACTCATAGGCTGGGTTGTCGAGGGCCTGTATCGGACCATGAACCTTGTGGTTCCTAGGCAAACTCTCTACCGACTGAGCTGAAACGGCCCTAAAATTATCCGTTATCGATTCTAATATTCTTATTTTGTATATACAACCATTACCCTTTTCTAACTAGGATCAAAGTGAAGTATATATATTTACCAACACCTTCGTACGAACAGGATGTGACACAAGGTCAATTTCTTAAGCGGAGTTCAACAGGTTTGATTTCAGAGTTTTCCTTCTCCTAGACCGGTTGCCTAACCACGGTTAAAGAGCCCAGTCTAAACAGCGACAAGTGGCGAGAAACGAGAGATGAAACACGCACGATGTAAGTCAGTGACTTGCCGGCAGCCAAAATAATTCGTCCGGCTCCCTTTCTGTTTTCTTTTCTGACTTAACACTTGCACCCCCCCTCCCTCTATCTCTCCATCTCTCTCTCTCTCTTTCTCTTTCTCTCTTCTCTCTCTCTCTCTCTCTCTCTGCGTTTATGACAGTTTCTACTGTTATATACCTATCAAACATCGTATATCGGGTATATAAACGCGAGTGAGAGAATGTTTAGAGAAAGTTCTTCAGTGATGGGAGAGAGAGAGGAGAGAGAGACAGACAGACAGAGATTAGAGAGAGAGACAGATTGGAGACTTACCTGGTTACTGCTTCCTTTTCTTCTTCTCTGGCCGACATCTTGTCTAGTTGGGTTCTTCTATCTAACTTCTACTAAGGGCTTCTTTTGATTTTCTTTTTCCTATGCTGTTTGTTCATTGCAATTAATTGAATTAATAAGATATTTTGTTGCTCGATCAAGCTTTTATTTTATCTAGCCTATGATTCTTATTCGCCGCGCAGGGAGTGATCAACTCCAGCAGCAGCACGCCTTCTCTGCCTCAAAGTCAGGTCAAATCTAATTCGCTAAACTAACCATGTGGTTCTCATGGCACGCAAGATTCGCACCTTTAGGCGTCTGGGTTACCAACAGTCATTGGTACATTTCCACTGGTCCCCATGAATTCAAAGTTAACGACACTTATTCTCGCTTCAAAGTCTGCCAACAATTTATGACACCATAAACTGTAACCCTACAAGACGAATTGCCACGGCAAAATAAAGTTGCTGTTTGACAAGCAAACGAAATGATAGGCGTTCGAATCTTTATAAAGCTGGCTTACCACGAAAAATTTCAACAGACTGATTTTGGAAAGAACGACACGCCTCTGAAAGAAGAGCCGTAACACAACAGTAAACCCTCCATTCGAAAACCACAGGGCGGGGATAACGAATCCAATTAATTGAAAATGTACTCTCTACATGATTGCTGTCGTGGTGTGGCTACATCCCTATGACGTCAACTGCGTGAGACATTAGAATCAACTGGAAATCATTGAAATGAAATATTCTATTAATGTAATTACAGTTTACTGTTGCAAAATAAATTGGTTTTTAATTTCATATTTCTGCTTCGCAATTTCATGATATTCCATTCTTTCTTTGTTCTTTAATATTTCCTTTTCCGGCACTTTTCAAAACACCTCTTATAGATCTTTCGATTTTTTTTTCCAATTCACATGCCATTATGTCAGGGTTAATAATTTTTTTTTTTTCTCTATGAGAAATACATACTTTTATTTTTATTTCTAACTATTAATTTGATGTTTTCATATTTTCTTGGTTTTATTGAAGCTTTTTCCCAAGTTCTAAAAAGCCATTAAAATAATTCTGCCCGTTAAATATTTCGCTAAAAATACATTTTCTATTCTAATGTCCATTACAGAAAACCTCCCATAAAGATTTTGCATTGTAGTTCTTTAAGATATATAATAAAAATGCAATGATGTTTTATGAAATATATAATTATTTCTCTTTCCCTTTATTTATCTTCCTCCTTATATCTTTTTCTCTCTCTCTCTCTTTTACTCTCTCTCTCTCTCTCTCTCTCTCTCTCTCTCTCTCTCTATCTCGATATATATATATATATATATATATATATATATATATGTACATATACATGTACATAAACATATATATACATAGATGTGTATGTACATAGATACATATATACACACATACCTATGTACATATATATATATATATATATATATATATATATATATATATATATATATATATATATATAATATATATGTACATGTATATACATACAATTACATAGATATATAGATAGATACATATATATACGCACAGTTACACACAGAGACGTATATATATATATATATATATATATATATATATATATATATATATATATATATATATAACTGGGGTGTCCATAGAATCCGCGTACTTTAAAGACTGTAAAGTTTTAAATTGCATTCGGACTTTATGGAAACTATATATATATATATATATATATATATATATATATATATATATATATATATATATATGAGGTAAGGAAAAAGGAAAAGTGTACAAAAATGATAACTCAAACAAGTAGATGTAGGAAAGGAACGAAATATATCTCATCTACATCTACTTGTTTGAGTTATTAGTTTTTGTCCACTTTTCCTTTTTCCTTACCTCATACTGTCGGATTTACTCCAACTCTCCTATGTTCATATATATATATATATATATATATATATATATATGTGTGTGTGTGTGTGTGTGTGTGTGTGTGTGAAGAGAAATGGAAGTGAATCCGACGGTATGTAATATAGTGAGAAATTTGAAAAAACAAAAAAACTTTAATAAAATGAGTGGTAAGTTTATTAGCCGACGCTGCAGTGTTTCAATCTGTTAAGTAGATCTTCTTCAGGGCTGTGATAGTTCAGTCTTCCTCATTATTCTGTGATCAAATATTTTTTACTCTTCCTTATATCAACAAAAGCCCTGAAGAAGATCTACTTAACAGATTGAAACACTGCAGCGTCGGTTAATAAACTTACCACTCATTTTATTTAAACCTGTGTCTTTCCAAATTTCTCACTATACCACACACACACACACACACACACACACACACACATATATATATATATATGTCAGATCATGTTTAGCCTATAAGGGTTTTTTTTAAAGAAGTAAATCGATTGCAAAACGAGTTTGAAAAAACCCAACATACTATGAATATTATTTCCATAAATCCAACACTGTACTTTAATCGTGATGCTATACTTTTCACTTTTCTTGAAAAATTCGAATCGTTTTGGTTCATACATACAGCTGTTTGTTTTCTCCTTTGCTCTGAAATGATTGTTGTTTTGTTTGAGATAAAATAATAATTGGAAAAACTAAAAGGTGATTTCATCACACAATACCATTTTACAGGATTGCCAGACATAAAGGCGAATTTGTAAACTAAAAAAATATCATTATTATTGCAATATGATAGACACTGCATATTAGAGGCGTTCGTTATATAAATGGCTATCTAGGAAATGGACACAGCGACACGAGTTCAAAACCGGACGAGGTTGTTTGCATTTCATATCGCGCTAAACAGGAAAAACAGAACCCACAAATTTTGTAATGAAACTGTAAATTTCAACTAGGGGCTTTAGGGTTAGGATTGGGGTTAGGCTTAGGTGTTAGGGTTGGGGTTGGGGTTTAAGGTTAGTTTAATGGGAAAATAAATAATTTGGGTTCTGTTTTTTCTGGGTCAATCTAATTTTGACACCATTGTGCAAGTTCAGCCAGAATCATTTGGTTGTTCCTCGGTTTCCCTTAGTGTTGGGTAGAATCCTTTGGTTGAGTAGAGTCCTTGGTTGCAGATCCGTTTGTCAGTGTCGAACACGTGCAAATATACCGGTACGTTCGGAAATATATGAATTTAACTATTTTCCCTTTTAGCTATGGGTAAAAGATAATGGCAGATCGGTCACTTTAACCTTGATATGATAACCGGGTAAGGAGAAGGTAAATGCTAAATTCAAATTTGTTTAACCCCGCTGAAAAATTGACCATGTTTTGTATTTTGCTAGTGTGGAAGGGTTGGGTAAATATTCTGTGAAGAATAGAGTTGCGAACGGAGCACACTGAATCAACTTTATTACAAACAAGTTCTAGATACTTTGGGGTTTATCCGAACCAGGAAACATACGCTCTACTAATCTCAATAATATAAGCTCCTCTGTGAAGGATTCGATTTCAGATGAAACGCAATTATTACAAATAAGTAATAGAAGCTTTGTCAATGCCAGAAAAAAGTATCGGAAATAGTTTTGTTGGAGTATTGTTGTATATATATATATATATATATATATATATATATATATATATATATTTATTTACCAACCCCACCGCACGAGCAGGATGTGACACAAGGTCAATTTCTTAAGCGGAGTTTGAATTCAGAGTTTTTCTTCTCCTAGACCGATTGCCTAATCAAGGTTAAAGAACCCAATCTGCCCTACTATTTGTCCATAATTGGAGGGAGATTAGGGTTCATACCTTTCCCAAGGGTATTGGCGCTAAGTGAAATGCAATTACCACGTCCAGGATTTGAACTCGGGGCGACGAATCTATTCCCATGACTTTAACCATTGCACAACGCACTTCCATCATTGAGTATTGTTGTATATAAGGTGTGCTACAATGCACCACTTAAATTTATAGACTGGGCGAGGTCACATGGTTTAATCCTCCGCCAATCTAAAGCCATAATGCGTGGCTGGTTGACTACTTAATCATTGTATTCCGACGGACATGAGTTCGATCCTGGCAAGCTAGACAAAACAGTATTCTTTCACGCTGCAGTTCCGGTACAGCATTGTTTTTCCCGCTACAATTCCTCTCTGTCACGTATCCTTACCTTGTTCTAGCGCGCTTTTTATAATCTATCTTTATAAAGGTTTGGCTCACCAGACCTGATATTTCCCCGTGTAGTACGCTTGCCCTGAATATATTCTATGCCGTCATAAAGATTTAGCCACGCATCTGGCATCTATCATGGTCACAACCTTTACGTTTTCTTTTATAGCCTCAAACTGTCATCAAGGATTCTTTTCTTTAGGACATTAATCTATCCTCTGATATATTATTTCTGTTGGGCTTTGTTTAGACAATAAAGTCTGTTTGTTATAACTCTTTGTCGTGATTTCATATGTCCTGCGTTAGGTTACTCTCTCTTGAATAACCTAGTGCATTATAAGAAATTCGTGTTAGCTACTGAGTTAACACCTCACTAATTCTTATAGACTGTCCTTTATCCCTAAATTTCAGACAGCATATCTTTATTAGTGACTCTTATCAAACAAGGCAAGACAGAAAAGCTCACGAGGGGTGAGTGAATAAAATAGTAAAAAGGTATGGTCTTGCATTGATCCAATCAAATTGAAGCCTTTATCTTTTTACCCTGTTTTGTATTCTTTCTGTTGAACTTTGCTTAGGCAATAAAGTCTATTTGTTATAACTCTTTGTCGGAATTTGTTCAATCCATATGTTCTGCGTTAGGTTACCCTTCCTTGGATAAACTAGTGCATTATAAGAAACGGGTGTTAGCTATTGAGTTACCACGACGTTAATTCTTATACCATAAAATCCAACTAGCCAACGAATGTTCTTCTCTGTCACGTATACAGCAGGGTTGATAATTTAATTTTCTTTCATTAGGTCTTATTTTAATCTTTAACCTTTCATAACATATTTTCGATTAACTTTACATGAATCCATTATTCTGTTGATTTTCTTGGTTTGCGTTTGGAAACCCTTTCTTTTCATTATCTATTAATAATAGAGATTCGCTTCCGGTTCTTGTCTGTAACAAAAACTACGTCACTGCTTACGTCACTATACCCGAAATCGTCATAACATAGAATAAATACACTCAAAATTTGAGCATGCAACATTAGGCGGTCCTCATTGTTTTTTAAAACAAGTTTTAATAAATACATGTCTGGTATTATCTGTCTATACATAGTTTGTTTTATTTTAATATATATTTAAAGTTATCAGAACTAAGTTTCCATTTCAATTTTTAAATTTTTTACACCTTTAATAAATTTATTTTATTTTTTACTCCTTTAATAAATTTGAGGATTTTACTTTACTTATGATACAAACTCTCTGATATTAGATTTTCAACTCCCATCCCCTCAGGCAATATTTATTTTACGTCGTCCAGCGGGCGTTTTTTATTTTGCTTTTTAAAGTAATGCATTTTCCTTTAATCTTGTTTTAAATGACACATATTTCGAAAAGACATAAATGTTTCAGGCCAATTTCGAATTAAACATATCATGAGGCATTTTTGGATTCTACTGAATCCCCTTGCTTACAAAGATAAAGTTCCTTTATGGAAACTTTGTCTATTGTTTCACTTTCATAGTAACTTCTTGGCATTATGTATCATATTTCCTTTGTGTATTTTCTTTGTTTGTTTATATCAGTTTAAAGCCAGGAAAAATATTTATTCATATGTGAAGAGGTGTTGATTTTGCTGAACAATAAACCTGGTCGCAGATAAGAGAACCATATGCAAGATAAGTTTGAAAAGGTGAAATTGAAATAAAACAAAGACATTATCCAAAATAAAACAAAAAAGTCTCGTCTATTAAATGGATGTGAATATGAGTTTTCAAATATTCACAAATATAAAGAAAAAAAGGGAATCATGATATATTCTCATCTACAATGAGTTTACAAGTATTTAAACAAGCAGACATATGAACTGATCATGTTTAATATACTGACCACCTGAAAGAGTTTGAATATAGAAAGGAAATTCTTTGTAAGTAGATGTACGAGTTTACCAATCTCACTGCCAAAAGCAAGATGCAACACAAATCCGATTTTTAAGAGGATAAAAACTGGTTTGAATCAGGGTTTTTACTTCTCCTAGACTGGTTGTCTAACTAAGACTAAAGAACTCAGTAAAACAGTTTACACATTGCTATGACGAAAAACAAATGACTCCACGTTTTCACAATGACATTAATGTGAAGTGAAACGCAAACATCTCCCTCCAGGATTTGAACTCGGGTCGCTGATTCCATTTTCTACAGTTATAACCGTTACGATGGCGCATTTGTGTAAATATATCTACGTTGTGATAGACAGTTTCGGACAAACACTATTTTAACAAGCAGACATCATTTTCAATTCCATTCTTATAAAAATATGAGCATCATTTATTTGTAGTCAATAAAACAAAACATATTTTTAATAATTATTTCACAACGCTAAATATTAATAACAATCTTTTAATAGGATTAGACTGTTGAATGGTTTAGTTTGGTTTAGTTTGTTTTACGGCATATCAACCCTTTTCGGGTCATTGAAGTCATTTTGAAAAAAGTTTCTGTTTCAAGTTCTTGATATCTTCAAATTGGTATAAATAATTTTCATTAGCTTCATTTGATTTGTTTAATGGTATAATAACCCTGTGGGATATCAAATGCCAAAGGCTGTTAGAGTGTGAGATAAAAGTGGTACTCAAGTTTCTTTTACAGGTTTATTTTTGTAGATGTATTTCGTGTATGCATTAGACTTCTGATTCATAATTTTTATTGTATTTTTATTTCTCTCAAGAAGGATAAAATGCCATTAATATTAGTGTTCTCTAACAGTCTCTCATTATTTACGCTGAAATATTTCTTTCTGGTTGGAGTGAAAACTCCACAGCTGCTAGATGTAAAAAGAAAAAAAAAAAGTGCGTCTCTTCGATTGCACATAATCAAATATATGTGCCTATATAATATAACAGCTGATCATGTTGAATAGAAGAAACAAACCTCTTAAATGAAAGAAAAAGTTTTGTCTCTTCTATTCCACATATAATCTATAATTATCTGACCACATTTTGGGGTTATGAAAATTAACCAAACACAAATCTCAGACATATAAATGGTTAACTCGTTAAAAAAAATCTTAACTTATTTCTGATGAATTAAAGTTTTCATATATTTGTAATACAATACTCTGTATATATAAAAAAAAATATGCACCTACACTAATATTTATATGTATATACACAAAAATCTTATATGTACGTTTGAGTTCTCGATTTGTTGTATCCATCATGGAAAGTCTTGATACTATTCACTATATATTATATATATATATATATATATGTGTGTGTGTGTGTGTGTGTGTGTGTGTGTTTAATTGCATGTATATATATATGTGTGTGTATATATATTTATGCATGTATATATATTGTGTGTATATATTTATTATGCAGTATATATGTGGTTGTATATATATTTATGCATGTATTATATTGTGTGTGTATATATATGTTATATGTGTATATATATTATATATATATATATATTATATATATATATATTATGCATGTATACATATGTGTGTGTATATTTTATTTATGCATGTATATATGTGTGTTATGTGTATATATTTATTTATGCATGTATATATATGTGTATGTGTATATTTTATTTATGCATGTATATATATTTGTGTGTGTATATATTTATTATGCATAAATATATATATATATATATATGTGTGTGTGTGTGTGTGTGTGTGTGTGTGTGTGTGTGTATATTTTATTTCTGCTGGTATTATATATGTGTGTGTATATTTGTGTGTGTAAAGATATTTATTTATTCATGTATATAGATGTGTGTATATGTATATATATTATATATATATATATATATATATATATATATATTATATATATAATAATTAATGTTGTATCTATTGGCTAATATTGCAAATATTCCAGTCTGTATAAGACCATCATCAGAGCCGATCTGCTATGTAACGAGGATTTTTTTTTTATAATATGACCAGTTTGTAAGGAAAATATTTATTATTGGTAATATTTATCTAAAATCTATTTTCTTCGTTGCATGACAAATCGGCCCTGATGATGGTCTTATACAGACTGAAATATTGCAATATAAGCAATAAATACAACATTAATTAAAAACATATGTGTGTTTTTACAAATTTTGTCTGATAGACTTGTCTGGTTTCACTTACTTATTCGTCATTTTTCATATATATATATATATATATATATATATATATATATAATATATATATATGCGTATGTATTGTATGTGTGTGTATATGTATATTATATATATGTATATATATATGTAATATATGTATAATGTAAAATGTATATATATATATATATATAATATATATATATATTAATATATATTATATATATAATAATATATATTATACCCTTGTAACGCAACGGCAATTATATAATCGACCTATGCCAGTAATTATCGCTGTGCAATCTGATTAACCCATCAGTGGTACATAAATTTTGATGACCGTGAAGAATTTCACTCTGGTAAAGCAATGACTTGACTAGTCCCAAACTGCTCTCTACGCCTTTTCGGGAAGGCACATACAATTACTTGTTTCTCGTTCGTTCTGGTACTTAGCTTTTACCAGCCTCTAGACTTTAAATATATTTGTCGCTGCCTACCCACTCTCATGAAGAAATTGTACGTCTAGAATCTTAATATGTTCTTCAGGAATTAAGTATTTCAGTAATAATTATTTTTTAAAGTTTGTTTTAAATGAAATATTAAACGAGAATAACCGGAATGTTACAAATTGATAATTTGGAATGCAAACATTAGTAAATTAAAGTATTGTAAACAAATAAGAAATACGAGAGAAAAACTTTAGAATGAAAACATCCGCGAATAAACGGTTGTTATCGTACATTTTCGGAAGGTAAGTAAAAAACAGTTAATATTTGTGGTGTCGTACAGTGATGTGGATGGGTCGATTAGGTAAATATTAGTTAGTTAAACATTTTAAGCATATATAAACATGTTTTTTTAATTCATCCCATGAAACGTTAAATTTCTATCATCTAAGTTTTTGATTTATACCTCGGATGCAAATTTGAAAACGTTAGTCTGGAATTCTTATTCCTTTCTGTTAAATATATTTTTTATATATAAGCTTCTGCAATCCACCACTTACAATTTGTCTATATTAGACTTACACGACAATCCACAAGTGGTTTGTCTACCTCTATTATAAACTAAACTCACTACCATACTTACTAAACACTATATTACTTCTCTTACACAACGAACCAAATCAAACAGCCCGAGATAGTGATCGGCCCTTTTTACTATTTATCAGCTTAATATTTGACAGCCGTCCATTTCTACTTTATTCGACATTTGACGGAACAGACCTCTGCAAGTATAATTAGGCTTAAGGATCATACCCTAAAAATATTAAGTCAACTCTTAAGGAAGCAAACCAAACGTTTTTCTTCACTAAGATTTTAGCACTTTGCCTTAACCCACATAAAGGTAGTTATTCAACTGCAGTGCTCTTGCTGGGCCCGCAAACCTAAAAGGATGACCACAAAAATCTGTTCTACAACTTCTAACATATTAATCCACCCAAGTGTTACAGAACCTGGAAATTACTTCATAGCTCTTTTACGATTATATATGCACATTCTATCATTATCAACATGTATCGTTAACTATTCGCTATTTTGGAAACTCTTTCTGAGAAGAATAATTTCTTGATACCGCTATCTCTTGAAATTAATTGCAAACGTTTGAACAACCCCGGAGGCATTCAATGAGTCTCACTCAATTAATTGGTGTCCTTGGTAGTGTTTTAGATCATAAGTATTGAGGAAGGGTTAAGGGTTTAAAACACACAGACACCATGTTTATAGAAAGTAGCCAAACTTTCCTTAATAGGGGCCACCCCGTGATAATTGAATTACACTGCAGATTTTAAACTTTAGAAATGGATATCATTATTTACATTTAGTTCAAATAAGTAAATTCTCTCAGTAGGACTACAACAAATGCTATTCTTGCAGAAGGAAAAATACAATATTTCAAGAACAATACAGAAAATGCTATACTTACTTTAAGCATAGTATTATACCCTATATATGTTAATATATATAGATATATATTAGTATATATATAGTCAATCATGAATATACTTGAGAATGAGTTTTATTAATGATGTACTTTGATCCATTATAGAAATAACGCCCATTGCCGCGGGCCCAATTGATGTCCGGAACCAAAAATTGATACGAAATGGTATACATTGAATTCTTCGAAAATAAGAAGGGCGAAGTCCCGATATATAATGAAATAAAGGGTTAGTCTTGTTAAATGGTTCAAACGAAAAAAGACCAATGGGCAATGCTTAGAGCCCCAAAACATACAATTAATCACTTTGATTATGTACGCTTGTGTATTCAATTTTCAAATATATCTGTATTATGTATTTTAACATATCATCTAACCATTCTGTATCTAATCTATTTTCTATCTATTATCTATCTATTCTATCTGTTGTCTATTGGTCTGTCTGTGATGTGATTGTGCTGTCTGTCTGTCTTTCTATCTATATGTAATAGTGTGTGTTAGTTTCAACAGTAAAAAAAGAGTTCAATCGATAAAGGTAGGGTAAAAAGAGACATAGATTGTATTTACAATAAGGTACATAAGAAAATACGGTTAGGCTTGCCGCCTTAACTATGTGTAACAGTTACTGTACAGTATACAACACCTTTTCACTCTGAGTGTCTTAATTTTTTATGAGTGAGAACCGTTGTATAATTCTCCACTGTTAGGAAAACGGCCGGGTATAAGTGTTAGTATTGAATTTTTGACAATTACCCTTAATGACGTATTAACACTGTTCTGTCAACTGGATGAAATGAAGGCCACTAGAATAAGCATCCGTTTTGTTTTCATTGGTTTGGTCGAGATTTTCGGCATTTACCTGTCAACCCTTGTTGGCCACCTTTAGTATCCAAAGATGGTATTTTCTTATTCAAATCTTGAGTGTTGTAACTGTTCTTCCGGTACTCCAGTTTTCATTTTTTTAAAACATTTTTCTTAAATCTCAACTTTTCGTGAATAAAACTCCTAGATAGCAAGCCCTAACAGTAGCACCTCTCGGCCAACAGGAACCGGAGTTAATGGTGCATGATCATTGACGAAGCCTAAGACCACGTTCCAGCAACAGTTCCAGCAATTGAAACGTCACCATCCCCAGAAATAGCAGTTTAAAATCCCATCCCAGAACGAAAGGCACCCTCAGTTCACTTGCCTTCTTCATGATACATTTATTATATAAAGGATTTGACCTTGTCAATTTATGGCTAGTACTTTTCGTTGAACAATCTATGTAGGTCTAGGGCCTTTGACATGACATCAACCGAAATTGTTCAGAAGGAGCGTGCACCAACCTGAATAATGTATTCTGTGGGAAGTTTCTCCTCTCTATTTTGTGTTATGTTATCATTGAAATTATCGATAAGAAAAAATAGGAGCTTTCCTTACTTTGTCCCGGTACCAAGATAAAACGCAAACAGTGTTACTTAGAAAACCAAATACACTGTATAGTTTCTTTCATTGGTAATTCTTATTTTTTTCAGCTTACTTTACAATTCACCAATTTCTTCTTAACGTGTAAAATATGGAAGATCCAGAAGGTTTGTATAATATATATAGTCTATGTCTTTAGAGTGATTATGAAAAAGCGCAATATTAGTCTAACTAATTTAATTTGGGTAATGTTGTTCTTTTTTCCATTCATTAATATGGCACACTTTATGTATCCCTATAGTTAGGAATATGACTTGAAGGTATAATTTATGAACATTATTTGCTCTCGGACCCTAAACACGAGAAATCTATATTTAATATACTAAGACTATCGCTTCATAATTCAGTTTCCTCAAGTATCTATGTTGTTTCTAACACTATATTAAAGGCTGAATGACATTTAGTCGCCATTTTCTCTTGAAGCCATTCACCATGTTTATTAAGTTGTCTATGAAAAGAAGTGTGCCGTTTTATACGATTCGGGAAACTTGAATACAATCAATGTCAACCCAGTAATGTCGGAACTCTGTTATACCATAATCTAAAAAACATAATTACCATATATAACAATGTATATAATATATATTATTATCATTATATTTATATATATATATATATTATATAGAGAGAGGGAGAGATAGATATTCATGTTTTGTATATAGTGTATACTAGACTGTATATTTGGGGAGAATTGTTATTAATGTATAAATTTATAATATTAGATGTATTTTTTATATAATACGCTATATATGATACTATAATATATATATTGAATAAATAATATAATATATATATATATCATAATTTAATATTACTTATTTTTTTATTATATATTTTATTATTATGACTCTCTCGTCGATTTCGACGCTATATGAGGGTTCATACACTTATCGAAAACCCACAACATGATTTTGTTATAAGGTGCTAGAAGGCTTGGTTGGGACCATCGCAACTTTCGATAGGAAAAGAATTGAGCATGCACAAGGGAAACAGCGTACAAAACCCACGTGCAATCAGTATAGATCTGACCTCAGGATAATATTGAATATCAAGAGTTGTCTGTGCTCTCTCCTCTAGGACTGTATTATACCTACCAAGTGTTAAAGAGGCATCCAGGTCTCACTGCCACCTACTATATCCATCTCTCCAATAAGACTGGAAGGCAAGAAACTATCTTATGGATTTCATTGATCCTTTTCCTCAATTCGGTATATACGCTAGTGAAAATGCACAAAAACAGAGCCTTGTCTGGATTTGAATATACACAAGGGAATTCGACAAGTCCACTTTCCCACGAACATTTCATACACCCATTTGTATAGTTAGTTATACCATATTGTATATTAACCTAAACGAACGTATACGGTTTTTCCGCAACTCATATGAGAATCACTTTGAAACTGATTGTAAGCGCGAAATAAAGAGAGTTGAAGCAAACATCACTTCCCGATATTTATCAGCTCTTATTGCGAATCATTATTCAATGTTAAAAAAGAATCTTAATTAAAATAGTTAAAAAACTTGTCAATGATTAATACTTATATAAATAACGCATATCGTATTACTGTATACCTATATAATATATATAGTCCCGTCCTACAGACACGTGTTTCGACTTATCAGAAGTCTCTTAAGTGCCTCGCGTACGAACATTTGTAAGCTACCTACAGCTCGGAGGATATCCTCGCAATTTCCCCGTATCGGTTAACCAGTTAGCTGATTTCAATCGTGTTATGGTTATAGCTGAACCGTGCGTTAGTGCAATTTCCCGTTAGTGATCGTCGCGCACCATAAAATGCGAATGGGCATTGTTAACTGTTTTTGACGTGAGACACATTGTTCGTTGGTGTATGTATTGTTAGAAGACCGCTAAGCGTAGAGATATCCCCTCCCGTATAGAGTGCTCCATCCATTAGAAATATAGTAGAGCGTTTGCCGTTTACACTCTTTAGTTGGCAATAACGTTCGATCAAGTGAAGAATCCCCCCACTACAAAGAAAGACATGACCTCTCAAAACCGCTCAGGCGGATGGGTATGCCTACGGATTTATCTATCCACTAACACGTGTTTACGCGGCTCTACTTCAAGTCTCTTCAGTCTGGCTAGAACTATTTGTAAGCTTATTCTACAGCCGGGATTGCAATCCGGATGGTTCACATCAGTCGGATATTATCTACACCGCTAGGGCTATAGTCACCCCACATAATTGCGAAGTGATTTTTAAACTGTTTTAATACACCAAACCATCTTGTTTGTATAATATAAGACCGCCGTATGAGTGCTCTCGATGCGCAATTCATTATATAGTAGAGCGTTGCGTTGCAAGCTTTATAGTTGGCTGTCGTCAATCTGAAATCCCGCTTCCGCCCAACTACGTGCGTCAGACAATTTGTTAAGCTATCTCTAACATGCCGGGACTGAAACGTCGTCGAGCAACTTCAAAATGTATAAGAAGGTCATCAGGTAATGAAGCCACAATGCGAGAGATATTAAATGACAGAATTGCAGGTTTTGCGACAACTCAGAACTGTTCACCATTAGCCCGTTAGATAACGGAGACAAGAAGTTCAAGGTTTGATTGTAGTACTCGCCAGTACCACCAGATATTTGTGAAAGTTATGAAAGGCACCGTTTATTCTATGATCTACACTATACTAACTTTCATATATATTGATCTATTCACTGATTATTTAAGCATCTGATTTGTAAATATTAGCCAAAAGCTATACCATGAATATAGTATAATATTATATAATATTATACTACTATTATATATTATATTATAATATTTTTTCTATATTACTAATTTACCTATGTACAAAGTTATTCAAAATCTTCAGTTACGCTTTTTTCTTAAATCTTCAAAGTCGCTATACATTGTTGAAGACTTTTATGCGGACCATGAGCAATAGACATCATTAGATACAATTACAATTTTCAATCATATCTCAAACAGTACCTCACAATGTTAAAACACCTACTTTATTCTTCTCCAATATCCTTAGCATTAAATTTTACTAATGATTAATACATTCAAGTAAAGAGTCACAGTAAAAGCGAAGGAGAGGGCTTTTCCATTAGGGACCGCGTCACTTGAAATTTTTTCTTTAAGAGAGATTCCTTGAAAAGGAATTTTCATATTTCTCATTCATTTTTTATTCATTCATTCATTCATATTTTTTTTTTTCATGTAAATTCATAAACAGTCACGAATCATTTAGCCAATAATGGACCACCAACTAATAATCATAAAAGATTTCCTGTTTGATTTCCGACTTATTTCAGTATATTTCTCTTACATATAAACTGTTTTAGAAGAATGATCTTTGTTAGATGCAAGATACAGAATGGACAAACTCCTTTTTTATAAAAATACTAAGCATATAATATCTGTGGCAGGGTAAGTTAAGAGAGAATGAGTGCCTTACGTGGCAGGATACACACAGAGAGATTGAACCCACAACTTTAGTCGAGAGATTTGAAGTAGTCTCAACTATTGCTAAAGACGGTCCACGAGTCAAACAGCCCTGTTGGTCTGTTGATTACTGAGTGTTATTGGACATATCGGAGCGTGGTGAATGTAGTGGCATACATATCACTCTCAGAACACAACTTTTACTCACTGGAGGGAGACTGATTTCAGCCTGGAGAATCGGTTGTCTGTTTCTGATCTCAATGGATTGAAACTTTTCGACCGAGGATCAAGACCTGAAGGATTTGTTTCAATTCCGCATAAGAAAATCCAAGATTTTGAATTTAAAAACATCTGAAGCTGAGGGGAGTGGTATAATTTTACTTTTTTGATAAGATACCTCAAAGGAATGTGTATTTGTTTCCCCTGGAACAATCTAGAAGCAGGCATATAGTATATATAGAGTTACAATATGAGAAATGATCATCCATTTATCTAATATATATTCGATGGTAGATGCCCCATCTATTTATTACTCGACGGTGAAATAATAACCGAATGCAAATTCACAATATAATTCTTTAATCAGAAAAACCACGTTATAGAAATAAGTGATAATAAAAATGTAAAGGTTTAATATATATATATAGTAGTAATAACTGTGAAAAAGACCGAGAAAAATGGAAGTGTAATATCCGGGACAGTATTGGTAATAATAGTAGAAAGAGATTTGACATAGAACAACAGTGGTTCAATAAAACAAACTATTTGAGTGATGTTTATTTCGGTCCCAATGCCCCGCGATTATCACAGCATCATCTGTCTCCTAATCCTGCGATCTCGTCTGTATGGCATCTAGAATTATTCTTCATCACTGAGCCTACGTTTCGCTATGTTGATAGTCGACATGAAATTATATAAATTTAGTTAACAGCGAATTAAGGAGACTGTGATGAGTGAGATCGTTCTGTCCTGTCGTCAAATTACTCTTATCTTAAATATCTGTTAACATTTGAAGAAACAGCCTAAAAAGCCGTCCTCCCAGACATTGTAAAGGTTTGTAAATTTTGCGAAGAATTACTTATCGTAAGTTAACTCTAATAAAGAACAAAACAGTTCTGAACCAGTTTGTACACTAACCCTACTATTCGTTTCTTACGATATAGTGAGTGAAGATGGTGAGTTAGCGCGGAATTTTACTCTGGACTGCGGTTTTAGCATAAGCTCCGAAGTTAACTCCTTCCATTAGTGAATGTTTGGTTGTGTGTGTGTATGAAAATGTAAATCACGTAGTAAATCGGACTTTCGATGCTCGAGCGAATTCCAATATGTTATGTAGCGTCCCTCAGTCGTGTAAGTGTGTGTGTTTAGATAAGCTCTTTTCACTGATCCAATAAAACAATATTTAAATATATATTTAATATATTTATATAATTATTATAATCCTACAAAAGGCATGTAAATGCATACAACTAGTCAACTTACTTAAGCGGAGTTTACAGGTTTTGAAGGTGTCAGTTTTTAAAACTCTCTCGAGTAGACTAGATATACCTTAAACTAAGTGTCTCTGCCACAAGAGTAGCGTCCTAAGTTTGCAGTTACCTAACGGAATATAAGGATTAAATTACGCATAGCTGGGAAGGAAGAGTAGTTTGAAGAATTAATCTTTTATCACAAGAGCACACAGCAAATAACTCACTCCTGCTTCCCCTGAAATGGACAATCAACAGAACCTCCCACAACAATTTTGAACATCTACTCGGTGACGATTTACAACACTGTTATTTATTATACTGGACTAAACTAAACCAAATGTTACGCCAATACAACCTCCAATACACTTAACAAATATCAGTGTTGATGTGGTTTGTTATGTTATTTATTTTTACAAGGCATATTAACCTCAGTGGTCATATATTTATAAATGCTACATAATAAAAGTTTGAATAATAAATTCTAAATTACTATATATGGATAATAAATTTTATTTTACTTAAATAGTTTAATTTAACACACTTAACATCACATTGGACACCTCACCAAGAATATCCTCGGGTCAGAGTGGACCAGGAGTAAGTGGTGATTGAAGGGGTGCTCCACTATTCCCCAAACCTCAGAACGTGTGGAACCTCACCATTCAGATAGAGTTTAACTCATTCCCAGGACATGTAGACCCGCATCCACGGCCTTCTAGCACCCTTATGAAAGAGAACAAACGGGGAATATCTTGCGGGCGCTTGCCATAAGGAAATGGAATCAATCTATTTCTAACGGCTATTGCCTGATGGGCTTGACGTCGACCCATAGTATTCCTCAGACTTCATTGCCACTTCTAGGCGGCGCGTCTCCGACCGACCGTCTGCCAGATAGGCCAAAGTGGAGTATTGCATGTTCGAGTGAAAGGCGTGGCTCACCTTCCACCCTGCTTCTGGCGCGTTCTCTCACATCGCGTTAAGCATCACGGGTCGCCACCACGGCCAAACAGGTGACCCACATTGGGGGAGTCTTCCCCTCTCAGAGGGCAACGGTGGAATTTCTAAGCGCTGCGCAGCCACACTGCACTTCGGATAAGGATTGTGAGAATAACGGTCTAGAATCTGTCTTCTCATTCCAAGATAGGTATAGACACTTACTCTCCCATTCTTCCATTCTCGCTTTTTAGTGTAAAGCTACTTTGAGTCACCAATCCTAATGTGCTATAGTTGATTGATCATTCGTGTGAGGTCGCTGCTTTTGTTTATGCCATGTATATTACATTGCTTTCGTATATTGTGAGTCCAAATTACACTCGAGGAATACCACCATCTTCTAAGTCTTAATATTATTTACATTTATTTATTTTATCCCCCCCCCAATCTTCTCTTACTGTGAAATCTCCAATTTGATCGTTCATCTGTGCCTTTTGCATCCCTTAAGCAACTTAATTTTACGCGGGTCTCTATCTACCTATTATTAATCCTTCTTCTATCTTCTTCTTCTTCGTGTTCTTCTTCTGTCTTGCTCTCTTCTTCTTCTTACTTTGCGTTCTTATGTCCCCATCTCCTTCTTCTCTACACCCTGAGTGTTACACACGATCTGCTATCGCATCCTACATACTACAGACTGACTGGTATTGTGATCCATGGCGTGGATAGTATCGATACACTTGTCGAGCAATCTTGAGGACCTAGAAACTGATGGCGAAACCGTATTAGCTTTAACCCTTTTTTTTAAACGAGACATACAATTTCTTGCTAAAGCTTAATGCCTAATATAGAGTTTGCGGAGACACTGGAGATCTGAAGAAGTCAACACGGACGATTGCTGACAAAATGTCTGAGAAGAAAATTGAGCAATTAAGTATCACTCTATTAATTTCTGGTTTGGTTTAAACAATCCATGCATGGAGTGTTTAGGCCTATGGAATTACATATATTACGAGACACTTCATTACCCTTGAGTGTTAGTTTTCAGAGACCAGCCCGTGGATTGAGGTTTGGCTGTTGATATGGTAATTTAAATGACATTTGCTCGCCTCGTTTACACGCAGTAGAATGAATATATAGCTTCATAAGGAGCTTTTCGTTTGAACCAAAATCTGCACTCAACCTAGCCTCCGTATCTCTGACGTCCCAGGCCACAAACTTGCACAAAGTGTTACAACTTCCTCTTCGATTATCGTCTGTCATGCAACTTAGTGTTGGTGTTTTATCTTTGTGAACCTGATACATTATATTCAGCCAGCTCAACCTCTGGAGTTAGTTTGTCAGACCACACTCTTGGAATGGAACCGAGGGTTGTTCCCTCTGAATAGCACGTAAGATAGAAAAATAGCCAGTGACGTGTTACTGCCCAAGCATAAACCGAGACTATAGTTCTACGTATCCTCTGTTCTGAACCACAAACATCGCACAAA
>CM042138.1:91860764-91896529 GCA_023376005.1 Doryteuthis pealeii
GTTGTCTTTTTGAAACAATTTTATAATGCTCTCTCTTTCTCTCTCTCCTCTCTCTCTCTCTCTCTCTCTATATAATATATATATATATATATAATATATATATATAATATTATATAAAGGTGTGTGAAAAAAAACTATCGAGATGATCTTATGACACACCTTGAATTCTGACACAAAAATGAACGTTCCATTCATTGTTCATTTCTATCTCAGTAAATATAGCTTTAAACTTGCACTTTTATGACACACCTTTTATTCTGAAAAATTAACGTTCATTCATTCTTCATTTCTATCTAGGTAAATACAGCTTTAAAATCTGTACTCTTGTACACAACTTACATTCTGAAAAAAGTAACGTTACATTTATTATTCATTCATATCTTGGGAAATACAGTTTCAATCTCGATACTTTTATGACACACCTTATATAAAGTAACAGCTCAAAGTTTCTGTTGAAGTTTTCTTCATAAAACAAAATTTATTAGACATTTCACACTGGATAAACCTTATTTGAATAACTAAATAATCCGGGAAGAAAACAAGAAATTAAATTTAAGAGGAAATAGATAACCGGAAAAAAGTTTGAAGATGCTCCAAAAAATGACAAGAGTGCCATGATAGTACAAAACGATAAGTAGACTTTTCCGATTGGATAATTATTTTATTTTTTATTTTTTTATTTTTGTGTTGATTGAAAATTAATTCAGATAATCAATCTAAGACAAGATTTTTATTTTTATTTCAATTTCGATAATCGGATTAGCAATGACAGGAAATTCTGATTGCATTTAATTACTCTTTTGGACAGACATTAACTCTACCACTATCTCTCTCTCTCTCTCTCTCTCTCTCTCTCTCTCCCTCTCTCTCTCTCTCTCTCTCTCAATATATATATATATATATATATATATATAAAGTGAAATCAAGTGGTTTGAAAACTTACTCTTTCGGACAGGCATTAACGTTGAAATAGAAACGAATACCCGAATACCCATATATAACAAGTCAAGCGTATAGTTGTTATTCATGTATGTATGTATATGTACATATGTTTATGTAGATAGGTATGTGTACGTGTATATATATATATATATATATATATATATATATATATATATATTATTATGAGAGATTGTGTGTTTTCTGTCTGTAACCGAAAACTATGTTACTAATCGAGTCACAATTAACATAGTTATTTACATCACATTCTCCATGATTTTATACCCATATATAACAAGTCAAGCGTATAGTTGTTATTCATATGTATGCATATGTACATATGTATGTCTATGTAGATATGTATGTGTGTATGTAAACGTATATATATATATATATATATATATATATATGTTTGTATATACACACACATAAGGTGAACAAATATTCATGAGACAAACAGGAATAGTTTTTTTTAATGTTATTTACTTTTTAATTGTTCTCAAGGAGTTTCTTGTTAAAGATTTTTTTTAAATATTTAATGAGTTTTCTAAGTGTTTGATAAGCCACACAAATCCGGGCAAATAAATGTATTAGAAGTGGCGAGTCCATCTATCCAGTGAAAACCATCTTCGTTTGACATTTTATTATATATACGTGAGGAAAATTTTGAAAACTTGTACAAATTAAACCTGGTTTATATATATATATATTATATATATATATATATATATATATATATATATATATATATATTAAACCAAGTAGTTTGAAAATCTGATAGGTTAGGAAAATGTGAGTAATCAAGCACCGTTCACTTCATATATTCGCTAACCTAAATGACAAATACATGCTCTATCAATGATATTAAGCTCTCTTAACTTATGAATTATAACAAACTGTATAATCAACCACACACACACACACACACACACACACACACCACACATATATATATATATATATATATATATATATATATATATATATATATATATATATATATATATATATATATATATAATATATATATATATATATATATATATATATATATATATATATATATATATATATATATATATATATATATATATATATATATATATATATATATATATATATATATATATAATATATATATATATATATATATATATATATATATATATATATAAATATATGCGTGTGGTGTAATGGCTAGAGTCATAGGAAATGGCCTTGTTCACCAGAGTTCAAATCCTAGACAAGGCTGTTTACATTTCGCATAGTCCTAATAATCTTGGAAAAGGTATGCATCCAGCTACTCTCCCTCCAGCTCTGGGTAAATAGTAGGGCAGACTTGACTCTTTAATTTTGGCTATGTAATCAGTCTAGGAGAAGTCAACTCTGAATTGAAACCTTTGAAACGGTTAGGAAATTTCAGTTGGATTATATTGTTTATATTTAAGGTAAGGATGTATGTGTATATTACTTCAACATATGTGTACTTGTCGCCCTTGTCGCTGGTATACTCATTCTGTTTGAATTAAAAGATAATTTCAATTCAAATAGCTATTTGGGGGAAGGAAATTAGAGATATTCTATATCAGCATTTAATTTTCGTCGTAAATTTAATTTTGATCTTTTTATTCCTAAATCTTGGAGCTTAAGATATTTCAAAAATATTTTCTGAAAATAATCCCAAAATCATTACATTCATAGAATAACATTTCTGACATTTTAACAAATTACAATATAATTTTTGAAATATCATAAGCTCCAAGATTTAGCAATTGAAAATCAAAATTAAATTTACGACCAAAATTAAAAGATGATATAGAATAACTAATAATGAAGATTAAAAATGATGAAGGCAAACAAAATGAAATGAAATTAAGATAACTATAATAAGAAAAATAACAAGAATAAGAAAAACAAACCAAATAAAACAAAGTAAAATAAAGAAATAAGAGTATTAAAAAATATAGAAAATATAAGAACATAAAAACTAAAAATGAAAAATGAAAAGTATTTTATAAAAAGATAATATAATAAAAAATAAAGTTAAAAAAATGAAAATTGATAGCAAAAAAGGAAACATAATAAATGAAAATAAGAATTTGTAAAGAAAAACTAAAAGATAAAATATATATATTCCATATATATAAAAACTAAAACTGTATATAAACTGAAAAATTAATATTATCTGCATTATTCGGACTATTGTCCCCATCTTCATTGTTATTTGTACAACGTTTCGGTCGATATGCCCTCCGGTCTTCTTCAGGTATTTCTAGTCAAAATCGGGAATCTACTCGGGAACCTTCTTTTTCGAACTCGGTAACTTTCTTGTAATCGGGAGCCATCACGGAACCTCGAACTTAACCCTTTATTTAGTCCCCGGGGGTATCCTGTTCTCATTCCGCTAACCATAGCTGGGGTAGGAGTTGTGTTAATTATTTTTCTATGTTACTGCCTCTACCCAGGATTGAACCCGGAATCCAGAGATAACTCTCATTTAGAACTGTCTTAACCTAACTACCTTATCAACTACGCCATGTGTCCAATTGGACAATTGAGTGCGAATTTTGGGAACTTATAAACCTAATGTCTTGTTTTGGCTAGAATATCTACCTATTCATTTTTATGTATGATTTTTTACCTAGACTCATATTGTTTTTGTTTTTTGTTTTGTTTTTTTTCCTCAATCTGATCTAGCCTTCTTAATATTGTATTCATTTCTATGCTAGGTCTACTTAACAGCCCAGTACAACCTATCGAATGTGCTGATTCTTTGAGGCGTCTTCTCTTCCAGTGTTCTTCTCTATCTATTATTCTAACTTCATCCCATAAGGGCAGATGGTTTTCCTTTTCATTCCATATATGGTCAGCCATACCTGACTTTTCTATTTCTCATCGGACCAATGCTTTACGATGTTCTAGTCTTACTTTCAGTGGACGGCATCTTTCACCTTTGTATTCTTTGCCACAGCTGCATGGGATGGAATACACACAATTTTTGGTCATGTATTCACAGATCCTTAGTAAGAAGAAGGACCTCATACCACAGAAGAAATACAGACAGCTAGTTCAACACTACAGTAATCTACCACCCATATACGGCATTCCTAAGATTCATAAAGATGGTATTCCATTAAGACCCATTATCAGCTGCCGAGGTTCAGCATGCCACCCATTGAGCCGCTACCTAGTTGAAATAGTCACCCCATTAACAGGTAAGTCCTCATCATATGTCAAGAACTCTGCTCACTTTGTGGAGAAAATCAAAAATGCTCCCATCCATTCCAAACAAATGGCGAGTCTAGATGTAGTGAGTTTGTTCACGAAGGTACCCATTGATGAGACTCTGACAGTGGTATGGAATGAGTTAACTGCAGATTCAGATCTGGAAGAACGCACCTGTATCCCAATAAATTAATCTGATGGAGATGCTGACGTTCTGTGTAGAAACAACCTACTTCATAATCATGATACACGAAAGCAAAATCAAATTTTGAAAACGGATAAAACAGAAATCCTAAAAAAAATATCCCCCCCCCAAAAAAAACCCAACTTTCTGCCAACTAAAGAATGGTGACCTACATCTTCCTCACTACCAAATAACCTACCTTTTCTGTACTCTATGCCCTCTATCAAATTTCTTCTAAGACATATCCACACATCTGATCTTATCCCTTAACCCACTTGGTCAAATTGCTTTTCTAGATCAATCCACTGACCCTACAAAGACCTTTATCTTGCAGTGCCTCACCCCTCACCAATTCACCTTCTTCACTATAAAAAAGCAATTATATATATATATATATATATATATATATATATATATATATATATATATATATATATAGAGAGAGAGAGAGAGAGAGAGAGAGAGAGGAAGAGATTAATCATTAACCCTAGAAATTATAAAGAATGATAAAACAAATAAATAATATCAATTGAAAGAATAATAATATTATAAGAGTAATGTAGTGATATTAAAATATTACAGAAGATATGAAATAGAGCTTACAAAGTAAGAATGTAAAAGTTAAAATTGAAATCGATATCAAACTATAGCCAAACATCAAACCTAATTTACATGTTAGTCATATCAGTAACTAGACTATTAATTAACATATACAATTACAGTTCCATATGTATCCCCTACGTATGATTTTTAGAAGAGGAAATAATTTTATATTATTGGGTGATACTTTGAATAGATTTCTGTGTCGTCACTTAAATATAATCTCATTTCTCAGATCCAATAAGTTGTTTATCATCACATAGCCTGCATTTGCTATTATTTATTCCTTGCGAGATGTTCACGCCAGTTTTAACATTATAGTACTCAGGAATTTTCGAAGTATTCTAGCAGATCTTAACAATATTGTGGTTTGGGGGTCAGGATTCTCCATCTGATCTTCAGTTTCTCAATTGGTAGTACTATCACCTTCATGTTCCACATTTTCTCTAGCTCTCTAGTTATTATTATTATTTCACACCCTGTGAGTTTTTCACACCAGCGTAAGATGATGACCTTTTACTGGATTCTGATTGACAACAAGTCTCCTCAAGTTTCCGTGACTTTTCTGAATATTCTAGCTGATTTTAACAATGCTGTTGTCAGGATGTTCTCATATTTTCCTCTGATTTTCAGTTCCTCTAGCTTCTTTTCAGTTTTGCTGACCAACTACAATTGGTAACACTTTCACCCTCATATTCCACAGTTTGTCTGTATTTTTGTTTACTTTCATGTTGAACATGTTTTCAGCTGCAACTGAGAAAACTACCTGTTGACACGTTCCTCCTCCCCCTTTTTTGTTTATCTGGTTTTCTGGCTGGGATAAGTCTTTATCTCAGTCCCAGAGAATTTATATTTCATTCTCAAGAACAGATTCGGATTTATGTATATACCTTTTAATTGTATATTTAAAATTATTATTTTTGCTCAATTCCCAGTAGCTCACCTGTTTCACCCAATCATGCCTAGTCTTGTACTATCTTTTTACTAGTTTGCTGCATTTGCTTATTATATGTTTAACATTTTCGTCTTTTTGTCTACACATTCTACACTTGTTATTCAATTGGGTCTTACCTATTTTAGCTTTCATAAAATGTGTTCTTATAGCATTGTCTTGTGCTGCGAATATAAGAGATTCAATTTCTCTCTTGAGATTTCCCCTTCTTAGACATGTACATGTCTTCTCTTCATTTTGTCTCTTGAAGTATCCATACAGTTGTTTTTCTTCCCATTACTGCTTTTTTATTTTCTTACATTTGTGTTCGTCCATATGTTGCAATTGCTCCTGGCTACCGGAATTAGTCGTTCTTTGCTACTTTTTAGTGCTCGAATTTTTGCATTTATAGTCTTCAATGAGAGTGTGAAATCTTACCCCATTTCTTTTTATAACACATATAGTCTTTCTGTCGTCTCTCCAGTGTAATGCCTTATAGATTGTTATAAGTTTCCTTTCTCAATTGGTCTATGTGTCGGAGTCGCTATCTTGTTCATTTCAAGAATGGTCCAGAATATCTTAGAAGGGTGTCATCCCATGTGTTGGGTAGAATCCTTTGGTTGTTCCTCGGAGTCCCTTAGTGTTGGGTAGAATCCTTTGGTTGTTCCTCGGTGTCCCTTAGTGTTGGGTAGAATCCTTTGGTTAAGCAGAGTTCTTGGTTTAGGTCCGTTCGTCCGGGGTGAATACGTGCAAATGAACGGCTTTCAAGATCGGCGATTAAATACTTAACTAACCACGTATTCGATCTGTTGATTGGCTGGCTTTAATCCACGTGCCCACGCGGAGACTATAAGTTTAGGTGTTGGATTTCACCACGCCTTCTATCACCCAAAATATTCCATCAGATGATTCCTGTTTGGTTGGGTTGTACAGCATATCCACACTTGCGGTTTTCTATGCCGAAGACCTTTTTTGTTTTATTCATTCTTGTTGAGTATTACATTTTTTAAACTGATATTTTCTTTATAAAAAGCCTTTTTAAAACTCATTCTTTAATCACTTTAACCCATAGATGGGACCCTAACAGGGACTACTACTCGGGGTCCAGGTGGACCTGGTAGTACTCGCAATAAAGGGTTACTCTACAGTCTCCATTCCATAACTGGAACCTCACCACGAGATGCAGTTTAACGCTATACCCATGGCACTAAGATTCTCAGCGACTTCCTTCTATCACGTGATAAAAAAAACTTGGGTTTTTTCTATAAGAGTAATACGATCAAGATAATCATGTAGTTGTTAGGGGTTGAAGTGACCAGCCGATTGATCGGGTTGACCTCGCCGGCAACCTGTCTAATCTATATAAGGACAAAAGTGGATTTCATATATTGCTTAGCCACTAGTGTCCGTTCAACAGGGAAGGGGTCTTACCCCTCGGCATATTCTACAACCCTAGCCGTCAGGTCAAGGTACTTCCTTGTGTAAAATATTTTGACCATCATATTCAAGTCTGCACTTAATCGAACATAGAATTTATGTGAAAGGTTTTATTCCACTTTAATGGTTTTTCACAAACAGAATATGACTAATATAATATAGATTGTGTGTTTGTCTATCTGTAATCGAAACTATATCACTACTCAAGTCCCAATACCCTTTGTTATTTATGCCACATACTCCGTGATTTTATTTTTATATAAAACTCAACTATTGATAACATTACATTATTAATACTGTTGGCAATATCTCAATACTAATTACACTCAATTGTATTTATATATACAACAAAATAGCGGTTTACATTGTGAATGGGAAGGTTAATTTGCTATCAAAAAATTAGATTTTAGGAAATATGTGCTTAGTATTATTGATTTCTAATTGTTTGTTTTTATCTTAATGAATATGAGCAAAAATCTCGGGATAAATCTTAAAAGAAATCCATTAACAAGAAGAAATAACTAATTTTATTCTTTACTTCTTATTTTAGCAAAATATTTAAATTAGGAAAAATTTAGCAATGAAAGATGGGAATTTCAGTTTTTTCTATTTTTAGATTATACCCCCTCTGTTTCAGTCTTTTTATCTGCATTCTCATTTAGTTTCCCTAGCCTTTCTAATTTAACGTAATATCTTATTTCATTAAAACTTAAATACTTGCACCCGGTGGGTACATATGTTTGCCAGTGACAGTAATGGGGAGAAAACTTTATCGAAATAAATTGAGCTCAATAATTATAAAATAATAATATCCTGCTGATAGAAATGGATGACTGAAATTGAAAGTTTCATTTTGTTTCTGAACATGAGATAATTTTTTTTACAATAGACATTGAAATATGATAATTTTTCTTGCAGAATATGTGGTGGCATGTTGTGTTCTTCACGGCTTAAATTCAGATTTTTTTCCTGTACACCGGCCTCGGTAACTTTCCACTGACCTCGTCATTTTTAATCTAACGGACCTTATTCAAAATATTCTAACTACAGGTATGCACATAATTGATAAGCTGCAAATAATTTACAAATTATGTAACCATTAAACTGCATCCAATGGTGAGGATCCAATGCTAGCGCTCTGGGGAGTGTGGAGTACTTCATCATTGTCATTCTTCCCAGGTTCAATCTAACCTGAAATAGTAATACCTGGATCTATTTGAATATTATTTGTGTTACATAATCTATGCGGTGGCATGAGATTATTGTCAATCCCCTGTAATTCTGAGGGGATGACCCTTTTCATACTTATGTAAGGTAGTATATAGATATGGTGGCGATAAGTGCAGTTGATAACCCTGAAAGAGAGTGACGGCGTTTGACCTCACTCTCACCTTGCCTTCCAGGGATAAATCGTGGGAACCGGAAGGCATTGAAGAACCTGTTCCGGTTTAAGAATAGTAAGGAGCTTTAGTTTAGTTTGCAGTGGACGTCAGACAGAGCAGTCGGCCATGATGCTCTGTCTAAACTGTAACTCTGCATACGCGCGCTATGTTATGTCTGGGTTGGGGATTTACCGAATAAAGTAACATTAAAAGAAAATCGAAGTCTTGTGTTGAGGGCTTCTGATGAGGAGAAATCCCTAACAGAAAACCAGACCCGAAGTCCCCAAGAAAGTCCAGACCTTAGAAGATTCCAGACCAAGATATACCAAAGACGATCAGAATAGCAAAGCCGGCCAGAAGAATAGATGTCCAAGATATAGAAGCAAGTAAGAAGTAAAGAATTAAAGAAAGGGTATACAACATTATATCGATTTGGTACCGTGAAAACCTCAGTACGTAACATTTGTATTAGTTAGGAATAGCTGATGTCGTATAAGTGTGTAAATTATTTGTATTCAGAATAGTTACTTGAAGCTATAATTCTTTAGTAAGGATTGTTATTATAAGTTAGTTTAAACTATATAACTATTTGCAAATTATTGGTGCTAAATAAAAATACTTAAGACCATATTCATGTTTTCGTGCACAAATTTTTTAAAATTTATTTTTTACTTTAAAAAAATTGAAGTAGATCGCTAAGTAAGCCTGAGCCTATTCTAGTAGTGGCCACCCCAAGCGGAAATTTACGAGGTTTGAATTCAGAGTTTTCCTTCTCCTAGACTGGTTGCCTAACCAAGGTTAAAGAAAAGGTTCGTTATCGTTCGTTGATTAGTGTTCATAATTTCTCCACATTTTCCAGACTCAACGCATTTAAAACATCCATCATCTTTTAAACTATATAAATACTTTTTTCTCCTTGACTAATTTCATATTGTCCTGAAGAAGTTGTTTCTATAAAATATTATTATTGTGATTATGTATATACTATTGCAGTAAGTAGTTTCACTAAATGTTATTCTTAGCACACTTAAGTAATTGCTGATATCTGTGCTTTAAGATAGCTACTCTTTTTTACTAGTTGTAGTAAACTATACTACAACCTTTATAATTAATATTATTTTTACCTTGAAGCTATTGCTATTTTTATTAAAATCATTCCTATTAATATTACTATTCATGTTATTAGTAATTATTTCATTGCTACTATTAATGTTGAAGTATTGGTTGCAAAGTAAGTAACAAGAGAAGTAGAAATCTTTTTTTTTTCTTTAAAAAATTTTTTTTTTAAAAAGCAGTATAAGATAAAATAATAATTATAATTCTGATCATAAGTATCTGAGAGAGAGAGAGAGAGAGAAAGAGAGAGAGAGAGAGAGAGAGAGAGAGAGAGAGAGAGAGAAATATAGAAAGAAGGGAAATATAGAAAGAAGGAGAAAGAAAAAGAGGAAGAGGGAGTTGGCATTAGAGGAAAGTTCGGACGTCGACACTATGACTAATAAATTTCCATCCATTGTAACATCCCGTTTTTGTTCTATATTTCACCACACTCACACACACTCACACTCACACTCTCTCACACACACACACACACACACATATATATATATATGTGTGTATATATATATATATATATATATTATATATAATATATATATATATATATATACGTGGAATTAAACAAGAATCGTTAAACAGGAGACCTCTCTTTTGTTTAATTCCACATGTATAAATTAAAAAAATACTGCCCCCCCCATATATATATATATATATATATATACATATATATATATATATATATATATATATTGCAAATGAAAATGACGTTTTTCTTGGTTGGCATTATTTTCATGAGATCAGATATGCTGACAATACAGTTTTCAATTATATTCTACAAATTGTAAACTGCTTTATCAGCAAATTTGATGGAAGTCATCATTTAACTTAATAGTTGTTTGCCACTTCAGCTAAATTATTCCTTCCATCACAGACAAACGAATTATTTTATACCATAAAGCTTCATTCGTATCATTAATTACATTCTTATTCTATTTTTTTTTCATCTTAATCATTATGTTCCTCATCAAATTGAATTCCGAATTTTTTTTTTTTGAATAATCGTTCTTGATAATCCTATTAAGTATCTTATTTACATTTTCCTTATTCTAGATTTTCTTAACCTCATCGTTGTATCCTCCTTGCACATCTTGTTATTTTTTGTTATCATTTGTTGTCTAATATTCTTATTGAATTCGGATTTTGTTTACTCATCATACTTTTCCCCTCGTTATCCTCAGCATTATATTTTCTATTATACTCATTTTTTTTTCCTAATCTTATAGTTGAATGTTACAAGAATTATAATTGTCTTTATTATATTTGTAAAACCTTATCTTGCTTTTTGCGTTCTGCTCATAACTTATTTTCCATCATTAATATTCTTATTAACTCGTGTTCATTGATTTTGATTTAGTCATAACTCCGCTTTAACATTCTTTATATTTATATCATATCATTAAGGACAGTTTTATTAGTTGATATTTTCTCATTTGATTTTTTTCTTTAAATCTTTTATATTTTCCTTCCTTCCTTCCCTAAAGGCATATTTTCTCCTTACGAGATAATTAATAATGTTATACTAATTATGATTAATGTTTCGCTTTTCAACCTGTTTGTTTTATTTCTATAAAGAAATCACTTGTAGCGCAACGGTTATTGTCGTAGGAAGTGGACTCGCCTGCACAAGTTCAAATCCTGACTGAGACGATTTACATTTCTCATAGCGCTGATACTCTAGATCAGGGGTCACCAAACTACGGCATTTTATTAGCCCTACCGACGGTACTTGAATTTATTCGTTTAAATGTACGAGATATTCTGATACCATTTAAATCTAAATATCATGTTGAGCTTACTAAATCTTCTTGGATAAACGAAATTGACTGATAAACATTTAAAAGCAATTCTCTTGATAGGATGCAGCGTAAAGGTTATTGTCATAATGGAAGTGAACCCGGCTACACAAGTTCAAATCCTGAATAGGACGGTTTGCATTTCACACAGCGCTAATACCCTAGAGCAAGGTAGAATGTGACACAGTGTCACAAGTATGGAGCATTAAGTAAAGATCAAACTCACTATTCGATGAAAGAGTGTGGCGGCACTAGCTGCTCTCAAGGGGAAGTAACTCAAAATAGATCTTCCATAATAAAGAGGGAAAAATCTGTTATCTTTTGTTGGTATGTTAACAAATGAATCAACAGAAAGGACGTCTTTCAATTTACATCGTGTCTATATTATTACACCGATCCAGCTCAAGACATAAGCGACTAAAGCGGTTAGTTGAGGCATCATAGCCACCTGGGGCACCCCAAGAGTCGATCACGATATATATTTACCAGCCTCTCCGCAGAGTAGACCAGGGAGCAATGGTGATGAAGGGGTTCTTCACATTCTCCATACCTTCAGAACTGGAACTTCACTCTCAGAGTTTAACGCAATTCACAGGACTTAGACACTGCCTTCTAGCAAATATATGATAAAAAGGGTTTGGGCTTGCCATAAGGGCAATAGGGTTAGGATAATCATATAGGTGCTAAGCTTAACATGACCAGCTGATTGATTGGAGCTGGCCTCTCCATTCACCATGTGTAGGAGTAGATACAAAGTCACATGTATGGGGAATCTGGCGAGGAATAAACCGGCTTTTCAGTGGTAATGGATGTGCGAGACTAGCTTGCTCACCATTATACCACGATGGGATTAGCTTTTTGGCCAAACACGTTCGCCATAGATAGAATGGGTTCTTTAGCTTTGGCATATCAACACATCTAAAAGAAGGAAAATTCTGAATTCACACCTGACCTGGAGAGGGATGTGCCCCACCAGTCTATTCCAGTACACGACCAACAACTTGATATCGTTTTTCTTTTTATTTCTGTATTTTTTTTTTTTAAATAAATCTTTGGAAATCGCATTTATTTACGTTCATATCTACATTTTCTTGCACACGGTTCAGTCAAATACAAATAGTTTTTAAACAGATGTTTTTACCCATAGATGATAGACTAACAAGAATTGTCTCTCCAGGCCAGAGTGGACCAGAAAGTAATGGCAAAATCTCAAAATATACAGTCGGACAATCAGATGTACTTTAGTGTCGTAGCCAGAGCACCTGCTTTTGTGGGGAGGGGGTATTAAAGGTAGCAAAATAATTATAGTCTGCAGGGGAAACGTCCAACTCATTCTAAGCCCCACCGATAGGTCGTACGTCAATTTTGAGGATGCATAATATATCCATTCTCATAGGGATCTCCTACATTTTTCACTATGTTCCGGGTTCGATACCGTCCCTTATCAACTCAGCGCAGGAGTAGTACAGCTTGGATCTGGGAGGCAAATTAGGGAGCTGATGTTAGGTGTTGCGCTTCAACTCAGACACAAAAACAATATTACTGGTCTAGCGCTAGTGTATAGGGGATAGACTCTGACCGACTGATAATAACAATAGCCCAATATGCCCTGTTGGTGGGGAGTTATAATACACCGACTGTCCCTCTGGAAAAGGGTAAGACTCCCCCAAAGGGGATACCTGTTGGCCGTGGGTGGCGACCCGTAATACTTAAGGATAGAACCCAGGTGGCTGAGTAGTCCATGACATGCAATATTACACTTTGGCCCTTACTTAGGCGAGACGGGCGGTCGGAGAGCCCCCCTCCGATCAATTGGCTGGACACATCTAGCCCTAGCACCTAAATGATTGTCCCAAGCCTATTGCCCTTATGGCAAGCCCAAACCCTTTTTATCATATTGGTGCTAAAGGGTGGTGGCTGAAGGATTTCATGTCCTGGGAATGATGTTAAAATCTATCTGATGGAGAGCTTCCAGTTCTGGAGGTTTGGGGAATGTGAAGCACCCCTTCACCATTGCTCTCTGGTCCACTCTGGCTCGGAATGGTAGTACCTGTTAGGCTCCCAACTATGGGTTAAATAGAAAGATGTGTTAATAAAAAAATTGTGTATCCATTAAGAATGAATTTATTTCAAAACTTTGCCTGCATTACATGACCCATCGAGGGTGATATGGCGTAAAACAAAATAAACCAAACCAAATCAAACTTAGGTATTTGCCTCTCATCCCACTTATGAGGGCGTGGCACAAGGACATTTCTATGGTGTGGGGTTTCTATTCCAATAGAAATTTGTAACATCCATGTACACAAGTTATCTCTCCTTTGTTATTATTTTCAATTGTCAATGATGAAACGGTACTCACATAAGAATTTAGAAATTTTTGGCAAATATATATATATATATATATATATATATATATATATATATTAAAATAATTTGGACAAATCTGATTCTGATGAGCCAAATCATTACTTGTATATATCCCCCCACGCATTAGGAAGCGCGTGATGTAATGGTTAAAGTCATAGGAAATGGACTCGTCGCCCCGAGTTCAAATCCTGGACGTGTTAATTGCATTTCACTTAGCGCTAATACCCTTGGGAAAGGTATGAATTCTACACTCCCTCCAGCTATGGGTAAATAGTAGGGCAGACTGGGCTCTTTAACCATGGTTAGGCAACCGGTCTAGGAGAAGGAAAACTCTGAATTCAAACCTGTTAAACTCCGCTTATGAAATTGACCTTGTGTCACATCCTGCTCTTGCGGAGGGGTTGGTAAATATATACCCCCCCACATTTACTTTGGGCCTAAAATTTCAACCTTTAAAATTTGACCTATACACCAGTACATATAGTTGTCTTCCAAATATTACTAAAGAGAAAATCCCCCCGCCCATTGAGGTGCAATGGTTATTAACAAGCAGAGTTCAAGTTCCAATTGAACCTGTTTAGTACGCTTTGCTTGAAATATATTTTAAAAGATAGAAAAAATGTCTTCCCCATTATTGGATCCTTTTCGTCCACTAAGGACGATGGCGTAGTGTCCAAAATAAAAGTAAGAATTTTTATCTGCATCTGCGCAAGTGACTCTGCGGGCCAATTCTTGAATGACAGTCTTTGGTGCACTGAATGCATACAAACAGTGATGCTTTCTGGGGCTGTTGGCTTCTCTCTCTTTCTGTCTCTCTTTTCTGTCCAGGCTACTCTCCTCTCTGCCTCACTCCTCTCCGTGCCTTGATTAACGTTGAGGCACCAGGCCGCTCTATTTTTTGCATCTACCTCCCACGTGTTTGTGTCAATATGGCATATCCTCATAGCTCTCCTGCAGACATCTTTAAATCGTAGGCGTGGTCTACCAACCAATCGGGAGCCTTGTGCTAATTCGCCGTACAAAAGATCTTTTGGGATGCGTCCATTTTCCATTCTCCTGATATGTCCAAGCCAACGAAGGCGCCTGATTGTGATCTCCACCCCTAGGGCAAGTAGTATGTACCAAAGTTTGGAACAACTCTGAATTTAAACCAAAAAAGCAGCAATGGGGATATTGCACTACTATATCCCCCAAAGGATGAACGAGTTTAGTTCCTTGCTCTTTTACAACTGCACAATTCGAAATGCCAAACCAATTATTCCATTGAATGTCCTTCACGCATCAAAAATTTTCCACTTGTAAGCTAATGGCATTTTCGAAACTGATGAAAATCTTGGGATTCTTCATGAATAACACATGATTACATTCTGCATTTTTCTTTTCAAGCTTGGATAATGCGTAACATATCATGATATCATTGTGCAAGAGATCAAAGCAATAAGAAATAAAAGCGAATACACCCCCACCTCTGGAAGATTCTTCTACTTAAGTCGACATAACCCTAATATTCGTTATTACAGAAAATGCTGGTCTTCCAGCTAGTTGTATGTGATTTTTATGTGTTTTTATTTTATCCATTAATATATCCCGTATTTTGATAGGTCGTATTTTAAAGACACCATTCTTTGCAGAAAAATCGCTCTCTTCATATGTATTTGACATTAAATGACCCACAGAGGTTGATATCCCGTTAAACAAAATTCAAACTCAAAAATCTTCATATGTAAATTTTCAAGCGGAGTTTAACAGAATTGAGTTTTCGTTGTCCTGGACCAGTTGGTATACCAAAGTTAAAGAGGGCATTCGTCCGTATCCATAACTATTATATATCCATGGCTATTAATACTCTATGAAATGGCTATTAATACTTTATGAAACGCAGACAGCCTCATCCAGGATTTGAACACTTGTTGCTGTGACAATTTTATACGATGGAAACCATAGATACCACACGCCTCCCTGATACAAGCGTATTAATATATATATATATATATATATATTATATATATATATATATATATATATATATATATTATGTCGTACCCAATGTTAGTTACGTAAATAATACATTTAAGCACTTTAATGTGTTTGATAAAAAAGCTCTTTTTTAAAATTCAAATATCTAAAAATTAATTCGATGAATTAAGGATTTTACAATCATAAATCAAAGATAAATTTCTTCATCATTGATTTATATATTGCGGTTTGTGGTTTTAATTAAATAATCAATGCTCCAATTACAGGGGGAATAACTCTGCTCTGCAACGCAGGAAATATCCTTGCAATGATTCTGGTGAATAGCTGACGAACACCGTCCTTTAATAGATATTTACCAGAAAGAGGTGTATGAATTGATCAATGGAACTGTAATCTTGGGAAGACCGAGGAAACGATCATGATAAACGTGTTCAATCAAAGATCATGAAGAGAGTAAGCTACATTAGACGCGAAATACGACATTCAATAAATAAGCGTGTTTCTTTTAAAAGCAAATTATTTTCTTTCTGTATAGTTTGGCTTGTAGCAAAAAAATATTTCCGTCTCGTAAAAATATTTGAGATTATACAAAATGATGGCAAATCAGAGTGCTCCAGATTTAACAGAGGTCTGTCATCAACAATTTGGTGGCTAAGAAGTGTAAACCATATGAATGTTACAGAAGAATGTCTGATGTGTACGGGGAACATATTTAATCAAAATAATATTTTAAAATGGTCTAAACATGTAAAATGATGAGATCTGGAAAAACCCAATATTGTATTTATATGTTATGTAATAGAGGAATATTAACTAGAATTAAGAATGACGTGTGAATGACTGATCTATTGGCTAAAATTGGCTTTATTGCAAAAAAAAAATCTTAGCCTGCATAAATGAAGGTGAATGTGGTTGGTGTATGCATATAAGTGCATCTGATTTTGGAAGTGGGTGGCTATCCCGAACTGAATTCCTCCCCTTTTCTGTTATGACCAAACATTGTTGGCTGCCCATAAGCAGTTTTTGGTTGTTAACATTCTCTCTCTCTTCTCTCTCTCTCTCTCTCTCTCTCTCTCTCTCTCTCTCTCTCTCTCTCTCTCTCTCTTCTCATTGTATAAATGGTGCTTATCTTGTATAAAACTTTTTTTCTCTTTCTAACTCACAATTTCAGTCATGCACATCTGAATAAGACTTATGACAAAATAAATTTTGGGAATAAAAGATTTTTTCAAATTTTTGTATTTTAGCTTTGTGTTTAAGATGCACTTTTTTTTTTTCTATTTTTTTTTTGTTCCAGTCCCAAAAAGTTAGTTCTCGTGTAGAATACACCCCCCGCACCAACCTACTGAATATAGTTATATCTATAGTTCAGTAGGTTCAATTTCTGACATAGTAGTTTTGTTTCCCATAGGTCTGCTTTGCTGCTATATTGTTTGCTAACTTCATATAATTTCATCTTCACAATTAACCATAGATTTTCAATCGGATTCAGATCAGGACTTGATGGTAGCCATTCCATTATCTTCTCTCGTGTAAATCTTCTATGCTCGAAGAATTTGCAGATATGCTTTGATGAGAAGGAACATTGCTACGCATAAGTACATGCTTCATTTTCAAACAGCTACACTGGGACTTGTACCATGCAAAGAAAGTCTTGATCATAAAATCAAAACCCTTAGCACTTTAGTTTCACTCCTACATTGACTTATAATGGTTTGGCTTAACATTTCAAGTCAACATCATTACGCTCCCTTGTTACCTTCTTTTAAACCACACGAGCACCTGAATATGAAGCAAGGTGTATGCAAATGTCACTCAAGAATCGTCTGCAAAATTAAGTCAATTTTTATGTATTTTAATGATTTAACATATTTGCTTTCGTGATTAAAGATTGGTGCACTGAATGCATACAAACTTTGATGCTTTCTGGGGCTGTTGGCTTTTCTTTCCCTTTCTGGCTCTCTTTTCTGTCGAGGCTACTCTCTTCTCTGCTTCACCCATCTCCGTGTCTTGATTAACCTTGAGGCGCCAGGCCACTCTATTTTTCTGCATCTACCTCCCACGTGTTTGTGTCAATATGTCATATCTCATAGCTCTCCTGCAGACATCTTTAAATCGTAGGCGTGGTCTACCAACCGATCGGGAGCCTTGTGCTAATTCGCCGTACAAAAGATCTTTTGGGATGTGTCCATTTTCCATTCTCCTGATATGTCCAAGCCAACGAAGGCGCCTGATTGTGATCTCCACCCCTAGGGCAAGTAGTATGTACCAAAGTTTGGAACAACTCTGAATTTAAACCAGAAATGCCTCAATGGGGATATTGCTCTACTATATCCCTCAAAGGATGAACGAGTTTAGTTCCTTGCTCTTTTACAACTGCACAATTCGAAATGCCAAACCAATTATTCCATTGAATGTCCTTCACGCATCAAATGTTTCCACTTGTAAGCTCATAACACTTTCGAAACTGATGAAAATCTTGGGATTCTTCATGAATAACATATGATTACATTCTGCATTTTTCTTTTCAAGCTTGGATCAATCGTAAGATATCATGATATCATTGTGCAAGAGATCAAAGCAATAAGAAATAGAAGCGAATACACCCCCCTTCTAGAAGATTCTTCTACTTAAGTCGGCATAACCCTAATATTCGTTATTACAGAAAATGCTGGTCTTCCAGCTAGTTGTCTGTGATTTGTATATGTTTTTAATTTATCCTTTAATATATCCCGATATATATTTTGATAGGTCGTATTTTATAGACACCATTCTTTGCAGAAAAATCGCTCTCTTTATATGTATTTGGCATTAAATGACCCACAGAGGTTGATATGCCGTTAAACAAAATTCAAACTAAAAAATCTTATGTAAATTTCCAAGCGGAGTTTAACAGAATTGAGTTTTCGTTGTCCTGGACCAGTTGGTATACCAAAGTTAAAGAGGGCATTCGTCCGTATCAATAACTATTATATATCCATGGCTATTAATACTCTATGAAACGCAGAAAGCCTCATCCGGGATTTGAATACTTGTTGCTGTGACAATTTTCTACGATGGAACACGCCTCCCTGATACAAGCGTATTAATATATAATAATATATATATATATATATATATATATATATATATATATATATATATATATATATATATATATTTTGACGTACCGAATGTTAGTTACGTAAATAGTACATTTAAGCACTTTAATGAGTTTGATAAAAAAGCTCTTTTTTAAAAATCAAATATCTAAAATATCTAGACGCGAAATACGACATTCAATAAATAAGCATGTTTCTTTTAAAAGCAAAGTATTTTCTTTCTGTATTGTTTGGAATTGGTTTGTAGCAAAAAAAATATTTCCCTCTCGCAAAAATATATGAGACTACTCAAAATGATGGCAAATCAGAGTGCTCCAGACTTTAACGGAGGTCTGACATTAAACATTTGATGGCTAAGAAGTGTAAACCATATGAATGTTACAAAATAATGTCTGATGTGTACGGGGGAACATATTTAATCAAAATAATATTCTAAAATGGTCTAAACATGTACAATGATGAGATCTGGAAACACCCAAGATTTTATATATACGTTATGTAATAGAGGAATATTAACTAGAATTAAGAATGACATGTGAATGACTGATCTATTGGCTTCTGATTGGTCGAAGAGTGAAAGAGAGAGTGCAAAATTTGATCAGTCTGGGCAGAGTGTTCGAAGACAACAGACGCAAGACGAGTGTCTGTTTTCCAAGACATTTTTATTTGGGGGTAAAATAAAAAATATGAACTCTGGAAAAAAATTAACCTTTCTTCAGAAATATCGACGTACCAAGACAAGTACATCCCAAGAAGATCCCAATTAATTTCCAGACACAAAGAACAGAGAAAGCCCAGCAACCGATCCAGATTGCCGGACACAGACCGATGCAGAATAAACAGAGAGCCAAACAGATCCAGTCAAGAGATAACAGAATAGAATAAGAGTAGTATAAAACTACCCACACTTCAATTAAGCACCACGTGACACATCAAATGTTATTTGTCGTACGTACACACACTCCAAATAGATCGCTTTATGTCACATATAGAGATATTACCTACCTACAAACATTTAATCCAGTCTGCATTTTTAATCACGAACGCCACCAATGACTTTCACTTCTTTTACTATTCAAATTCTAATTTTTAAATATCTTCATAAATATAAACATTCTGGACAATATGACCTTTCGGCACCCCTTTTTGATCTCGATTAAGAAAGGACCTGTTTTTCATTTACACCGTCAATATCCGGTTGTTTTAACAGACGATTTTTAGATATTTAAAAAAAATTATAAAAATAACCCCTAACCCTAACCCCTAGACCTAACCCCTAACAAACAACCGGATATTGATGGTGTAAATGAAAAATATGTCCTTTCTTAATTGAGATCAAAAAGGGGTGCTTAAAGGTAATATGGTCCTATAAAATATTCATTATTTTTGCACAAAAAGTGAGCTCTGGTGATACTGAATGTGTATATACATTTACTTTGTCGTTAATTGTTTTTATTCTAGTATGGTTTTCCCTCTCAAACCTGTGTCAAAAAGGTAGTCTGTGACGTGGAAAGCACACGGATCCCGGAAAGAAAAAAAAGTTAAGAGTGTAGCAGTCGTAATGAAGGATGCTGACAGTGGCATTGGGACAATAAAGAACCTCTCACTCTTGATTTTCTTTAAAAAGCTCAGTTGTAAACATTTCTTCTTATTTCATACTGTTATAGGTGATACACCCTATTTGACCAATGGAATGCGCCGACAGCTTACTATAAATAAACAGTGATAATTGGTGCTTAGGAGCAAGCCAATGCGAGTGCCATAACTCTGTTCGTCGGACGTAATTTCCTCATCTCTCGATTGTATTGTCTACTTTCTGTTCATACATTTTTTCTACTTTTCGTTACCCTTGTTGTTTTGTTCTTATTTGACCCCTTTAAAACCTCACGACACATACTCATTAGGCAAAATGCATCTTTTATTATAACGACCTTCTTACAAAATAAAGTTTTCTTTGAGGTGAAGAGTTTGTATGGTCCTCTGTCTCATTAATAAGTTTCAAAAGTTAGCAGCGTCTTACACCCCACCCCCACATAAACCACATTTCAGACAGTGACCTCTTTTACGACTTAACGCTATAAACAGACCAGTAACATTTATTTATACGCGAATAAATTGGTAACAAAAATCGATTTACTATCCTGTCAGTTTTTTGACAAGCGTCTGTCAGTTTGAATTTCTCATAAGTCTCGCTGGAATAAAATGAATAGAAAAAAAATATCTGATTTATTTTTCTCCGAGCTCCTTTGTAAGCAGCGTTTCTTGTCCTCTTTTCCGAAAAGACGTAAAGTCCTCATTCGTGAACGTCTGGCTATGTGAAAGGAATCTCTCTCTCGTCTGATCAAAAATCATTTCTATAGTTTGGGATTTTATGCGAATTGGTGCTGATAAGAATAGACAATGATGTGCTGTTACACCATTACAACTTTGCCATTGCAAATTACGGTAAAATCAACCGACAGTTATGCCAGTGATGAGACAGTACTTAATTGGGTGATCACTTAAAGTAAAAGGCAGGTTCTGTTAGCCACATGAATACTTTTTAATCAACATGAAGTGGTTCGGTATTAAATGTCCCGAAACTGGTTTAATATGAGTACGACAAACCCAAAAACACGCCATTACATACATAGCACCACACACAACATGCATATATATTTTGGTGTGTGTGTGGTGTGTGGTGTGTGTGTGTGTGTGTGTGTATGTGTAAGGGAAATCGTTAAGTGTCTACCATGGTTTCAATCCAAATGATTTCATCGGGTATACCTAACTAATTCAACTAAATTAATCTAATATTAATTATTTATTATTTTTAAATATTAATTATTTAATTATTATTTAATAATTATCAACTAATCGATGTAATTCTTAAATTAAACTTAGATATTTTTCTTTTTTTTTTTGGGAATACATAACGGTTGAACCTTTGTTGATATTCTTTCTCATTGCCTCATGTGGTTTTTTTATTCCCGTTTATTTTATTCCTTAATTCTTCATTTCTTGTATTGTATTAATTTAAAGTTTAATTAACAAATAAAAACAACAGTTTAAAATTTAATCATAATTATATTTTAGGGGTTGAATGTTACTAATTTATAGTTTTTTCATTGTTTTTTTTTTTTTATTTATTCCTATTTAGAATTAATAATATTTAAGAAAAAAAAATGTAATTCTAAATAATATTCTAAGTGACCGATCATATATATATATATATATATATATATATATATATATATATATATTATATAGTATTATAATGTGTACCTGAATAACCTACACAGTTTCATCATAGGATCTTCAGGGTTAGATCCACTGAATTAAATCAAGATATTGATTATTAACAGTTATTGGGGAGTTATGTTGTGATTATGCCGTTGAATAATGTGGATTTAACCCTGACAGATCCTTATTATGAAATTGAGTAAGCTATTTCTGTACACGTTATGATACTAAAACGTTCTACCTACGTATTGAGCTTAGAAGTTGTTATAACGTGAACTTATCAGAGTAACACTTATACCTACTAAAAAAAAGTAACAAATAGATATATTATATATTAATATATTTATATATATATATATTATATATATTATATTAAGATTTTTTTTGTTTTGATAGTGTGTTTGAAGGCATTAAATTATAAAATGCAATACAGATATTTTTTTGAAGGCAAAATAATGCAAATTTGTGTTGAAAAACATATTTCATTCAATTTCTTTTATTTTCCTTTTTTTTTCTCTTAATATTTTCGGAAGTAAAATCATCTTGAGAGAGTTCTTTCAGAGAGTTGAAAGTTTCCATCTGGTTGGTTAAAATCAACCTTGGTCTTATTCCGTTGATTTTTGATGGAGATTTTAAAAGTTAGGAGAGAATCGTCAACATCGTAAGTCCGTGTGCTTTGAGTTTTAGTGGGGAAGTTTTGAAATCATTTAATGTACATATATTTAAAAAAAAATGTTATACTATTAACAATAAGTCCCCGCCTCCGGGATATTAAAATAAAGATTTTTTTTGGATTATTATAGTGTGTTTGAAGCATTAATTATAAAATGCATAAGAATCAATATTTTTGCAGCAAATAATGCAAATTTAAATGTTGAAAAATAATAAAAAAAAATAGAAAATGTAAATAAATATGTTTTTTCAACATAAATTTGCATTATTTTGCCCTTCAAAACATATTTATTGCATTTTATATTAATGCTAAAAACAAAAAATGTTTTTATTTCAATAATGCCCGAGCGGGGCCTTATGTTTTTAAGTATTTTAAAAAAAAAAAAATAATCTAAAATGATTCAAACTTCCATATATAATATATATAAATATATATTATATATATATAATATATATATATATATATATATATATAAATATAATGGTCAATGTTAGTTACGTAAATAATACATTTAGCCTTTAATGTGTTTGATAAAAAAGCTTTTTTTTTTAATTCAAATATCTAAAAATTAATTCGATGAATTAACGATTTTCAAATCATAAATCAAAAATAAATTTCTTCTTGGTTTGATTTATATATTGCAGTTTGTGGTTTTAAATTAAATAAGTCAATGCTCAATTACAGGGGAAATACTTTGCTCTTGCAACGGCAGGAAATATCCTTGCAATGATTCTGCTGAATAGCTGACGAACACCGTCCTTTAATAGATATTCACCAAAAAGAGATGATGAATTGATCAATGGAACTGTAATCTTGGGGAAGACCGAGGAAATAAATATACCACGAGACTTCAGAATGAAAAATACTTATAACCATTTTTTTAAGATAATAGATGTCTCATTTTTTGGGAATTCGGTTGGTGTATCCTTCAGAGTCACGATTAATTGTCACGTATACCATATTTTATATTGACTCTCTTTAAGGTTTTGCTTTTTGATTAAGATTCACTGTTTGGAATTTAAATTCCTAATCTGTGGTGGTTTTTGTCAAGTAGTATATATTGGCCTAGGTCTTGGGGTTACGGTTTTCACCAGGTCATAACGCTTCTCAAATTAATGTAAATTCAAATCAGAATTGTAAGATTGAGAATGTGGAAGTTATAACCTGAAGAGTATTTCGGGTAAATCATAATTTGCAAGACTGTCTAATCAATTTCAAAAAGTAAAATCAATTTTATTCAAGTAATTATTTGGTTAATCTCGGACTATTAGCTTGGCTTCTATGGGCATTTAAAAACAAATTTTAATATTTGTGATATATAGTATATGTATGTATATAATATAATATATATATGTGTGTGTGTGTGTGTGTGTGTGTGTATATTTCAGTTTCAATTTATTTAAGTCAGTGTAGATTTCTTGCAAATGTCGACCTGTTCCATTACACCGATTGGTTTAATGCTGAGCTAATCAAGTGTTCAGATTGTGTGTTACTAAACTGGCTGGTTGATACTTTTTATTTTCCGCAAGGTTAAAACTAAGCGTTAATCAAAAAACAATCATTTTAACAAACTAAAAACTGGAATTTACTATTAAGTGAAGGCACAACGTGTCTAAATATTTATAAATCTACACTGACTTAAATAAATGAAACGTGAACTACAATCAAACACACACACACACACACAATATACTATACTATATATTATTATATATATATATTATATATATATATATATTATATATACAGACAATATATCACAAATTTAAATTTGTTTTAAATGCCATAGAGCCAATCTAATAGTCCGAATAATCAAATAATACTGAAATAAAATTGATTCTACTTTTTGAAATGATAGACAGTCTTGAAATTACTGATTTTACCCAGAATACTCTCAGGTTATAAACTTCACATTCTCAAGCTACAATCTGAATTGATTTACATTAATTTGAGAAGCGGTTATGACCTGGTTGAAAACCTGAACAAGGACCTCGGCAATATATATCTACGTGACAAAACCACACAGATAGGAAATAAATTCAAAGTGAATCCTTAAATCAATAAGCAAAAACCTAAAGAGAAGTTCAATAATAAAATATTTATTACGTGACAATAATCGTGACTCTGAAGGATACACCAACCGAATTACCAAAAATGAGACATCTATTATCTTAAAAAATGGTACAAAAAAAAAAAGAATAAGTATTTTAATCATTGCTTGAAGTCTCGTGTGTATATTTAGTTTCCTCGGTCTTCCCAGATTAAGTTCCCATTGATCAAATTCATGATCTCTTTTTGGTGAATATCTATAACGGACTGGTGTTCGTCAGCTATTCAGGCAGAATCATTGCAAGGATATTTCCTGCGTTGCGACAAAGTTATTCCCCTGTAATTGGAGCATTGATTATTAATTAAAAACCACAAACTGAATATATAAATCAACCAAGAAGAATTATTTTTGATTTATGATTGTAAATTCCTTAATTCATCGAATTTATTTTTAGATATTTGAATTAAAAAAAAAGCTTTTTTATCAAACACATTAAAGTGCTTAATGTTTATTTACGTACTAACATTGACATATATATATCTATATATATATAATATATATAATATAATTATATATATATATATATATATATATATATATATATGGGAAGTTTGGAAATCATTTTAGATATTTTTTTTTTTTTAATACTTTAAAAACAATAAGCCCGCTCGGGCATATGAAAAATAAAAACATTTTTTTGTTTTAGCATTAATTATAAAATGCAATAGATATGTTTTTTGAGGCAAAATAATGCAATTTTATGTTGAAAAACATATTTTTACATTTTCTATTTTTTTCTTTTAATTTTTTCAACATAAATTTGCATTATTTTGCTTCAAAATATATCTTATTGCATTTTTATAATTTTAATGTTCAAAACACACATATATATCCAAAAAAAATCTTTATTTTAATATGCCGGAGCGGGACTTTATTGTTTACATAGTATTAAATTTTTTTTTTTAAATATATGGTATCTTAAATGATTCAAATTCCCACTACTCAAAAGCTACACGGGACTTTACGGTTTTGACATCTCTGCCTAACTTTTAAATCTCCATCAATTGCAACGGAATAAGACCAGGTTGATTTTAACAAACACAGATGGAAACTTTTCAAACTCTCTGAAGAACTCTCTCAAGATGGATTTTACTCGAAAATATTAAGAGAAAAAAAAAGGAAAAAAGAAAATTGAAATGAATATGTTTTTTCAACACAAATTTTGCATTATTTTGCCTTCAAAAAAATTCTTATTGGCATTTTATATATTAATGCTGTAAACACACTATCAAACAAAAAAAAATTTTTAATATTATATATAATATATATAAATATAATATATATATATATATATATAATTACTAATTGTACTTTTTTTTAGTAGGTTAAGTGTTACTCTGATAAGTAGCGTTATAACAATTCTAAAGTGCTCAATAGTAAGTACGAGCGGTTTGTATCATAAACGTGTTACAGAAATAGCTTACTCAAGTTTCATATAATGGATCTTCAGGGTTAAATCCACATTTTCAACGTCATATCAAAACATGAACTCCCGCAAATTACTGTAATTAATCAATATCTTGATAATTTCAGTGGATCTAACCTGAAGATCTTATGATGAACTCGTGTAGGTTATTCAGGTACACATTAATAATAACTATATAATATAATATATATATATTATCTATAATATATATATATTATATATGGGTCGGTCATAGAATATTTTAGAATTACATTTTTTTTTCTTAAATAGTTATTAATTCATAAAATAGGATAAATAAAAAAAAAAAGAACAATGAAAAACTATAAATTAGTAACATTCAACCCTAAAATATAATTCTGATTAAATTTTTTAACTGTTTTTTATTTGTAATTAAACTTAAATTAATAAAATACAGAAATGAGAATTAAGGAATAAATAACGAATAAAATAACCACATGAGGCAATTGAGAAAGAAATATCAACAAAGGTTCAACCGTTATTATCCAAAAAGAAAAATATCTAAGTTTAATTAAGGAATTACATCGATTAGTTTGATAATTATTAAATAATAATTTAATAATTAATATTAATAATAATTTAAATAATTAATATTAGATAATTAGTTGAATTAGTTAGGTAGGATCCCGATGAAATCATTTGATTGAAACCATGGGTAAGACACTTAACTTATTTCCTTACACATACACACACACAACACACACACACACACACACACCACACAATATATATGCATGTGTGTGTGTGTGTCTATGTAGTAATGGGTGTTTTTTTGGTTTGTCGTACGTCAATTTAAACAGTTTCGGACATTTAATACCGGAACCACTTCATGTTGATTAAAAAGTATTCAATGTGGCTAACAGAACCTGCTTTACTTTAAGTGATCACCCCAATTAAGTACTGTCTCATCACTGCCATAACTGTCGGTGGTGATTTTACCGATTTGCAATGGCAAAGTTGTAATGGTGTACAAAGCACATCATGTCTATTCTTATCAGCCAATTCGCATAAAAATTCCAAACTATAGAAATGATTTTTGATCAGACGAGAGAGGATTCTTTCACATAGCCAGGACGTTCTATACGAATGAGGACTTTACGTCTTTCGGAAAGATGGACAAGAAAAGCTGCTTACAAAGGAGTCTCGGAGAAAATAATCAGATACTTTTTTTCTATTCATTTTATTCAGCGAAGACTTATGGAAATTCAACTGACAGCGCTTGTCAAAACTGACAGGATAGTAAATGATTTTTATAGTTTACAATTTATTCGCGTATAAATAAATGTTACTGGTCTTATGCGTTAGTCTGTAAAGAGGTCACTGTCTGAAATGTGGTTTATGTGGGGGTGGGGTGTAAGGACGCTGTAAACTTTGAAACTTATTAGATGAGACAGAGGACCATACAAACTCTTCACCCTCAAAGAAAAACTTTATTTTTGTAAGAAGGGTCGTTATACATATAAAGATGCATTTTGCCCTAATGAGTATGTGTCGTGAGGTTTTAAGGGGTCAAATAAGAACAAAACACAGGTAACGAAAAGTAGAAAAATGTATGAACAGAAAAGTAGACAATACAATCGAGAAGAGGAAATTACGTCGACGAACAGAAGTTTTGGCACTCGCATTGGCTTGCTCCTAAGCCACATTATCACTGTTATTTATAGTAAGCTGTCGGCGCATTCCATTGTCAAATAGGGTGATCACCTATAACAGTATGAAATAGAAGAAATGTTACAACTGAGCTTTTTAAAGAAATCAAGAGTGATAGGTTCTTTATTGTCCCAATGCACTGTCAGCAATTGCCTTCATTACTGACTGCTACACTCTTAACTTTTTTTTCTTTTCCGGTGAATCCGTGTGTTTCCACGTCACAGACTACCTTTTGACACAGTTTGTAGAGGGAAAACCATACTAGAATAAAAACAATTAACGACAAAGTAAATGTTAATACCACATTCAGTATCACCCAGAGCTCACTTTTTGTGCAAAAATAATGAATATTTTATAGGACCATATTACCTTTAAGCACCCTTTTTGATCTCAATTAAGAAAGGACATATTTTTCATTTACACCATCAATATCCGGTTGTTTGTTTAGGGGTTAGGTTAGGGGTTAGGGTTAGGGTTTATTTTTTATAATTTTTTTTTAAATATCTAAAAATCGTTCTGTAAACAACCGGATATTGAGGTGTAAATGAAAAACAGTGTTCCTTTCTTAATCGAGATCAAAAAGGGGTGCCGAAAGGTCATATTGTCCAGAATGTTTATATTTATGAAGATAATTAAAAATAGAATTTGAAATAGTAAAAGAAGTGAAAGTCATTGGTGGCGTTCGTGATTAAAAAATGCAGACTGGATTAAATGTTGTAGGTAGGTAATATCTCTATATGTGACATAAAGCGATCTATTTGGAGTGTGTGTACGTACGACAAATAACATTTGATGTGTCACGTGGTGCTTAATTGAAGGTGTGGGTAGTTTTATACTACTCTTATTCTATTCTGTTTATCTCTTGACTGGATCTGTTTGGCTCTCTGTTATTCTGCATCGGTCTGTGTCCGGCAATCTGGATCGGTTGCTGGGCTTTCTCTGTTCTTTGTGTCTGGAAATTAATTGGGATCTTCTTGGGATGTACTTGTCTTGGTACGTCGATATTTCTGAAGAAAGGTTAATTTTTTTCCAGAGTTCATATTTTTTATTTTACCCCCAAATAAAAATGTCTTGGAAAACAGACACTCGTCTTGCGTCTGTTGTCTTCGAACACTCTGCCCAGACTGATCAAATTTTGCACTCTCTCTTTCACTCTTCGACCATCAGAAGCCAATAGATCAGTCATTCACATGTCATTCTTAATTCTAGTTAATATTCCTCTATTACATAACGGTATATTAAAAATCTTGGGTGTTTCCAGATCTCATCATTGTACATGTTTAGACCATTTTAGAATATTATTTTGATTAAATATGTTCCCCGTACACATCAGAATTATTTTGTAACATTCATATGGTTTACACTTCTTAGCCATCAAATGTTTAATGTCAGACCTCCGTTAAAGTCTGGAGCACTCTGATTTGCCATCATTTTGAGTAGTCTCATATATTTTTGCGAGAGGGAAATATTTTTTTTGCTACAAACCAATTCCAAACAATACAGAAAAGAAAATACTTTGCTTTTAAAAGAAAATGCTTATTTATTGATGTCGTATTTTCGCGTCTAGATATTTTAGATATTTGATTTTTAAAAAAAGAGCTTTTTTATCAAACTCATTAAAGTGCTTAAATGTACTATTTACGTAACTAACATTCGGTACGTCATAAATATATATTATATATAATATATATTATATATATATATATATATATATATATATATATATATATATATATTAATACGCTTGTATCAGGGAGGCGTGTTCCATCGTAGAAAATTGTCCAGCAACAAGTATTCAAATCCCGGATGAGGCTTTCTGCGTTTCATAGAGTATTAATAGCCATGGATTATAATAGTTATTGATACGGACGAATGCCCTCTTTAACTTTGGTATACCAACTGGTCAGGCAACGAAAACTCAATTCTGTTAAACTCCGCTTGGAAATTTACATAAGATTTTTAGTTTGAATTTTGTTTAACGCATATCAACCTCTGTGGGTCATTTAATGCCAAATACATATAAAGAGAGCGATTTTTCTGCAAAGAATGGTGTCTATAAAAATACGACCCTATCAAAATTATATCGGGATTATATTAAAGGATAAATTAAAAACATATACAAATCACAGACAACTAGCTGGAAGACCAGCATTTTCTGTAATAACGAATATTAGGGTTATGCCGACTTAAGTAGAAGAATCTTCTAGAAGGGGGGTGTTATTCGCTTCTATTTCTTATTGCTTTGATCTCTTGCACAATGATATCATGATATCTTACGATTGATCCAAGCTTGAAAAGAAAAATGCAGAATGTAATCATAGTTATTCATGAAGAATCCCAAGATTTTCATCAGTTTCGAAAAGTGTTATGAGCTTACAAGTGGAAACATTTGATGCGTGAAGGACATTCAATGGAATAATTGGTTTGGCATTTCGAATTGTGCAGTTGTAAAAGAGCAAGGAACTAAACTCGTTCATCCTTTGAGGGATATAGTAGAGCAATTATCCCCATTGAGGCATTTCTGGTTTAAATTCAAGTTGTTCCAAACTTTGGTACATACTACTGCCCTAGGGGTGGAGATCACAATCAGGCGCCTTCGTTGGCTTGGACATATCAGGAGAATGGAAAATGGACACATCCCAAAAGATCTTTTGTACGGCGAATTAGCACAAGGCTCCCGATCGGTTGGTAGACCACGCCTACGATTTAAAAGATGTCTGCAGGAGAGCTTGAGATATGACATATTGACACAAACACGTGGGAGGTAGATGCAGAAAAATAGAGTGGCCTGGCGCCTCAAGGTTAATCAAGACACGAGATGGGTGAAGCAGAGAAGAGAGTAGCCTCGACAGAAAAGAGAGCCAGAAAGGGAAAGAAAAGCCAACAGCCCAGAAAGCATCAAAGTTTGTATGCATTCAGTGCACCAATCTTTAATCACGAAAGCAAATATGTTAAAATCATTAAAATACATAAAAATTGACTTAATTTTGCAGACGATTCTTGAGTGACATTTGCATACACCCTTGCTTCATTTCAGGTGCTCGTGTGGTTTAAAAGAAGGTAACAAGGGAGCGTAATGATGTTGACTTGAAATGGTTAAGCCAAACCATTATAAGTCAATGTAAGGAGTGAAACTAAAGTGCTAAGGGTTTTGATTTTATGATCAAGACTTCTTTGCATGGTACAAGTCCAGTGTAAGGTTTGAAAATGAAGCATGTACTTATGCGTAGCAATGTTCCTTCTCATCAAAGCATATCTGCAAATTCTTCGAGCATAGAAGATTTACACGAAGAGAAGATAATGGAATGGCTACCATCAAGTCTGATCTGAATCCGATTGAAAATCTATGGTTAATTGTGAAGATGAAATTATATGAAGTTAGCAAACAATATAGCAGCAAAGCAGACCTATGGGAAACAAAACTACTATGTCAGAAATTGAACTACTGAACTATAGATATAACTATATTCAGTAGGTTTGGTGCGGGGGGGGGGTGTATTCTACAGAGAACTAACTTTTGGGACTGGAACAAAAAAAAAATAGAAAAAAAAAAAGTGCATCTTAAAACACAAAGCTAAAATACAAAAATTTGAAAAACTCTTTATTCCCAAAATTTATTTTGTCATAGTCTTATTCAGATGTGCATGACTGAAATTGTGAGTTGAGAAGAAGAGAAAAAGTTTTATACAAGATAAGCACCATTTAATACATGAGAGAGAGAGAGAGAGAGAGAGAGAGAGAGAGAAGAGAGAGAGAGAGAGAGAGAGAGAGAGAGAGAAATGTTAACAACCAAAACTGCTTATGGGCAGCAACAATGTTTGGTCATCAGAAAAGGGGAAGGAATTCAGTTCGGGATAGCCAACCACTTCCAAAATAGATGCACTTATATGCATACACCAACCACATTCACCTTCATAATTGCAGGCTAAGATTTTTTTTTTGCAATAAGCCAAATTTTAGCAATAGATCAGTCATTCACACGTCATTCTTAATTCTAGTTAATATTCCTCTATACATACATATAAATACAATATTGGGTTTTTCCAGATCTCAATCATTTTAACATGTTTAGACCATTTAAAAAATATTATTTTTTGATTAAATATGTTCCCGTACACATCAGACATTCTTCTGTACAGTTCATATGGTTTACACTTCTTAGCCACCAAATTGTTGATGACAGACTCTGTTAAATCTGGAGCACTCTGAATTTGCCATCAGTTTTGGTATAATCTCAAATATTTTTACGAACGGAAAATATTTTTTGCTACAAGCCAACTATACAGAATAAAATAATTTGCTTTTAAAAGAAACACGCTTATTTATTGAATGTCGTATTTTCGCGTCTAATGTAGCTTACTCTCTTCATGATCTTTGATTGAACACGTTTTATCATGATCGTTTCCTCGGTCTTCCAGATTACAGTTCCATTGCTCAATTCATACACCTCTTTCTGGTAAATATCTATTAAAGGACGGTGTTCGTCAGCCTATTCACCAGAATCATGCAAGGATATTTCTGCGTTGCAGAGCAGAGTTTTTTCCCCTGTAATTGGAGCATTGATTAATTTAATTAAAACCACAAACCGATATATAAATCAATGATGAAGAATTTTATCTTTGATTTATGATTGTAAATCTTATTCATCGAATTAATTTTTAGATATTTTGATTTTTAAAAGAGCTTTTTTATCAAACACATTAAAGTGTTAAATGTATTATTTACGTAACTAACATTGGTAGACATAATATATATATATATATATTATATATATATATATATATATATAAATATTATATATATATTCAATACCGCTTGTATAGGGAGGCGTGTGTATCTATGGTTTTTCCTCGTATAAAATTGTCACAGCAACAAGTGTTCAAATCCTGGATGAGGCTGTCTGCGTTTCATAAAGTATTAATAGCCATTCATAGAGTATTAATAGCCATGGAATATATAATAGTTATGGATAGGACGAATGCCCTCTTTAACTTTGGTATACCACACTGGTCCAGGAAAGAAACTCAATTCTGTTAAACTCCGCTTGAAAATTTACATATGAAGATTTTTTTGAGTTTTGAATTTTTGTTTAACGGGAATATCACCTCTGTGGGTCATTTAATGTCAATCATCTGGAGAGCGATTTTTCTGCAAAAGAAATGGGTGTCTTTAACATACGACCTATAAATACGGGATAATTTAATGGATAAAATAAAAACACATAAAAATCACATACAACTACTGGAAGACCAGCATTTTCTGTAATAACGAATATTAGGGTTATGTCGACTGTAAGTAGAAGAATCTTCCAGAAAGGTGGGGGTGTATTCGCTTTTATTTCTTATTGCTTTGATCTCTTGCACCATGATATCATGATATGTTACGCATTATCCAGCTTGAAAAGAAAAATGCAGAATGTAATCATGTGTTATTCATGAAGAACCCAAGATTTTCATCAGTTTTCGCAAATGCATTAGCTTACAAGTGAAATTTTGATGCGTGAAGGACATTCAATGAATAATTGTTTGGCATTTCGAATTGTGCAGTTGTTAAAAGAGCAAGGAATAAACTCGTTCATCCTTTGGGGGATATAGTAGTGCAATATCCCATTGGCTGCTTTTTTGGTTTAAATTCAGAGTTGTTCCAAACTTTGGTACAATACTACTTGCCTAGGGGGTGGAGATCACAATCAGGCGGCCTTCGTTGGCTTGGACATATCAGGAGAATGGAAAATGGACGCATACAAAAGATTTTTGTACGGCGATTAGCACAAGGTCCCGATTGGTTGTAGACCACGCCTACGATTTACAGATGTCTGCAGGAGAGCTATGAGGATATGCCATATTGACAAACAACGTGGGAGGTAGATGCAAAAAATAGAGCGGCCTGGTGCCTCAACGTTAAATCAGGCACGGAGAGGAGTGAGGCAGAGAGGAGAGTAGCTGGACAGAAAAAGAGACAGAAAAGAGAAGGAAGCCAACAGCCCCAGAAAAGCATCACTGTTGTATGCATTCAGTGCACAAGACTGTCATTCAAGAATTGGCCCGCAGAGTCACTTGCGCGAATGCAGATAAAAATTCTTACTTTATTTTGGACACTACGCCAATCGTCCTTAGTCGACGAAAAGGATCAATAATTGGGAAGACATTTTTTCTATCTTTTAAAATATATTTCAAGCAAGCGTACTAAACAGGTTCAATTGGAACTTGAACTCTGCTTGTTAATAACCATTGCACCTCATGGGCGGGGGGATTTTCTCTTAGTCATATTTGGAAGACAACTACTTTGTACTGGTGTATAGGTCAAAATTTTAAAGGTTGAAATTTTCGCCCAAAGTAAATGTGGGGGGTAATATATTTACCAACCCCTCCGCAAGAGCAGATGTGACACAAGTCAATTTCATAAGCGGAGTTTAACAGGTTTTTGAATTCAGAAGTTTTCTTCTCCTAGACCGGTTGCCTAACATGGTTAAAGAGCCGCAGTCTGCCCTACTATTACCATAGCTGGAGGGAGTGTAGAAATTCATACCTTTCCAGGGTATTAGCGCTAAGTGAAATGCAATTAAACACGTCCAGGAATTTGAACTCGGGGGGACGAGTCCATTTCCTATGATTTAAACATTACATCACGCGCTTTCCTAATGCGTGGGGGGAATTATATATCAAGTAATGATTTGGCTCATCAGAAGATTTGTCAATATTATTAATATATATATATATAGATAGGTAGTATATATAATATATAATTTGCCAAACAATTTCTAAATTTATGTGAAGTACTTCATCATTTGACAATTGAAAATATTAACAAAGGCGAGATAACTTGTGTACATGGCATGTTACAAATTTCTATTGGAATAGAAACCCACCCATAGAAATGTCCTTGTGCACGGCTCATAGTGGGGAATGAGAGGCAAGATACTAAGTTTGATTTGGTTTGGTTTTTTGTTTTACGCCATATCACCTCGATGGGTCATGGTAATGCAGGCAAAGTATTTGAAATAAATTCATTCTTAATGGATACAAATTTTTTTATTAACACATTTTATATTCTAACAGTAGATTGGGAGCCTAACAGGTACTACATTCCGAGCCAGCGTGACCAGTAGAGCAATGTGGAAGGGGTGCTTCAATTCCCCAAACCTCCAGAATCTGGAAGCTCTCCATCCAGATAGATTTTAACATCATTCCCAGGACAAGAATACTTCAGCCACCCCTTTAGCAACCAATATGATAAAAAGGTTTGGGCTTGCCATAAGGGCAATAGGGCTTGGGACAATCATTTAGGTCTAGGGCTAGATGTGTCCAGCCATTGATCGGAAGGGGGCTCTCCGACCGCCCGTCTCGGCCTAAGTAAGGGCAAAGTGTAATATTGCATGTCATGGACTATCAGCCACCTGGTTCTATCCTTAAGTATTACGGTCGCCACCCACGGCAACAGGTAATCCCCTTTGGGGGAGTCTTTTACCTTTTCAGATGGACCGTCGGTGTATTATAACTCCCACCACAGGGGCATATTGGGCTATTGTTATTTATCAGTCGGTCCGAGTCAATCCCCTCTATACACTAGCGCTAGACCAGTAATATTTGTTTTTGTGTCTGAGTTGAAGCG
>CM042138.1:91896629-91926629 GCA_023376005.1 Doryteuthis pealeii
GTTAATAAGTACTGTTGTGTATTAAATAGTTAACTTAACCACTTCTATTCGACGCGTGATTGTCTGCGCATTTATCCACTTTGCCCACTGCAAGTCAAGTTTTAATAGTGAGGTTCAGCACACTGGCTAATATGTATATCAAACTATTTCAAATAAACCAAAAGATACTATAATCCCGCAGTCTGAGTAGACTGCCGTAGCTACCACATTCGAAACGCTGTATAATTTTTACAACACCTCACAAAATGAAATCAATCAATATAACTTTAAAATCTTAAGAATTTCTTCCTTCCTTACTAATCCTGTAGCGACCTGTTTAGAAGCCAACAAAATAATAGAGATATAGTACGTAAAAAATTCTTGGAGCAAATATGATCAACCACATAACTCTAAGAACTGCTTTCTCAGAAATTAAGCCAATACCGTAGTATACAGATTGTAAATAGGGTTAAACATAAAATTTATTGTAAACTTATGTGTCTCCTATATAATTAAAAATAACTATTAGATACTTGGTAAATTCAACAATCAGTTGTATTAGGATCAGATAAGTATTAATAGATTTCCTTTAATAATTAATACAGTGTAGGTGTAGAAAACCAAAATGGCGTAGTTTGTGATATTAGTTTCAGCTGTCTGGCCTGAAGATTGTAAACAAGTCTTGATCTCTATCCTGATTGTGCTATCCAGTGGAGTACCTCGATGAATCGTGGAAGAAAGACCCATCTTCCCGGTTTAGATTAGGAAAAAGATGTTTAAGATCGCCAAAAACCCGACGGTGTAAGCGTCGTTATTGCACCCGTGCCGACTCAATATTCTCCTGTCGCAGGAATAAAATGACGTCCTCCGCCTGGGATATCAGCAATAAAATATAATCAAGTACCAACCAATGCTTATTATCTAAAAGACTACCGAATGACACAGTCTTCTGATAAAGAGAAAATCCCAATGGAAGACCAGACCACGAGTATCCACCAGACGAAATGTCCAACCTAGAGATGACGCTGGAAGAAGAAAAAGAATAGAAATAAGAAAAAAATGAAAGAGGTTTATACAACAATACAGCTGATAAAAGATAATCATTAAGAAATTGAGTTCCAGCGCGTAATCATGGGTCGGTTAGCTCCAGTCGTAGAGAAACCCACCTAATGAATCGCAAGTTCGGATTTGATAACGACCACACGCAACTAAGAGTTATGCGCAGTAACAAATTTGGGTAATCAGATCATGTGCGCTAAAGTGGGGAACTTCGGTGAGGGACTGTGGTGTTCCACCTTAGGCAAAAAATCTCTGTCATCGCCAAAAAAAGTTGATAACTCCCTCCACTATCTTATATTTATATCCACCACTCAGCCAACTTTACTTGTTTTATTAATCCAAAAGTTTTTCTGCATCAATATATTAGTAGGAGAAATTAAGACTAAAAGAAAACAAGAAATGAAGATATGCAAATGTGATGAACCAAATAGTTTGTGGTAGATTGAAATATTTAAAAGAAGATAGATAACGAAAATAGGTCTCCGTGTATGATCGAGCAGGGAGAAGACAAAAGACAGTAACAAAGTACTTTTCCGGGCAAGCGAACCAAAGAATGGGGTAAACAATAAAGTTCAATAGATTTGTCCGCTGATAATCTGTAGCAAAGGAAAAACGTGTAGCCGTTTGGATATATAAAAGGAATCAGCCAGATGAGAGTCAGAGACGACGGCAACAGTGAGTGACCGTCAACCGGTCCATCGCGATTCCAAGGGCGGGAACGCCACCAGCCACCCCTTTACCTCACCATCCCAGCAGTAAGTAGTAGTCATCGTCAACCCTTGGCGCAATTCCTATGTCACGCTCGCCACCACCCACCAGTCGAGAAGAAAAGAAATAAAGTCAAAACTCCTACTATACCGCAGTTTGTAGATTCATTAGAGCGACTCAACTACATATACGATCTAGAGTTTAGTGACGATACCGCTACATACGTACGCCATAGTCTTAGCAGCGTGAAATTTGAAGCCGCTATATAACATACTGCGAATTTGATCCAGTAGGCAACATATAATGTATTGATACAAGACTAGTATCCATACCTAGGAAATTTTGCATTTTAACTAAAGGTACCTTGTCAAATAATTTTTTATAAAACATTAGCTTTGTAAAGCTGCTAAATAATCATATTCAATCGTTGTTTTAATTTGCCGACCATATGAGCCTTTAGGCACCCTTCTTTTTGAGTTTCAATTCAGGAAAGGACAGTTATCATTGTACACCGATCAAATCAATATCTGCTTTGTTAACAGACAATTTTTAAGAGTGATTTTGTTACTTTTCAAATATAACTAACCACTAACCCTAACCACTCTAACTCTAACCCCTAACTCTAACCCTAACCCTAAACCCCTAAACAAACAACCTGATATTGACGGTTTAAATAAAAAAAATATGTCTTTCCTGATGAAATCGAGTCAAAAAGGTGCCAAAGTTTATATGGCTCAATTGTTCCTGAAGCATTATCTCGTAAATCCTAAAGGCTTCTCTTGTCTGAATATGACATGGTGTAAGCACAAAAATACAAGCCTGACTTAATGTTGATATATGCAAATTTTCAAATCCTTTTTCTTAAGTGTTTTTATTGGAAGAAGATCTATTCAATAATTTACCATAGATTATAGCAATTATTAAATTGGCCTAAATTTTGGAAAAAAAGGAAAGAAAAAGGTGAACTGACATTGCAATTAGTAATATCTCGTTATTGTGTTTAGAGAAAATTATTTCGCAACGAATTTAATTTTTTCTATTACTATTCCGGGACAAACAAGCTGACTGCGCCCGTAGACCCCGCCAGTCGGAGTTGGTTGAAAATGATATTGCTTGGTACGACCCCAAAATGCGTATTTCAAAATAATATCCAAGAAACAGAATGAAGACACCAGAGTTGAGATTTAGATCATACTCAAAACCTCTATTTAGCATATTTTTAAAAGACGTATAATGAGAACAATTCATTAATAACAGAATAATAAAAACCTATTTATTTATTCATTTCAATATAGAATTTAAAGAAACTATATATTAAATTTACACATAATCCCACTCACTACGGGTGAGTATCTAAGTATGGTTTCAAAAATATTGAATCTTTTTCTTGATTGATATACCTTACACTGATAAAAAAAAATTAAGCGTTTCCCATTTACATTTTTCATTTGCTATCTTTTTGGTGAATATAGCGATGTCTTTACTGGTTTACTGGGTAGCTTATTGACACACCTTCGTGTTGTTATCTGAAAGAAATTATGTATGAATGAAACGTATAAATTTTATTTAGATACAAGTGTTCAAAAAAAGTACCAAAAACCGATTACTTTTTTACACCCTTGTATTTTAAATTGCCTGCATAGTCAGGAAGTAAAATTATGAAACAAAATACATTGAAACATTTAAATATTAAATAATGTTTTTTTAATTAGTTTTATAATATTTTCAGATATAATGAACCTCAGCAAAATTGAAAACAAACAGTACATAGGAAAGAAATAATTAATAAATATAATTTTACGATCACCTAAAGACGTTTTATAATTCGACCAAAGTAATAACATCTCTGAGAGCCAGACCAATAACTATTTTATTTTAAATTTAGAATCCGATAGTTTCCATTGTTACCGCTTTGTCTGAATTTTATTTTGTTTGATTAATTTTATTAAAAAGTGTTGTATTTTTGAATAATCTTAAATTTAGGTAGAAATGACCAAGATTGACTCAAAAAACATTGACCCAAACATTCCAAATGCTTGAATAAATTGCAACGTTTGTATCCCGTTGACCCAAAATGAGGCCAATAAATATTTGAACATCTTCACAAAATAGATAAAATAATATATATTTATTAAGAGTATATATTTATAACTCAAAAGACTAAATAATGAAAGATTTCTATTTTTTATGTTCTGTTTTTATGAGCCCCCCTCTGCTATTGTCAGAAAATTCTCGATTCAAACATGTGTTTGAATTGAGAAAAGTGATTAATATTTGCCGTTTATAAATGCTATATAAAAACTAACCCAGACAATTACAACACACCGTACTACTAGCAGCTATATATGTATATATCAGTTGCGATAGTATTACATTTGTGTTATAAATTACGCAAAAATATAAAATAATAACACTGATATCTCAAATTTAGCAGATTTATTGTCAATATAATACATGGAATATTATCTTGAAATTAAACGATAATTGAAATTCATCAAAAATCGCTATTCTTCCAAGCACGACCCTCAGATTAGACTTCAGAATGTCCTGATACAGCGAAGTACTCTCTTACCAATCTCCTTGTATGCGTTTATACCCGTGTTTTATTTACTCATATTTAATCTATATAATTTTAATCTTTTAATTAGTGTATGTGCGTAAATATACTTGCTGCGTACTTCTTCTTACGATTCTGAAGTAGCAGCTTCATCATGACTTTGTCAAGAGCTATCGCAGTAGATTCTCTAACTTCTATTCAGTATCTGTCTGACTTCTTTAAGAATGTATGTGTAATGCGCTGGTTGTAGATTGTTCTTGCATTGATACTCAAATATTTATTACTTGAAATTCTCATGCTTTAGTTCTCTTTTTTCGGCCCGATCAGTCTTAACCATCGTTGCAAAGTGCAGAATCTTCCCTAACCGCCCCCATTGCATTCTTTATCTGTCAGCTATCAGCAAGGGGAGTTCTGAACTAGAATCTGACTTATATATATCAACACGCTTTGCCACTGCAACCATAGTGGTCAAAACTAAGTTACAAAAACGCAGTCATAAATCTCTATTGTATACGGTTATCGTTCATTCGAACACAGAAATTTGCGAGACAACCGGTGCGTAATTATATACACCATAATTATTTCAACAGTAAATTGGTACAATGCTTCCGTAATCCATGTATATTACAAGTTATTGTGTTGGGTCTTTCGCTCTAGCATCGCACACATCAATATAAATCAAAGATTGCCAAGTTTGGAACAAAACACAGATGTCAGGACATATGTTATTTGCACCCATTTTCTAACAGCCAAGTAATTGTTTTTCTCCTGTTCTCTTTGCGATGCAAGATCAATTAATGTACAAGAGTAATGAGTATCTTCCAACAGTCACCCCTCGATCCAGTGCATCATCTATGTCAGTGCAATTAAAAGTCTATAGGTGTTACTGAGGCAATTTGGTATAGAAAATGAGAGCATTTGTCACCTCCGCTGATTTGACCACCACAAAAAACCTTGAACTGTTAGTGTTTTGCTAATTATACCAAATACCCTCTACGGCACAGGAATGTGAAACGAAGTCAGTTTCTAAGTCGGAATTTAGACTAGTGTTATATTTCAGAGTTTCCTTCTCCTAGACTTACTATATTACCTATCAAAGTTAATAAGAATCTAGGTCTCCATCTTACATTTTTACCCATAGATATAAGAATGGAATAACCTTTGAATTACCATAGCCATCCCAAAGATATAAAGGAAAATAGACATGAGATTGTGATAAATGCATCAACAAGCTAAGTACAACAAACACGTCGGTACAAAAAAATAAGCTTAACATTTAGCGAGATATTATCATTATTATATTGGCAGATGTAATGGGGGCAAGACGTGCAGAATAATGCAATCAATCTCACAGAAAGGAGCTATTAGATTAAAAATATGACAGACGGGAGATTCAGACCCCTCATAAAAGAATATTATTCGAACATAAAAAAATAAACAATAAGACCCAAATCATTAATAGATAGAAATAACAAATTTCTTTGCACCTGACAATTTAATGAGAGTGAAGATATTATGTTCCGTAATGAATTCAATTAAAAATAGTTATTTTTTATCTTTAATATTTTAAAATATAATCATAAAAATTTTACAAAGTTTTTTTTCTTAAGTTATTTCTTATCATTACAACCAAGAATATTAAACCTTCCGGGACATTAAACTTCTCTAAGATATTAACGAAACAGAAATTATAACTAGAAAGACACCAACGAAACTATAACAAGCGACATATAAAAAGATTACATATATCTAAACTTATATTCAACAAAGAATCTATAAAGGAATCCATAACACATGGAGAACTAATTTAATAACGTTTCTTTTTATTCACAGTCATTCCAAGGGACAAGTTAAAGAATTCGTCGAATACACAAAGTGTATATATATTAATTATCTCACTAAATTATATCCCATCTAAGTTAAATAGAAATACATTAGTTATTTAAAAAAATCAGAAAGTATCCTACACGAATGAATAATTATTCAAAACTGATGCATTATATATGACCCATGGACTGTTATATGCCGAGTTAAAACAAAAAAACACATCAAACACCAACACTGAACTAAAATTTTTCTTATAGGATTTTTATTTAATTTTTTAAACTAACACTAATAGTCGGTATATTAAACCCTTCGACAACAACAACTTAAAAGTAATCGTAATGACGCACATTATTGAGTAGAGATCTCTAGCAAAGTAATATATGTATGTTGAAAATAAATTAAAAGAAGTCAGATTCAGACAACAACAATATCCCCAGGCGACGATATTCAATTTTATTGGGTGGTGAGAGGGACAATTAACTCAAATTATCCAAAAACACAACTGCCCAACCTAAACCAGCGCAAAACAAAAGTATAAAAACTTAGAATGTGTCAGTGATGCTATGCATTATTTAATCTCCTCTTTAATCAATTAGTCTAAAAAGTTAGTCATTCATTTTCTGGCAGTTTAATTTGAACCGTTATAAATTTCTTTCACACACATAAAGAGGTATTACTTTTGATACTACTATTCTTTATCTTCATACTATACATCAAACCCTTTTACTCTTACTATAATATTCATTATTTATGTGTTACTTATTTTTTATTAAGGTATTAAGACATTTTATTATTAGTTTAAAGTTTCCTTCAAGGTGAAATCATAATGAACAAATAATTAAAAAATTTAAAAAATGTCTTCTATGCATAAAATATTTTATATATAAATTATATATATATAATAACAACAACGCATATGCCACAATAACAACACAAACGCAGATCAAAAATATATTTAATCATATATTAATAATTGGAAAGAGTTATATGATCTGTCATTATAGACAGAACTAAAAGATAATTACTAAATAAAAAATCGACGAAAATAAGCAAACAACCATGTTAATCAGATTACATTATATATACATTATCATCTTGAGATTTGGACGTCTCATTTTTAAACCAGAGGTGTTGCAAAAGATCTTACAGGATCAACAATTTGAATATTCCATAAATAGAAAAACTGGTGATAACATATTAGATAACTGTAGACCTTAATACGATATTAGAAGTAGTAAGCATAATCAGTGATACTCAATACCTTTGGATTTATGCTCCTGGGAGAACACGAGTATTTGCTTTGAATGAGTCCCGGTAAAATTTTAATGTAGTCCAACCAACTAAACGAACCGTCTTAAACTCCTAAAGCGACTTATTCTTGTTAAGCAAAAATAAATGTACTCTTATGTTCGAAGGAAAAAAATTTCCCCCATACTCAACTGCCTATAATAAAAACAACATTCAATATAAAATAAATGAAGAAATATCATACAAAAAAACGAAAAAAAAGAGCAATATAACAATATTCAATCAGAAAAATAGTAAAAGTTGATATCAAAATATGTTCTTACAGAATATGGTTATTATAAACGTAAAACAAAAAAACAAATTTTCCATATTGGCGAAATTAAATGAACAAAAAGAGATAAGAAAATAACGAATTTTGCCACTATTCCGGAGAGAATACGTTTTAAGAATTGAGACGCTTAACATTAAATTATCAGAATATAAATAATTACATCAGAAATGGTTTCACTTAATCTATATATAGAAAAAAAAAGGATATTAAACTTGAAAATTTCTGATCAGCCATGTGCCAGGCATAAGATACACCAATGATCTTTGGGTGTATCAAAAGGTAATTGTTCCCATTACAAAGTATATAGCATGATATTACAAACTAGTAGAAAAAAAGCCGTTAGAAAATCGACGAAACACGAAACCAAAATACAAAAGGAGCATATTAAGCCAAAAACGAGATTTACAATTCTATTAATAATAAAAAACAAACCTACTGTTGAACTTGCAAATAAACATTACAAAAATAAAAATGCCATATAAACCACACGCGAAAAAAAGATTGGAACTTGGACGAGCCTGACGCAATTGCCTCGTAAAACAAATAGCGCATAAACTAGACTAGTGAGCACTGCGACGTCATATCTATACAAAATTACCAAAAAAAATATCTTACCGGATTCCAGAAATTTCATGTTACAAATAAAACAAATATGTAACTTCTTTTTTATGTTTTTTCAATTATAAATTTTTACGAATTGTCATAATTATAGCGTCACGAACAAAATAAGAAAATGTTATCATTTTTAAATTGGGAATAAAAAAAAAAGGACAAAATAAGAAATCCGCAATAAGCGAACACCAGATATCTGATAATACATTTCTGACACATTTTATCTGGACGATAACAGTTTTAAACCCGAGGGTGTATGCAGAGAAAACTTTGGAATTATTTAATGTACGAGACATTTAGGAAACAACCTATTAATGTAATAACCTCGCGTTGCCCAAAACGAAAAAATCACCGACGCAAAATCCTAGAATATATTTGGGAAGCCTAAACCCGTATAAAATCCTACATCGAGTTGACATTCCTCATCAGAACTGTCCCTCCCAAAATTCTATCCCATACGTGACATCCCTCAATCTTTTCTGGGGTCATGTGCTCTTGTGGGCCCGTAAATGCAAGCCTGATGCGACTGCCATTTACTATCGACTGGATCAGTTGTCGTCTCCTTGTAGGCTGAGCAATCTATTGGCATGCGCAAGTAATATTTAGGGAGCGTACTGTCGAGTCCACTGATCAGCTACCAATTTACCCAGCATAAATTAACGGAAATGACACCCCCCCCTGTAAAATGAGTAAAAGGTTAGTTCGAAGTTTCGTGAATGCTCCCGATATGACAAGAAGGTTCCCGAGTCGTGAAGCTCCCGAGTCCGAAAAGAAAACCTGCAAGAGCCAGAAGGAACATTCGGCCCGAATCGGTGTACAAAACAATATAGATGAGGGCCAATTATCCGAATAAATTCAAATAATCCAAATTTACAAGCCCCATCTAAACAATGCAGAGAAGAAAAGAATGCGTTTGGAATGTTACACGTAGAATTCCACAGTTGCTCAAACTTGCTGTATAAAATTGAGATTATACTGAACAAAAGTGGACAATGTTAGTAAGTAACGAGAATATTTTTTTTTCTGAAACCAGTCTTGAACTTCTCAAATAAAATCAGTTAAAACAGAAATGTATTCAAAGTTACCATCTCCGATTTTTTAAAATAATCTCGTATATTAATAGCTTGTTCCTTAAATTGCAAAACAATTTATCATCTTGCAACACCCTCTGGTTTTAAAAACATAAAGATCTCCCAAATCCCAAAAGAAATTGCTAAAATGTAAATCTGCTTTCTTTATAGACAGAAATTACTTTAAATTCTATGAGGTCTTCACATTATTACTAAATAATTGACCATTCCGTTTTTAATATATAAAAACATACAGAGAAGAAAAAAGGACATACTACACAGAAAAAATATAATAAGAAAGAAAGAAAGATAGCCAGAGAAAGAATAGAGAGGGTCTTGAACGTTCGAAAGTGAAAACCCTAATCAGTTTCAATCAACCATGATGAAAAAATTAAAAAGAAAGAAAGAAAAAAGAGAAGAGAGAGAGAGAGTTAAAATCAATATTATTATACTTATATACATTGAACTACTTTCAATAGCCCTTAAAGTAAACATAAACGTTTTTATAATCAGGCAATAATACTGTGTATATCTACAGGTCCTCTAGTCATCTATTAATATAGAAGTGCGGTGGTCCGAATCAATAGACCATAACAATATAAAATACACAAATACCACACTCTCATTCCCTATTCTCATTCTCTAGAATTCTCCTTATTGAAGACGAATGGTGGTATTTTTATTAATATACCTTTTCTGGGCAGATGTTACTATGGCATCCATTCTTCAAAACTAAAGAAAATTGTTATAAAAGAAAGAAACAACACACCATAAAAGGTAGTTGTCGAAAAATGTAATTATATACAAAGAGCGCGTTTCTTAAAAGGTGATTTACAGAAACTGTTTCATGTCCCATGTGGCTGTTTTTTTGAGCGTAAATTTCAAGCGAAAAATGAACGACAATTCAACGATATTTTGCATTCGATTGAATGGGGAATATAATACATTTTTTTTTTCACATTTAGAAAGGAAAAAAATAGACGAAGTCCTATAAACTCCCAAGGCTTAAATCTTTTAGAATAAAAAAGGGTCAATTACCAAAACAAGAAAGAAAAAAATGCCTAGTTTCCACATTGTGGAGTGAGATATATGTCGTTATATATTGAAAATCCTACCACACAACGCACACACGCAAACAAACAGAATCGAGGGTACGTCTAAAACATACAAACAGTATTTAATAGCACACGAAATAGAGTTCTATTGCCCTTGGCATGAATTATAAAAGTAGCACATTTAGAGAAAAAATTCACTTATTTCTATTCTTATTCTGTTAGCAAGGACACGTGTTTTATAAGACGAAATACAGCTAAAGATTTTGGCATATAAAAGGTCTGGGTACGAATATGAACCCTAACTAAAATTCTCAGAACTTAGAAGTAATAAAGCAAACAAGATATTAGATTCGTTGGTTGTTTTTTTACGGCATATCAATCTGAGCTTCTCGTGTAATTACCATTTATCTTTTTGTATGAAGGGTTGGGGTAACTTAGATTCAAGCACCTGGTGTTACAAATTTTCTGGGCCCCATCCTTAAGCTCCAAGCAAGAGCGCTTGTCCAGTGGAAATCCTTGGTAAAGAATCCTTCAATTGTTCCTTGATGCTCCTCACATTGCAAGCCTTCGTCAATGATTACAAGATGGACGTCTCTCAGTATACATGATTAAGAATTCGACAGCCAGCATCGCGTGTTGATTGGCTAAGGTCTAAAACATGTGACCTCGCCTAGTCTATATATTAAGTGGTGTATTGTAGCACACCTTATATATCAAAAGTCAACGTCGAGTGTTTGTGTGGCTACCTATATATCTTGGAGCCCCTGAGCCCCTGAGAAAATGCCCTTCCCCTTACGAGACTGACCTTTAAGAAAGTAGGAAAATAACTAAAAAAGTGAGGGGGGGCTTAGTTCTTGTCCGGAAATTTGAAACCCCGGGTTAAATGACCAAAATCCGTTGCATGATTGGTAAAATATAAGTAACATTCTTCATTTTCATTTTTATCATTCTACTTTTTTTTATTTTTTATTTTCTTATTTTTTCTTCACATTTTCTTCAAGTTATTTTTAATTTTTGCGATAAGAACGAAGAACCACGATCATCATTTGTGTGTTTACTGTAAAAAAGAAAGATAAAAAAATGTATTTACTGAACCTCGGGTGGGATTTGAAACCGAACTCGATTTTCCGTGGTAATGCATCTGTGTGACTACCTTGCTAACCATTACACAAACGGTTTACCATAAATAGTACCAATTTGTGTACTATTGTGTTGACTAGTTCACCAACGTTCTTGTTGACGTCAACCTACATTCCAATTAGAACTTTAGGATTCCTCTTAATTGTTCATAGTTTTGTTTCATCTATTCGGTGAGATATATAGCATTCACCGTAGGCAAAAGAACCAAAAAAAAACTTGTAACTTTTCATTGTTTTAATTTAATAAAACTATTAAAAATATCCTATAAAAACTAAGGGAGTATTTATGAAAAAGACCAAAAGAAAATTATTCTTTTACTGCAATAAAAAAGTCTTTTCTATTTTCGTTTAACTAATAAAGTAAATAATTGGGACCAAAACAAATAAAAGAAAAAAGGAGAGATGAAGATTATGAGATCTTACTTGCCTTTATGTACATTTTAGGTGGTCAATATCGGTCCGTATTCAAAAACAATAATTCACATTCTCGTTTATTGTTAACTGACAACTCTCAACGATAAAACTAACGAAAGAATACATATACATAATCGGATATTGAACTGTTTCATTCTCGATCCACTTAACCTACCAATAAAATTATGATTCTATCTGTCATGGAATGCCAAACCAGCTTAAGCCAACAACAAAAGAAATAGTTCAATATGGAACATATATTTTCACCACACACATACACAAACGCACACACAAAATCACAAACAACTGATAAACCGCGAAACACAATGGACAATTACAGTTGCTTTCTTATACGGGGAGTTGCGTGCGTTAGGTGTTCGTAAGGGAATGGACACGTTACCCGAGTTTCAAAATCCTGGACAATGCTATGTGCCTTTTCCCATCGCTAATAGCTTGGAAAAAAAGGTATGCGCCAAACTAATCTCCCTTTAATTATGGGTAAATAGTAAGCAAACTTGAATCTTTGACCTTGGCTAAAGGTAACCAGTCCTGTTAGAAGGAAAACTTTGAATTCAAACCTTGTTAACATCCACGTTTAAAGATATGGAACCTTTGTGTCCACCATCCTGCTTTGTGGCGCGTAGGGGTACTATATACTATATATATAATATATATATATCTAATACCTCATATAATATATTTATTTATATATATGGGAGAGAGGGGGGCGCGAGCTAAGGTACATAAAAGAAAAAACAGTAATACCATTTGTTAGGACAGGTATAATTATTGAAATGTTAATTCCCTGTCCCATACAATTTCTATTGGGCTGTTCTTGAACCACTTCTTCACTTGCAGATTACTTGGGCACAGAATTTCTTGCTGAATGCCATCCTTTCGGCCACCCCATGAAGGAGGGTTGAGCGAGGGGGCAAACGAGGGAAGTGATAATCTGTAGTGGGAAGTCGGCTCACAAAGAACAGTCAAACATAATTTTTAAGGGTGCAAGGGCGATACAGTACTCTCATTCGAAGCGTGGAACATTACTATTAGAGAAAAGAGTGACTAATGTGTGGAAGTAGGAATGTGGATTACAGAGGTACCAGCTTTTTTTTGTGTCTGTATGATAACGATGTTCCTGTGTTGGTAATAATTAACTTTTTCTAAAGCAAAGGGGCATTACTTTTTTTTATTCCACCTTCGTAGGTTAAGTAATTTATGGTGCTTTTGAAATTCAATTAAAGTATTATTCCCACAGGTAACTAGAGAAAATGTTCCCCAATCTGTCATGTGAGGAATTCACAATTACCGCGAAAAGATAATTCAAGGTTAATTTCCAGATTTGTATGGAGATAATTCCACAGATAATTATTTATTACAATAAAGCGTGGTCTAATCACAGCGCTGGAAGATAATACAGCTTATGCGTTGGGCGCAGAATAAAGGTCTCGTCGCCAAAACACAAACATATCATGTTTATTCTCTCCCACCCGAAGTTTAATTTCACAAACTACCACCTCACTTAACCACACAGTAAACTACCTACTAAATAAACATACACAAAACCAAACCTTAGATGCAACTATAGATTTCATTTTTTCTTTCCCCCCTCAACAACTAAAGGTCTTTAATTCATTATGTTGGTTAAATCCGGAACGGGAAATGATATTTATGTAGAATACTCATATGGTAATTTATTCTGTTAAGAAGGCAATTTACCAATGCGTATAATAAAAAATTATGTCAGGTGCTCTAAATCATTTCGAAGAAACTTCAAATCTTCAGAAGGACTGTTTTGGAAATGGACATTGTTTTTTTGGCTTAATTACACCCCGCGGTCTCGTGGGTGTTATAACCGGCCACGCGGAAGAGCCTGATGATCTCTCCGTTGTTCATAATCAATTTCAAAATTTCATCTTTTTATTTATTTATTTACTTTATATATCTATCTAAATTTCTTTATTTATTTTTACTTTTATATATATATATATATATATATATAATTAAATATTATATATTATTATCTCCTAGTCCATCATAAAAACACCATTTCAATTTCTTCACCACCTTGAAACATCCGTTGATAAAAATAGATTTTAATCTTACATTTGAACACTTCTTTTTTTCATTTATAATTATATATATACAATATATATAAATACATATATTATATATATAATGTTGTTGGTGTGTGGTTGTGTGTTGCTGTGTTGTGTGTGTGTTGTGGTGTATATTTAAATGATGTGATGTTAAACTATTATAATCAGTGTTTAATTCTAACCTAATGTTTGCGAGGGTTTAACTTAGCTTTAATTAATACTTTCTCTTAATTCTTAGATTTACCAAACGTTGGTATTATTGTTCTATTTACAAGATATTATTTATTTGGAATGGAGAGTTTTATGTCTTTAAATTCGCAATACTTGCAAAACCCACGCCGACCTAACAACAAAAAAATTACAACAGACTAGATTATTTATCCTCATCCATAAAATTCTGACAATTGTGCTGTTCCACATTTGGCGCGAGTGATTCCGGGATACAATCCAGAGATGTCAATGGCGCCCAAACCGCCCCACAAGCTTCTAAATTATGGAATATTGTTGTATCAACCTACTTCTCCTCTTTCCATTTCTTATAATACGCATCAATCTTTTCTAAGGTTAAGTGGTGTTCCAATTCCTTTTTCTATTCCCCGCACCCTTAAAAAGTGTTTTGCTACTGAACCTCACAACCCCTACAATTATACTTTTTGTGAAAAATTATTAAAATGTGAAAATTCCATAACTACAGGTTTTATCAAAAAAAGATTCATATATATTTTACCACTCTAAATTATAATATAAACATGGTCAAACAAAAAATCAGGACCTAAAGAAAACGAAAATTATGTATAATATTAAATTACAAAAGAAAAAAAGAAATTTAATAGAAATTAAACAGGCGCTTACTCAAACACCTATGTAATGATTGGGCCGCACCCCTAGGGCGGTGCCAACACCCCTTGATTCGCGAAAACTCCTGTTCTAAAGGCTGGGTGATTGCGGGACTGCTATCTGGAACGAAATCGTTCTTCTGTCTTTCTCTTTGGATTTTTTAGGGACTTCACATCTTAATCCTACTTGGGCGTGGTGTTTAGTAAACGAAAACAAATATTGTTTTTTTAGGCGTTTTTATTCAATCAATTAAAACAAACATGTGTGCTGGAAAATGAAAATTTACGGGGACGACAGGAACTCCAATTTTTACAGCGGTGATCAAAGATAAGGACTTTTTTTGAAAGGTCAGGCTTGCTTTTTTTGGAGATTGTAAGAAACCCTTCCGTAGATGAAATAAAAGGAAAAATTCAATGCTTCAATTTACAAATGTTAAGAGCTTTTTATAAATCATAAAAACCTGTTATACATAGCGTTTAGTGAGCATTTACCTAAAGGTCTTCAGGCTTTGCCTTCTACAGGCTATACTATTTATATCCTGTGATAGGGTCTGCAAGTTCACCATTTTACGGTTATATTTTAAAACAAAAAAATATTTTACGTTAAATTTATAGATGCTGATAAAATTCAAATTCAAGTTTCAACCCAAAAATTCCCCTTCCCTTGATTGTTTACAAAAAAACAGATTTTTGCCGGAAAAAATGATAAATAACCAAAAAAACACATATTGTAAAAAAGAACAAACACTATATGTAAAAAGACCACATATGCAAAAAAACACATCTAAAAAAAGCGAGGGATTAAATATAGATCCTGAAGGAAGGCAAAAAAGCCTGAAAAACCTTTAGGTAGATGCTTCACTAAAACCTTTGTATAAACAGTTATAATTTATATATATATATATATATATGTGTGTGTGGTGTGTGCATAATATTATATTATATAGGATTGATAAAAAAAACCGGCCTGACTTGTCAAAAGAAGTTCTGTTTTTTAGATCACCCTAATACAATCTATTCAGTCAAAACTTGCTTTTCCAAAACTATCTTTCCCTACTCACGCTTTAGCACTGGCCAAAGTAAGGAACAAACTTACAGGTTTAGCAAATAGGTTAAAATCCCCTGTCAATGTTTTATTACGGTCTTTTCCATTATTCAGAATTATCGTCTGTTTAAATTTTACAATTATCAAAGCCGTATATAATTAACAAGGTACACACCAATTAACAATCTTATTATAAATGGAGCATTGTGGTTGTTCTGTCTGTACCGAAAAACTAAAATCACTAACTCAAGGTCACAATTCCCATTTAGTTCCTTAGATTATTTGACATCACATTCACCATGAATTTATTTTTTATTTAAACCTTCAATATTTGATAAAATTGTTATTCTTATTAATTATGTGGTTTCTACATTTACTAATAACATGCAAGTTATATTATATATTCAAAAAACAAAATAAAGCGTTTACATGTTAAACGAGAAGGCTAATTTGGCATATTTGATAATAAAGAATTTGATTTTAATAAAAATATATACTACATTAATTGATTTTCTAATTGGTTTGGTCTCTTATTACGAAATCTGAGCAAAAATCTCGGGTATTAAATTCTTAACAAAAAATCCAAAAACCAGGACTAAAGAACTAAATTTTATTAAATAATCATAAACTAACTAAAATATATTAAATTAGGAAAAATGAAAGACGGGAGGATGCAAAGAATGATGGAAAAGAGTTTAAGATTAAAAGGTTCTATTTTTTCGTTTATTACCCTTCTAGTTTATCATTTTTCTAAATAGTTTCTTAAATTGATACAAATATTTTATTACATCAAAAGCTAAAATTCTTTGCCACCCGAAGGGTGGCATTATAATTGCTAGTACCAATAACATACTTAGTGGAATTTACCCACACGAGCTCACCCACGAAATTAAGTACACAAATATCAGCTAGTCATTAGTGGTCCATCGAGGTAATGTGAGATGGAAAAGATAGATTAAGAGGAAGGGGATTTAAAAAAAGAAGAGATGGACGGACAGAGCAGAGGACAGAGAATGGCATGTGAAAGCAAGAAGTGAAGTGAAAACTTAGAAAAACTAAGAATCTAGGGCGAGCAGGCTTTGTCATGAAGAAGAGAGAGAGATGAGAGAAGAGAGAAGGAGAAGAGAGAGGAAGAGGGAGAGGGGGAACCAGTGAGGGAGGAGTGATAGATGAGAGAGAGAGGGGGGTGTTAAAAAGGACAACAGACAGACAGACAGAGAAAGAACGCAGATTCATGAAGGATTTTACTCAAAGTGGATAACGTGAACCCCAAAAACAGGTATTTCGACATTTGAACCGGGAAACTTTAGCATTCCAATTTGTGAGTTGTCGTTTTCGTCACCTTATCTATGGGGGTCGGTCAACGAGCGTGTCCGTTTGGGTAAAGTGTTTTCTTCCTGTTGACCCTAAAACCATTATGCGACGGCAATTTCATTTTCTAACTCCTTTGAAAATCAGATAAGACAACAGAGGACTGTTAGGCTATTCTTATAGATTATTTATAGCGCATATAAAGTTAGTCAGAACAATCTTAGGGAAATTCCTAAGACTAGAGAGATGATATATCTTGTCGAAAACGATTTTCTTATCAAAACATTCCTCCGGACTCTTCTACTTCGACTCTCATTGTGCCGTGTAGCAAAAAACAAACACAAAATTTCAATAAAGCATTTCAGTTCCTATTCTTCTAAATAAAACCTAATTAACTTGCATTGACGTAATATCACTAAAGCCAATATATATATATTATATTATATATATATATATATATAATATATATATATATATATAATATTCTCCGGTAAGTCATCTATTTTCATATATATTAATTATATATATAGTATTACTATATATGATATTAAGTTAAGAGTAAGGAAATGAATCCGGACGGTATAAGTATAGATAAAAGGATATGAAAACACCACAATGCTTGTTAAATAATGGAAATTATGGATATATAAGATTATTATCATTTTAGCAGCATTGTGTATGTTTATATTCTTTATCTATAACCACTACATATAATACGTTATTATCATATACTATATATATATATAATGTATGTGTTGTTGGGTTTGTATCGGGGTGAGTGATTGAGGATTTTGTTTGAATGTGTGTGTGTGTTGGTGGTGTTTGTGTGTGTCTTGTGTTCGTGGTGGGTGCTGTGTGATTAAAATGGAGGAATATGAGGGAAAGTAGATTATAGAATATGAAGTGCTCACTAACGTTAGCTAGAAGCGGATTTAGTTGGAAAAGGTGTATTTATGACTAACGTACTTTAATTGTCTCTAAAAATGATTCATTCAGAGTTATTGTAAATGAAGAAATTAAATACTAAGACAAATGATTAATTAAATCGCGATTACGGAAGGGGAATAAATACCATCTACATTAATCATACATTTGTATCAATTCTTTAAAAATCCACCTTCCGCAATTGTCTTTAATTAATCAACTTTTCTTGATTAATTACAAATTAACCCGCATTGATCTAGCTATTTTGGTCGGGTCAAACTTAAGTAGGGTCTGAATCTATGTAATACCTTTTCTTTTTTTTTACCCCCCAAGTATATTATATCAGTATATATATATATTATATATATATACTATATATATAGATTAAAAATTTAAGAATGAAAAACAAAAACTCAGACAAAAATGTTGTACATATTTGTTTGGAATGGCCTGAATTCAGGCTTCTTCTGCTTTTTGATAATCAGAAGAAAACTTAATTCAAAATTTCCAGCGAAATATACTGGCAAATTTGTTGAGTTTGTTTTTTGGCATCCTATTTTACACTCCAATATACATAATATATATCTATATACTATATATAATATATATATATATACGTCGCCTTGATTGTGTGTGTTGTGTGTGTGTGTGGGAGAAATATGCAGGGACAACCACGGATGTTTAGGATGAATTTATTTTATTTCTATACCGTTTCGGTATTCATCACATTCTTCAGGAGTAAGTAGGTCTTGTATCGGGGACTTCAGTTCCCTTTTTGTTACATGAATGCAGTAAATTCCACTTTGGTTCTTCGAGGGGTGAAAGATTGTGTTCATCATGCTCAGTGTTAGGCTGTGCTAAATATCAGTCGTGGATTGAAAGAAAGGAAGGTAGGTGATTAGGAGAGAGGCAGTAGGGCAGAAGAAAATGGTCATACAGAAATTAGTGGAGAGGTGGAGGATTTAGGTCAATTGTTTGTATATGTAAGGAACCATTAAGGTAGCGGGAGGTGTGGTCATTGTGCTGTGTGGCCTTTGTGTATGGGGCATTGCATTTTAATAGGGAAATTAAGGTTGTTTTTGATGTTTTGTTGATTTGTTCGCTTTATGGCTATTCAATGGTTATTTTACCTAGATACTGGAGGAGATGTTGAAAAAAAGCTCAAATCTCTGGTTTATATTCTGGAATATTATTTAGATTTCGCACTGCTCTCGAATAATTTGGGCCAGTCATTTATTAAGGATGTATCTGTACCGAAAATAAAAATGATGTTATTTCGCTATGGAGTTGAAAGACAACAGTTGTGGTCGGCCTATTCTAATTTTTTTGTGTTAGAGGTATCATTATAGGCGATTTGTGTTTAGGTTCATATAGCGCCGATTATTGGGGTGGGTTCACAATATTGTAACTTTTTTGTTACAGTTCATCGAGCGAATTCATATAAACGCAGCGCCTCCTCCGACTAAGGATACACCTTAATGATTAAGAAGAGAATTGAAAGTCTCCGACACAAAACCTCCATCTTAAAGAACTTTAGGTATGAAAACCGAAACGTTATAGCGTCGACATTACCATCACCAGAAATGATAATACTAATATTATATATATAAATATACATATTATATAAATATAATCCTTCGATACATCCATTGTTTGCCTTACATTTCTCACATATTATCGAATAATTTTCCTCATTTACTGTCCCATAGTTATATAATATTATATATAATATATATATATATATATATATGATTTTATTCTGAAAATGTGTCTTACCAATTGAAATGGTCACAATGGTTTAAGTGTTCGGTGCAAAGTTTCCACAATGATTAAGGACAGCGTATAAAAATATAAAGTGCTCAATACGTGAGTAAGAGGCAAATTATTTATTATAAAATGAGTATACACACAGGAAAACCTACTCGAAGTCCCCCGATAAGGATCTTCAGTGTAAATTCCAACTGAATAGTTCGGAGTATTATTAATTACAAACCGATTGCACGCGTGATTTCGTTGGACACATAACTAAAAACCATCTATTGCCACAAAACAAATACACCTGTGTAAGTGCAATATCTGATTAATTATCAGTGAATTGTTACCCCTGAAATCCTTTATCTGTTTCGAAACTGGAATGTCATAATGGTCTATGTTGTATATCAATTATATATCTATATTATAATATATATATAATATATATTATATACGTAGATTGCAAATATACCTATACCGTATAATCCAACAAGTGCAGAGAATGAAATTACTTTTCCCTACGGACCACAACGAGGAGTATTTTATTTCTTTAAAAACACCTGTGCGCAGTTCTCAGATGATAGAGCTTCATGTTGCCTTATGTTAGAGTCCACAGAGGCAAAACTATATAAGTAAAGAAAATACATACAAAAGACTTAAAGATTTAACTTTTATAGCTATTTCAGGGAAGCTTTAGCAAATCTCTACGAAAACTCTCCCGACTCATTCAGATGTGTGGTGTTTGTGTGCTGTGTGTGTGGTGAAAATTTGGATATGGTATGCATAGGGAGATATCGGTCTCAGATACTCCAAAATAGTTGCAAACACTGGAATTAACAATGTAGTTTAGTAAAAAGTTTATACAGCGAATTTCTCCGTGGCGCGTAGGGCGCTAACGTACTGAGGGCGTGTGTAAACAATCATTTTGGTAAAGCGATTCACACTATCACGTTTCAATTACGGTCTAAATCCTTGGCAAAATAAAACGAAACCCCTAAAGATTATATTCCATTAAAACAAAGAAGAAAACGGGAAACCCGTCGTTGTAAAATAAAACTATTTAATCTTGCACTAGCAGTAACATTTTATTCGTTACTGTCACGTAAACTGTTCTTGTTCATCACTTCGCCCGCCAACGACTCTGTGATATAATTGACATAGGTTTACACACTGATATTGTTTAATTCAATAAGTATGCTAATAGATATAATTTTAAAAATGTACATAATTTAATTTCTAAGACCAATTCTTTATACTTAATTGAAGTGATATTCCAAGGATGTTTGTTTTTCGGATAACCTGGAATAATTTAATTCAGATTTATCCACCTAAAATAATAATATGAGGGGTTTTTTTCCTAGATTCTGTTGTGATTAAAGTGAATGAAAACAAATGAAAAAATTAGCGACATTGAATTAATAAAAAGTATAATCTTAAGGGTTTCCAGAACAAGTTTTAAAAAATACCTAAACATATAATTTCCTGCCTATTATAATGAAGACTCGGCGTATCTATTAGCTGTAACGAAATGCTTACTTCACTATTAGAGGAGATTATTCTTTAACTTTATTACTTGGTAACTTCGTTGCTTTGGCTGTTATGCTAACTGCATACTGACTCGATTCCTTGCTCATTCTTGTCTGGCCCGCCATCGTCTCTGTCTAGATTGACTTTATTTAGAGAGTTGGATTTCTTTCTTAGTTCTTTCAATCTCTTTTGGGCTGCTGGGAAACATTACTTGATTTTGAATTTAATAAAATTGACAAGACTTTGGTGTTCGCTTGATTAAGATTTTTATTAGCCCATAATAATGGTTTTCAACCGCAGGGGTTGCGATAACCTGGAGGAAAGACAATTACGTCTTTCTCCTTTCCAAACTAGGGGTCGGATCTAATCTTTAAGCTAACTATCACGTATCTGTATGGGCGCGAGAAATCCCCGCCTCTAAGGGTCAGGGTTAATAACAGGGTTTAGCGGTAGTTGTTCCATGGGAACTCACTGATTTATGACAGACTCTCAACTTAAGTATCTAGCTAAGGGGCCCGCTCTAGTTCACATTCATGAACTCCATGACAATTGTTAACATTTATCAGAATACGATAACGTATCACTGTTGTTCTAATTTAAATAACTGTTCAAATTTGATAGAAACCCCAATAGAATATGGTTCTTCTTTAACTGAAATAAGAGCCAGTCATTGTTGCCAACCTTAAACTGTATCCCTAATCTAATAGCTAAAAAAAACAGAACCCTCCTTCCAAATGCGACAAAGTATAATTATCGTTCCTGGGCTTCAGTGAGTGTCTTCTCCGAAATGGTTTTTTCACTGATAAATACATAAATAGTGTATGTATATACGTAAAGGCTTGTCAGAGAAAGCTAGATCCGTTTTATAGGAAAGGCCGTTGCAATTTAAGCGTAATTCTAACAGCCCGTCAGCGAATTTTCCCCAGTCCACTCAGCTTACCAGGGGTGGGAGCATATTTAGTCATTCCACACAGTCCTCTTTTGAAATATCCCGTTTCCTCAGTACGGCTATAAATAGCAGTCTACATCCAACCGAGATCGAAACCAGACCGATTTCATAGAGTGATTTGAGGAGAGACAAAGCCAGGCGGAAGGGACAGTTATATTTTACTAGCAAATATATGCACCCTCCGGGTGGCAAATTTAAGTTTTAATATAATAAAATAATATGTATTTAAAATTAGAACTAATGAAACTAAATAAGAATACAGATAAAAAGATTATGAACACAGGGGAGTTAATAAAGATAAAACAGAGTGGGAGTATAATAAAAAATGGAACAACTGAAACCTTACTCTTCCATCACTTTCGTCTTTTCATTGTTATTTTTCTAATTTAAGTATTTAGTTAAAAAAGAGGAAGTAAAGAATAAAATTACAGTTATTTTATCTTGTTAATGATTTCATTTAAGATTCATTGAAGAAGTTTTTGCTTATATTTATTAAAATTAAAACCAAACAGTTAGAAATTAATAATACTAAGCACATATTTATTAGAATTCGATTTTTGATATTAATATGCCATTAGCCTTCCGTTCACACTGTAAACGCATTTAATGATTAAATATAATTGCATGTTGTCAGTAATGTAGACATAGTTAACAGTATAATAAGGTAAGACAATTTTATTAATAAGTGGTTAGATAAAAAATAAAAAAATCATGGAGAATGTGATTGTCAATAACTAAGAGAATTGTGACTTGAGTAGGGATATATAGTTTCGGTTACAACAAGAAAAAAACACCACACAAATCTCCATTATAATAAGTTACCAAACTGTTTTCAAGGTTGATATAAATCCCAAGGAATGGATGTCGCGTCTTTAATCGAAATAAATGTTGCCAACTCTTAAACTGTTTTCGTATCTAAAACTAGATTGGCCCTCTTCAATGCGACAAGGTTAAATTAGATTGGATAGGTAATAAATTATTGTTCCTGGCAAACAGTTAATGTATTTTTCAAAATGGTTAATCTGTTTCTTTTTTTATTATTTCGTTGTGGAATTTTTTTTTTATGTATGTTTAAAAAGAATTTTTATTGTTTTTGACTTGAACACCTTAGCATATTTCTTATAAAAAAAGCTAATCTGTTTTTTGTTTTAGTTTTTTTTTATTATATTTTTTAGGGCAGTATTGGAAAAAATAATAGAGCCATCACCTTAAGAAATAAATTTTCATTTGGGAATTTACATTTATATAGGCCTCGATGGGCCGCTTTCGAAAAGCCATAAAAGGAAATTGGCAGACTAAAACGCGCAACAAGTTAACTCAGTAAATGTGGGCCGTTTTTTTTCTATTGCATTATTGCACCCATAAAAAACCCCTCCAGTATTGTCTTACAGGCGAAGGCTTTGTTCATCTTTGAATTCTTGCGAGTCCACTACAAAAGTCTCACTAAGAATCCTCCATGAATTTTGTCTAAATGTCCAAAGATAAGGACTTATCATTTATATTTATATATATATAAGGTGTGTCAAAAGTATCAAGATTTTTGTACTTTTTGACACACCTTGAATTCTGAAAGAATTAACGTTCCATTTAATTCTTCATTTCATCGGTAAATACCGCTATTATGCTGATTCGCTTAGAGGTCTATGCGAATCAGCAATAATAGCACACATCGTGACAATAACAAATAGTCCTGGTTTCTTTAACCTCGATATATCAATCACAAAAACTATAATTCACGAAAATGAAATTAAAGTCCATCACGAAATTGTTTAAAAAATGCAGTCCCATGAAAATAAATCCCCTAGCCAACTATATAAATAATGAAACCACTCTACACAATATCTTCTCGTCTCCTCTTCTTCCCACTCAAAGAATCAAAAACATTCTATCCACACTACCATACAACTGATGCTACTTTGCCCCCCCCCCTTCAACTTTCTCACACAATTCCCCACTCTTCATACAATGAATCAAAATTTTCCTTAAACCAACCAAGAATTTTTAAACCCAACTTCTCCTACCTCACCCCTCTCCCAATTCTTATCATCCCAAATAATCCCAATCTTTGATCTTTCCACCTCTACTTTCCATGAATTAGATGTCTCTGACCAACCAAATCCTCACAAACCCTTCCCCTTCCATCCTGAAATTTACTCACCAAACTCTCCCCCCACCCACTCATTTTCTCTATCTAAAATACCAAATGTATGTACTATGCTTAATGAATTGACTGAAGAAGTACGGCTTAAACGCGGAAACGAAAAATTATATCACCACATCTAGTTGTTTTGGGTTTTTTCCTTTCTGTCCAATTTTTCCTTTATCCAAATCATATTCTGTCGGATATACTCCAACCGTCCTATCCTATTCCTATTTCCTATTATAATATATATATATATATATATATTATATATCATTATCTTGTTTATTATTATCAATATTGATATGCGATTTGCTATATTTAAAAAAGTGATATACCATATGTAGATTAACGTCAAGTATTTTTCGTAATTGTCAGGTTCTCTTCTATGCGATCATGAGATTATATTAGTCTAATTAACAAACATATAGGCGTGAAAACCAACAATTACCAAAATCTGTTGTCGCTGTCATTGCACCACACACACACACATACACACACACACATATACACACACACACATACACAAACACTCAGTACCACACACACAGATACACACACAAATATATATATATATATAATGTGTGTGTGTGTGTGTTGTGTGTTGTCTGTCTGTCTGTCTGTCTGTGTGCATTTATGCGTGTTTGAGCGTGTGGTAAGCCTTATTAAACTCTGTTTCGAACTAAGCATAGAAATAAACTTCATACAAAAGGTTGTTTTTTTTTATATTTAGAAACAACAAACTCTTCCATTTCATCATACTTTGTTTCCCCCAACATAAGACAGGGCTTATATTAATCTTCACACAGAAATATAACCTTAGCATATATTTTCAGGGGATATCAAGTGTTTGCGTCACATGGTGTGATTGTGAAGGATGCTCATCTCTGTCTGGGCATATTTTAAGTGGGTATATTAAAATCATCGTGAAAAATCGTGCTACGTCTTATTTTACTGGCTGGTCTTATTTTCGGGGAAACCTCGGTACTACAAATAAATATTTGTCCAACGCCTTCATGGTGAACATGACACGACACACATTCAATTTCTGATTAATTATTCTTTCTGTCCTTATATTCCCTGACTGTACTTCCTGCAGATATATATATAAATATAAAGTGTTGTTCTGGTTCCAAAGGGAGTATATAAAAAGTGTTGTTCTGGTTCCAACACACACACACACTCAAAAAGTAGAAAATGAAGTAGAAAAGCACAAGAATCTTTTAGAACAAAAAAAAACAAATTACAGACCACACACCTGACATATCAAAAATGGACATTGAACTATATCCGAGCAACCCTAATAAATGAGTCATAAAATGACGGAGAATCTAAATTTATAAGTTTATTACCCAGACACTTAAAAAACAAAAAACACCTGTTAAAAACACAAATGTTAAAAATAAAATTACCCTATACTGCACCGCCAACAGGAAGGAAGGAGTTTAAAACTATCTATCTATCTATCTATCTATCTATCTATCTATATATATATATATATATATATATATGTATATATATATATATATGCATGTACAAATTCATTTTCATTCTGATTGATCAATGCCTGAAGAAGATATCAGAAGATCTGAAACACGTGTCGCAAATATAAGATAAAAATTAATAAACATTTTTTTTCTAAAGACATAATCCATTTTGCGGACCTCTTTTTTTTATTATATATATATATATATATATATATATATATATATATATATATATTAGAGAGAGAAACAATGATAGAGTAGGAGATTACTTGGTTACTGCTTTTGCTGATTTGTCTGGCCGTCTTCTTGTGGTCTAGTCATCTAACTGCTTCTTCTTTTTCTTAACTAAGGGCTTCTGTTTCCTGTGCTAGTTTCAGCCATTGCAATCAATTGAATGAAGTACAAGAAATTTTTCTTGATCAAGAAATTACTTAGTCTAGGCCATGTTCTTCCGCGCGGTGAGATCAACCTCGCAACAGCACGTCTACTCTGCTTCAATTCCCGGTTGCATCTAAAAATCTAAATCTAACTAATCACATGACGCGCGAAATTCGCCCCTCTGGGGTCAGGGTTACCAACAGTCCTGATATTTTTCCACTGGACCCCTTAAATTCTCGCTACAGTGTCTGTCAACAATTTATGTCACCATATAAATTATAACAACTGCATTTGATAGTGAGGCTCCAGGGCTTGAGATCTGATGAGTGGGAAGTACCCCCTTTATTGACATTACTCCTAGGTCAATTAACCCGGCGTATGTTTTACGACGTATCAACCCTTTGGGGGCATTTAATGCTGAATCAAGTAATTTTGATATTAGTTTCTACAGTACCGGCTGTTGCTTTAATGGTCCTGGGTGGTAGTACCTATCTTAGATTTCATCAATGGGTGAAGTAGATCTGTTTAAAAAATATTAGTATTCGATATGGAAAAAAAAATTAAAGACAACTACATAAAATAAATCCGCACGGTGAAAGCAATTCCCTAACCTTAAGACATGAAATGACTGCTGACGTGACGACAAAATCAATCATCTAACATAACAAAGTATTATAATGTTACTGGCGTTGGTTATAATATCACGAATCGTAATTTACAAATGAAGTAAAAAAAAGTAAAATCGTCCGGGTGGCCAAAAGTCGGTATCAGCCAATCAGTGAAGGAGTCTATCCCCTTTTCACTAGCGCTAGACCAAGGAGATTGTTTTTGCGTCTGAGGTGGAGCGGCACACCTACCATCAGATCCTTACTTTACCGCACAGATCCCTGTGCTACTCATACGCTGAGGTGACGAGGGCCGGTATTGAACTAGGAACCTTATGGTTTCAAGCCGAACGCTCTACCGACTGAGCTAACCATTTGATAAGCGGCACACAGAATGAGTGAACAGTCGTAAATCTTTCAAGCTAGTCGCGCTATGAAAGACGGGTGCGTTTACCTCAACCTCCCACCAGGTAAGGATGTGACACAAGACCCTTTTAAAGCGGGAAGCTACGCACAAACCGAAGCTCATGTGATGGCTAGTACAAAAAATGCGTGGATCCCATCGCTATTCCCCTTTTGGTGCGTCTCCGGTACCGCACAATAAACCCAACCCTGTTCCTTTAATTTGAGGGGCAGGTGTTGCCTCGAGGGAAAGGCCCTCTGGGATAACGCGATTTATTTGCCCCAACCACCGTTCGCTAGAAAAGACCGGCCTTGAGGCTAACTCCGTGTAATGGCCGTGGTGTAATGGTTAGAGTTGTAGGAAATGGACTCGTTGATCCGAGTTCAAATCCTCGACGAAGCTACAATTCAAAACGCTAATATCCTTGGGAAAGGTATAGATTCAACTAATTTCCCTCCAGCAGGGTGAATAGTAGGGCAGACTGGGTTCTTTAACCTTGGTTAGGCAACCAGCTTAGGAGAAGGAAAAGTTTGAATTCAAACCTGTTCAACTCCGTTGGGATGATCACTACTAGAATATGCTCAGTCCTAATTAGTGATCTATTTCACTGATTTTTTTTTAATAAATAAAACAGTCCATTCTATTCCAGAGGGGTATCATTTCTTTTCAGCAACACAAAGGCTACCTTAGACAAGAAAAAAATTGAAAATAAGAATAACGTTTCATTCTGATATGACGTTTCGCCTAATATTGTTTTTGTTGTTGTTTTTGTATTTTTTTTTTTTTTTGTATTTTTTGCTTGTTTGTTTTTCTCTTTTTTAATAATAGTTTCCCATAAGATATTAACTTAATGTTTCCTTTTCTTTAGCGTTATTGATTTTCCCCTTTCCGCGCCGAACAAACAAAATCATTTACCGTTTTTCTTCTTTGAGGATCGTTCATGCAATCGACAAACTAAAAACTATAGCTGTTCCGCGTTTATCTTAAAACCAATAACAGCTTTTGAAAGCCGTTTACCTTAGGCAAGAATTTTAATATCAGCTGCTTTTTTTCGCATCAACTCAAAATAAACCGCTTACCAAGGCCAAATTACCTTAAACATATTTCTTTTTTCTTCATGTTCCCCTTTTTTTATTCACACATTGTAGGTAATGCATCAACACATACATTAACATCCTCTAATATATCTGAATGCCGAAAAGGGAACTACCCCCCCCCCCCCCAAGAAAATCGGATATATTTAGCCCTTCTAAGTCATTAAACAGGAAATGCTTTCTAGCAGCTAAAAAACAAAAACGTTTTTTAAAAAAAGTTCTACCCGCCAGCAAAAAAATAGGAAATAAAAGAATACAAGTAAAAAAAAAATGTTGGTTATTAAAGAAAAAAAAATAACGTGCAAAACAGAAAAAACTCGACACAGAAAACCAAAATACAATATTGAGCAAATATTAGCACAAGAGTTTGACAAAATAACGTTGATAACAGAAATAAAAACAGTGTGTTAAAAACAAAAAAGAGTTCATATCTTATTATAATAGAGATCCGGTGTCTAATAATTTAATCAAAACTCCACCTAAAATAAATAATATGAGTTGTTTTTTCATTAGATTTTGCTTGTGATAAATTTGAGGAAAACAAATAGAATACGTCTGTATCAACAGTTTTCCTGAACCAGGTTTTTTTTTAATTTACCTAAAATGCATCTTATTATAATGGAGATTCGGTGTCTGTCTATAACCGAAACTACGTAACTGCTTATGTCACAATACCCACATGAATTGCGTAAGTTTATCAATGAGTATTTGATTTATAGTCAAAATGATCAATCTTAATACATAGAATAAATCTTAATTATTATCGATGTCCCTATGCGTTTTTAAGTAATAATTTCTGAATATTGCTTTTTTTTTCTAATGCAATAATTTAAAAAAAAAACAGTTATCTCTAGACTGCAGGTTCAATCCTGATCATGGGCAGCAATAACATAAAATAATAATCGACACAGCTTAACACCTGTACCCCAGCTATGGTTAGCGGAATGAGAACAGGATACCCCGTGGACTGAATAAAGGGTTAGGTTCAAAGTTCCGTGATGGCTCCCAATTACGATAAGAAGGTTTCCAATTACGACAAGAAGAGTCCCGAGTTCGAATAGTTTCCCCAGTCCGAAAAGAAGGTTCCTGAATCCGAGATGGTTCCCGAGTCTAACAAGAAATACCTGAAGAATGCTGGAGGGCACATCGGCCGAAACGTTATACAGATAACAATGAAGATGAGGCAAAATAGTCCGAATAATCCAAATAATACAAATTATCAAGTCTCATCTAAAAAATTGTCAGAAATAATAAAAACAGTTCATCTAAAATCTACGATAGATTGTTGCCTCACAGAAAGTTGATTATTTCTTTTTGTGAAAAACTTTTTGTCTTCATGTTAGTCGGCCGTTCATGTGTTTATTTCTTGTAATTTTTCTTAATTCTATTTCGAGGAAAAGTGAAAAAACAACAAACAAACAAAAAAATTCTTTCTACTCTTGACTAATTTC
>CM042138.1:91929129-91942607 GCA_023376005.1 Doryteuthis pealeii
TTATTATCAATCGCTAAATGTTTTCGTTTATTATTGTTATTTAATTAGCAGTAAAAAAATTAATTCAATCGATTAAACCACATACAAATTACATATTTAGAAAGATTATCTTATCTTATTTCTAAATAAATAAATATTTCTAAGATTGGACAGGGAATACGCGAAAAATTCCGAGCTGAAACGATGAGGGCACGAATTTCTTTCTATTTCAAATTTTCAGCAGGCAGCGGGTGCGACCATTTTGTATCACTGCTGAGATAGGCAGCAGCCAACGATTTTTTTATATTAGCAGCAGCATTCATGCCACGATTATTGCAAATCCTTTGATTTTTGTTTAATTAATTAATTATAACCTTTAATCTGTACAAATCAATAACCAACTTTGGTGTTTCTTAGTTATGGCGTTATTAAGATATATGCAAGATTTCGAATCTGAGTGATGTCGCTTTTCTGACTTATACATCGACACGTACATACCAAACTTCCGTTTATATATATATAAATACATATAGGTGTGTCATAAAAGCATCGAGATTGAACCTGTATTTACCAAGTTAGAAATGAACTATGAATGGAACGTTAATTTTTTCAGAATACAAGGTGTGTCAAAAGTACAAAATATCTTGACACTTTTTTGACAGCATTATTATATATATATATATATATATATATATATATATATATATATATTATATATATATATATATATATGTGTGTGTGTGTGTGTGTGTGTGTGTGTGTGTGTGTGTGTGTGTGTGTGTGTTTCTCGCGGTACTGATTCAACTTCAATTTTCACTGAATTTGAGTTACTGTTCTTACAAGTAATTAAACACGTCCCTGTTTCTCAACCTAGTGTGACATATTTGAAAACTCGTTTGGCTGAATTGGCCCACGAACTTGTTGATACTCCCGTTGATTCTACTCGATTCTTGTGGCAGAAGAATCACTTTGAAGTAGCTAAACACCTTAAACACAACATCAACATTTTACTTACCAGACCTGATAAGGGTGCTGGTGTTGTTATTTTGAACCGTCCTGATTATTGTTGCAAAATGTCTACCATCTTGAGCGATACTAACAAATTTCTTAAACTTGGGGATCTGTCTTTCGACGACACACATAAGCTGGAAATTAAGTTGCAGCAACATTTCCTTGAATAATTCAAGAACAAAATTATCTTTCAATTCACGTAATGACGCTTTAAATTTCTTTAATGAACTAAACAATTTACATCCTTCCCTATCTTTTACCATGGAGGTGGAATATAATAATAAACTGCCTTTCCTGGATGTATTAGTAGATAAGAGTTCGTCAGCTTTCGTAAACAGTGTTTACAGAAAGCCTACGTTCACTGGGCTCTATTTGAGTTGGGACGCTTTCTCTCCCAAGTCGAGAAAAGTTAATCTGATCAAGTGTCTGACATTCAGGGCTCTTAAAATTTGTTCAACTAGTAGGATTGAGAGCGAACTCGAACAAATTAAGAATTTATTTTTGAACGATGGGTACCCAGAGGATGTCATTACTAACAACATTGATTTAACTGCGAACAAATTTAGACGTGACAAACCATTTGGCCTCTCTAAATATCCTGTTTACATTAGACTCCCCTGGATTGGCCCTGACAGTCAGACTATCGCTGGCAAGATCACCTCCTCAGTCATGCACTGCTATAAGCGGTGAAGGTGCGTACTATAATTACCACCCGAACTACATTCCGATTTTTCCATAAGTATGTATTTCCTATCTTTCATCAAAGCAACCTTATATATAAATATAAATGCCGGTGTAATTCGGTATATATAGGTTGTACATCCCAAGGACGGGACATTAGGATTAGACAACACGTTTCTCGAACATTACGCGATGTTCGTGCCCTAATATCCGGGCACTCGCAAGCAAATGATTCCGCCATTGGCGAACATTTACTATCTCTAAGTACCTGTAGGACTGACTACACAGATGAGTGTTTCTCTGTCTTGCACAGGGCTAGATTCAAACAGCATTTTGTGTATCTGTTTGTATCTCTGTTGGGTTTCCTATCTAGGAGTTTATCAGAAAATGAGTTTAAGAAAAATGTGTTTAAAAAAGAAAATTGAGTACCCATCAAGAATGAATAAAAAAGAAAACATCTTCGGCATAAAATGGCCCAACAAGGGTTGACATGCCGTAATCTCCGACCAACACACAACCCAACGGATGCTTATTAGTTTCATCTCAGGACGGACAGTGTTATACGGCCGTTCCTAACAGTGGAGAATATACACCGGTTCTCACTATAAATAGTAAGACACCGAGTGAAAAGGTTGTACTGTTACCGTACTGTTACCGTTTAGCGGCAAGCTAGCCGTTCTTGTACCTTATTGTAAAATACACTTGTCTCTTTTACCCTACCTCGACTTGACTTCTTTTTTTTACTGTTGAACTAACATCACAACATACATATAGATAGAAAGACAGACAGACAGACAGACAAATAGACAAACAGATAGATAGATAGATAGATAGATAGATATTTCTAAATACATACATACAGATATATTGAAATTGAATACACAAGCGAATATCAAAGTGATATTGTTGTTGGGCTCTAAGCATTGCCCATTGTCTTTTTTTCGTTTGAACATTACAAAGACTAACCTTTCATATATTCGGACTTTCGCCTTCTTATTCGAAAGAATTCAATGTATAATTTCGTTCAATTATTTTGGTCCGGAGCATAAATCGGCCCGCGGCAATGGGCGTTATATTTTATAATGATAAAGTACATTCATTAAATGAATCATTCTCAAGTAATATAATATATATATATATATATATATATATATAATATATATATATATATGCTAAGGTAATAATAGCATCTCTGTATATGTTCATTGAATATGTATTTCCTCTGCCAAGATACATTTGCTGTAGTCTCTGAGAGAATTTACTTATTGAACTAAATGTATATGATATCCATTTCCTAAAGTAAAATCCGCAGTGTAATTCAATCAACGGTGCCCTATTAAGAAAGTTCTACTTCTATAACATGTGTCTGTGTTTTTAACCCTTAACCTCCTCAATAGTTGATCTAAAAATACAAGGACACAATTAATGAGGAGACTCATTGAATGCCTCCGGGGTTGTTCAAACGTTTGCAATTAATTTCAGAGATAGCGGTATCAGAATTTTCTTTCAGAAAGAGTTTCAAAAGTAGATAGTTAACGATACATGTTTGATAATGATAGAATGTGCATAATAAATCGTAAAAGCTATGAAGTATTCATTATGAAACTGGATTAACATGTAAAATTGTTACGATTTTGTGGCCATCCTAGGCATCAAGCAAGAGCACTGTCCAGTTGATACCCCTTGTGTTAAGCAAAGCGCTATCCTTAGTGAAGAAACGTTTGGTTGCTCCTCGTGTTACTTTAATATTGGGTATGATCCTTAAGTCCATAATTACTTGCGATCCGTTCGTCAATGCGAATAAAGTAGAAATGGACGGCTGTCAATATTAGCGCATTAAATAGTAACCAATCACGTATTCGGCTGTTGATTGGTTTGTGTGTAAACCACGTGACGTCGCGTAGTCTTATAAATTTAAGTGGTGGATTGCAGCAAGCTTTATATAAAAATATATTTAACAGAAAGAATAAAGAATTCAAAACTAAACGTTCAAATTGCATCCACGGTATCAAAAACTTAGATGATTAGAAATTTAAGTTTCTGGGATGAATTAAAAACATGTTTATATATACTTAAAATGGTTAAATACTAACTAATATTTACCTAATCGACCCATCCACATCACTGCGATCCACAAATATAACTGATTCTTTACTTACCTTCCGAAAATGTACGATAACAACCGTTTATTCGCGGATGTTTCTATTCTAAAAGTTTTTCTCGTATTTCTTATTTGTTAACAAATACTTTATTTACTGTGTTGCATTCCAAATTAATCAATTTGTAAAACATCCGGTTATTCTCGGTTTCAATATTTCATTAAAACAAACTTTAAAAAAATAATTAATTACTGAAATACTTAATTGGGATACTTAATTATATTATATTGCTAGACGTACCCTTACATGAGAATGGGTATGGCAGCGACAGAATATATTTAAAGTCTAGAGGCTGGTAAAAGCTAAGTACCGAACGAGAAACAAGTAATTGTATGTGCTTTCCTGACAAAGGCGTAGAGAGCAGGTTGGGAATAGTCAAGTCATTGCTTTACCAGAGTGAAATTCTTCACGGTCATCAAAATTTATGGACCACTTGATGGTTAATCAGATTGCACAGCGAAATTACTGGCATAGGTCGATTATCAATTGCCGTTGCGTTACCAAGTTATATAATATATTATATATATATATATATAATATATATAGATGCATATTATACATACATTTACATATATACATACACCATATATACATATATATGATACAACATATATATATATATATACCATACACACACACATACACACGCATATATATATAATATATAATATATATTATAGTATATATATATAATATAAACGAATAAGTAAGTGAACCAGACAGTCTATCAGAGAAAAATTTTGAAAAACATACAATGTTTTTAATTAATGTGTATTTATTGGCTTATATTGCAATATTTCAGTCTGTATAAGACCATCATCAGGGCCGATCTGTCATGTAACGAAGAAAATAGATTTAGATAAATATACCAATAAATAAATATTTCCTTACAAACTGGTCATATTTATAAAAAAAATCCTCGTTACATAGCAGATCGGCCTGATGATGGTCTTATACAGACTGAAATATTGCAATATTAGCCAATAGATACAACATTAATTAATAATATATATATATATATTATATATATATTATATATATATATAATATTATATATATATACACATCTATATACATGCATAAATAATATCTTACACACACAATATACACACACATACTATACCAGCATAAATAAATTATATATACAGCACACACACAAACACATATATACATGCATAAATAAATATATACACACACAAATATATATACATGCATAAATAAATATATACACATTACACACATATAATATATACATGCATAAATAAATATATACACATAAACACATATATATATGCATAAATAAATATATATACACACACAAATGTAATCATGCAAAATATATATATATATATATATATATATATATATATATATATATAATACACACACACAGATATACATGCATAAATAAATATATATACACACACAATTATACATGCAAATACATATATCACACACACACATATATACATGCATAAATAAATATATACCACACACACTATATTATACATGCATAAATATATATACACACATATAGTATATACATGCAAAATTAAAACACACACACACACACACACACACACACCACACAATATATATATATATATATATATATATATATATTAGTGATAGTATCAAGACTTCCATGATGGGATACAACAAATCGAGAACTCAAAACGTACATATAAAGATTTTGTGTATATACATATAATATTAGTGTAGGTGCATATTTTTTTATAATACAGAGTATTGTATTACAAATATATGAAAACTTTAATTCATCGAAATAAGTTAAGATTTTTTTAACGAGTTAACCATTTATATGTTCTGAGATTTTGTGTTTGGTTAATTTTCATAACCCCAAAATGTGGTCAGATAATTAAGATTATGTGGAATAGAAGAGACAAAACTTTTTCTTTCATTTAAGAGGGTTTGTTTCTTCTATTTCAACATGAACAGCTGTTATATTATATAGGCACATATATCTTGATTATGTGCAATCGAAGAGACGCACTTTTTTTTTCTTTTTACATCTAGCAGCTGTGGAGTTTTTCACTCCAACCAGAAAGAAATATTTCAGCGTAAATAATGAGAGAAACTGTTGAGAACACTAATATTAATGGCATTTATCCTTCTTGAGAGAATAAAAAATACATAAAAAATTATGAATCAGAAGTCTAATGCATACACGAAAACATCTACAAAAATAACCTGTAAAAGAAACTTGAGTACCACTTTTATTCTCACACTCTACAGCCTTGGCATTTGATATCCCACAGGGTTATTATACCATAAACAAAAATGAAGCTAATGAAAATTATTTATACCAATTTGAAATTATCAAGAACTTGAAACAGAAACTTTTTTCAAAATGACTTCAATGACCCGAAAAGGGTGATATGCCGTAAAAACAAACTAAAACCAAACTAACCATTCAACAGTCTAATCCTATAAAAGATTGTTATTATATTTAAGCGTGTGAAATAATTATAAAAAATATGTTTTGTTTTATTGACTACAATAAATGATGCTCCATATTTTTATAAGAATGGAATTGAAATGATGTCTGCTTGTTAAAATAGTGTTTGTCGAACTGTCTATCACACGTAGATATATTTACACAAAATGCCCATCGTAACGGTTATAACTGTAGAAAATGGAATCAGCGACCCGAGTTCAAATCCTGGAGGGAGATGTGTTGCGTTCACTTCACATAATGTCATGTGAAAACGTGGAGTCATTTGTTTCGTCAATAGCAATGTGTAACTGTTTTACTGAGTTCTTTAGTCTTAGTTAGACAACCAGTCTAGGAGAAGTAAAAACCCTGATTCAAACCAGTTTTAACCTCTTAAAAATCGGATTTTTGTTGCATCTTGCTTTTGGCAGTGAGATTGGGTAAACTCGTACATCTACTTACAAAGAATTTCCTTTCTATATTCAAACTCTTTCAGGTGGTCAGTATATTAAACATGATCAGTTCATATGTTCTCTTGTTTAAATACTTGTAAAACTCATTGTAGATGAGAATATATCATGATTCCCTTTTTTTTTTATATTTTGAAATTTGAAAAACTCATATTCACATCATTAATTAGACGAGACTTTTTTGTTTTATTTTGGATAATGTCTTTGTTTTTATTTCAATTTCACCTTTCAAACTTATCTTGCATATGGTTCTCTTATCTGCGACCAGGTTTATTGTTCAGCAAAATCAACACCTCTTCACAATGAATAAATATTTTCTCTGGCTTTAAACTGATATAAACAAACAAAGAAATACACAAAGGAAATATGATACATAACGCCAAGAAGTTACCATGAAAGTGAAACAATAGGACAAAGTTCCATAAAGGAACTTTATCTTTGTAAGCAAGGGGATTCAGTAGATCCAAAAATGCCTCATGATATGTTTAATTCGAAATTGGCCTGAAACATTTAATGTCTTTTCGAAATATGTGTCATTTAAAACAAGATTAAAGGAAAATGCATTACTTTAAAAAGCAAAATAAAAAACGCCCGCTGGACGACGTAAAATAAATATTGCCTGAGGGGATGGGAGTTGAAAATCTAATATCAGAGAGTTTGTATCATAAGTAAAGTAAAATCCTCAAATTTATTAAAGGAGTAAAATAAAATAAATTTATTAAGGTGTAAAAAATAAAAAAAATTGAAATGGAAACTTAGTTCTGATAACCTTTAAAATATATATTAAATAAAACAAACTATGTATAGACAGATAATACCAGACATGTATTTATTAAAACTTGTTTTAAAAAACAAGTGAGGACCGCCTAATGTTGCATAATCAAATTTTGAGTATATTATCTATGTTATGACGATTTCGGGTATAGTGACGTAAGCAGTGACGTAGTTTTTGTTACAGACAAGAACCGGAAGCGAATCTCTATTATTAATAGATAATGAAAAAGAAAGGGTTTCCAACGCAAACCAGGAAAATCAACAGAAAAATGGATTCATGTAAAGTTAATCGAAATATTTATGAAAGGTTAAAGATTAAAAGACCTAATGAAAGAAAATTAAATTATCCAACCCTGCTGTATACGTGACAGAGAAGACATTCGTTGGCTAGTTGGATTTTATGGTATAAGAATTAACGTCGTGGGTAACTCAATAGCTAACACCCGTTTCTTATAATGCACTAGTTTATCCAAGGAAGGGTAACCTAACGCAGAAACATATGGATTGACACAAATTCCGACAAAGAGTTATAACAAATAGACTTTATTGCCTAGCAAAGTTCAACAGAAGAATACAAAACAGGGTAAAAAATAAAGGCTTCAATTTGATTGGATCAATGCAAGACCATCCTTTTTTACTATTTTATTCACTCACCCCTCGTGAGCTTTTCTGTCTGCCTTGTTTGATAAGAGTCACTAATAAAGATATGCTGTCTGAAATTTAGGGATAAGGACAGTCTATAAGAATTAGTGAGGGTTAACTCAAGTAGCTAACACGAGATTTCTTATAATGCACTAGTTTATCCAAGAGAGAGAGTAACCTAACGCAGACATATGAAATCCCGACAAAAAGTTATAACAAACAGACTTTATTGTCTAAAACAAACCAACAGAAATAATATATTCAGAGGATAGATTAATGTCCTAAAGAAGAAGAATCCTTGATGACAGTTTGAGGCTATAAAAGAAAACGTAAAGAGTTGTGGACCATGATAGATGCCAGATGCGTAGCTAAATCTTATGACGGAATAGAATTATTTGGGTAAGCGTACTACACGGGAAATGTCAGTCTGGTGGGCCAAACCTTTTAAAGATAGATTATAAAAAGCGCGCTAGAACAAAGTATGATACGTGACAGAGAGAATTGTTGCGGGAAAAACAATGCTGTACCGGAACTGCAGCGTGAAAGAATACTGTTTTGTCTAGCTTGCCTGGATCGAACTCATGTCCTCGGAATACAATGATTAAGTAGTCAACCAGCCACGCATTATGGCTGTTGAATTGGCGGAGGAATAAACCATGTGACCTCGCCAGTCTATAAATTTAAGTGGGCATTGTAGCACACCTTATATACAACAATACTCAATGATGGAAGTGCGTTGTGCAATGGTTAAAAGTCATGGAATAGATTCGTCGCCCGAGTTCAAATCCTGGACGTGTAATTGCATTTCACTTAGCGCCAATACCCTTGGGAAGGTATGAACCATAATCTCCCTCAATTATGGACAAAACAGTAGCAGATTGTGTTCTTTAACTTTTGGTTAGGCAACCGGTCTAGGAAAGGAAAACTCTGAATTCAAACCAGTAAACTCGCTTAAGAAATTGACCTTGTGTCACATCCTGCTTGTACGGAGGGTTTGGTAAATATATATATATATACAACAATACTCCAACAAAAACTATTTTCCGATACTTTTTTCTGGCATTGACAAAGCTTCTATTACTTTTTTGAAATAATTGTGTTTCATCTGAAACCGAATCCTTCACAGAGGAGCTTATATTATTGAGATTAGTAGAGCGTATCTTTCCTGTTCGGATAAACCCCAATGTATCTAGAATTGTTTGTAATAAAGTTAATTCAGTGGGCTCCATTCGCACTCTATTCTTCATAGAATATTTACCCAACCCTTCCACACTAGCAAGATACAAACATGGTCAATTTAAGCGGGATTAAACAAATTTGATTTAGCGTTTACCTTCTCCTTTAACCGGTTATCATATCAATGTTAAAGTCACCGATCTGCCATTATCTTTTACCCAAGCTGAAAGGAAAATAGTTAAATTCATATATTCCGAACGTACCGGTATTATTTGCACGTTTCGACACTGACAAACGGATCTGCAACCAAGGACTCTACTCAACCAAAGATCTACCCAACACTAAGGGACACCGAGGAACAACCAAATGATTCTGGCTGAACTTGCACAAAGGTGTCAAAATAGACTGACCAGAAAAAACAGACCCAAATTATTTATTTATTTCCCATTAAACTAACCTTAAACCCACACCCCAACCCTAACACCTAAGCCTAACCCCACCCTAACCTAAAGCCCCTAGTTGAAATTTACAGTTTTATTACAAAATTTGGGTTCTGTTTTTCCTGTTTAGCGCGATATGAAATGCAAACAACCTCGGTTTTGCTCGTGTCGCTGTGTCCATTTCCTAGAAAACCATTTATATAACGACGCCTCTAATATGCAGGTGTCTATCATATTGCAATAATATGATATTTTTAGTTTACAATTCGCCTTTATGTTGGCAATCCTGTAAAATGGTATTGTTGATGAAATCACCTTTTAGGTTTCCAATTATTATTTTATCTCAAACAAACAACAATCATTTCAGAGCAAAGGAGAAAACAAACAGCTGTAGTATGAACCAAAACGATTCGAATTTTTCAAGAAAGTGAAAAGTATAGCATCACGATTAAAATACAGTGTTGGATTTATGGAAATAATATTCATAGTATGTTGGGGTTTTTTCAAACTCGTTTTGCAATCGATTTTACTTCTTAAAAAAAAAACCTTATAGGGCTAAACATGATCTGACAAGATATATTTATATATATATAAATATATATATATAATATATATATATATGTTGTGTGTGTGTGTGGGTGTGTTGTGTGTGTGTGTGTGTGGTATAGTGAGACATTTGAAAAGAGACAGTTTAATAAAATGAGTGGTAAGATATTAGCCGACGCTGCAGTTGTTTCAATGTGTTAAGTAGATCTTTTTCAGGGCTTTTGTTGATATAAGGAAGAGTAAAAAAAAAATTATCACAGAATAATGAGGAAGAATGAACTATCATAGCCTGAAGAAGATCTACTTAACAGATTGAAACACTGCAGCGTCGGCTAATAAACTTACCATCATTTTAATTAAGTTTTTTTGTTTTTCAAATTTCTCACTATACTACATACCGTCGGATTCACTTCCATTCTCTCTTCACACACACACACACACACACACACCACACACTATATAATATATATATATATATATATATATATATATATATAATATATATATATATATGAACATAGAGAGTTGAGTAAATCCGACATATCAGTAAGGAAAAAGAAAAGTGGACAAAAACTAATAACTCAAACAAGTAGATGTAGATGAGATATATTTCGTTCCTTTCTACATCTACTTGTTTGAGTTATCATTTCTGTACACTTTTCCTTTTTCCTTACTCATATATATATATAATATATATATATATATATATATATATATATATATATAGTTTCCATAAAGTCCGAATGCAATAAAAACTTTCAGTCTTTAAGTACGCGGATTCTATGGACACCCCAGTATATATATATATAATAATATATATATATATATATATATATAGTATATATATATATATAATTATATATACGTCTCTGTGTGTAACTGTGCGTATATATATGTATCTATCTATATATCTATGTAATTGTATGTATATACAGACATAATATATATATATATATATTATATATATGTACATAGGTAGTGTGGTATATATGTATCTATGTACAATACACATGTATGTAGTATATATGTTTATGTACATGTATATGTACATATATATATTATATATATATATAATATATATATATATCGAGAGAGAGAGAGAGAGAAGAGAGAGAGAGAGAGAGAGAGAGAGAGAGAGTAAAAGAGAGAGAGAGAGAGAAAAATATAAGGAGGAAGATAAATAAAGGGAAGAGAAAATAATTATATATTTCATAAAACACATTGCATTTTTATTATATATCTTAAGAACTACAATGCAAAATCTTTATGGGAGGTTTTCTGTAATGACATTAGAATAGAAAATGATTTTTAGCGAAATATTTAACGGCAGAATTATTTTAATGGCTTTTTAGAACTTGGGAAAAAGCTTCATAAAACCAAGAAAAATACGAAAACATCAAATTAATAGTTAGAATAAAAATAAAGTATATATTCTCATAGAGAAAAAAGAAAAATTATTAACCCTGACATATGGCATGTGAATTGGAAAAAAAATCGAAAGATCTATAAGAGGTGTGTTTGAAAAGTGCCGGAAAAGGAAATATTAAAGAACAAAAAGAATGGAATATTCATGAAATTGCGAAGCAAAAATATGAAATTAAAAACCAATTTATTTTGCAACAGTAAACTGTAATTACATTAATAGAATATTTCATTTCAATGATTTCCAGTTGATTCTAATGTCTCACGCAGTTGACGTCATAGGGATGTAGCCACACCACGACAGCAATCGTGTAGAGAGTACATTTCAATTAATTGGATTCGTTATCCCCGCCCTGGTGTTTTCGAATGAGGGTTTACTGTTGTGTTACGGCTCTTCTTTCAGAGGCGTGTCGTTCTTTCAAATCAGTCTGTTTGAATTTTTCCGTGGTAAGCCAGCTTTATAAAGATTCGAACGCCTATCATTTCGTTTGCTTGTCAACAGCAACTTTATTTTGCCGTGGCAATTCGTCTTGTAGGGTTACAGTTTATGGTGTCATAAATTGTTGGCAGACTTTGAAGCGAGAATAAGTGTCGTTAACTTTGAATTCATGGCAGCGAAGATTGACCTTAGAGCCGTTAAAGGACAAATAAGCACACGTCTAAGATCAAATATTTGTTACGTGTGAGGGTTTTGCACTGATATTCACCTATAGTGAGTTGGGCTTACCAAGAATCATTGGTACATTTCCACTGTCCCCATGAATCTAAAGTTAACGACACTTATTCTCTCTCTAATCTCTCAACAATTTATGACACCATAAACTGTAACCCTACAAGACGAATTGCCACGCAAAATAAAGTTGCTGTTTGACAAGCAAAACGAAATGATAGGCTTCGAATCTTTATAAAGCTGGCTACAGGAAAAATTTCAACAGATTCTTTGATTTATAACAACCCTCTGAAAGAAACCGTAACACAACAGTAAACCCTCCATTCAAACCACAGTATACAATCCAATTAATTAAAATGTACTCTTATCTACATTGCTCGTCTTTGCTATCCCTATGACGTCAACTGCGTGAACATTAATCAACTGAAATCTATATAATATATCTATATATATTATATCTTGCAAAATAAATTGGTTTTTAATTCTTATATGCTTCGCAATTTCATGAATTCCATTCTTTCTTGTTCTTTAATATTTCTTTTCCGGCACTTTTCAAAACACCTCTTATAGATCTTTCGATTTTTTTCCCAATTCACATGCCATTATGTCAGGGTTAATAATTTTTCTTTTTTTCTCTTGAGAAATATATACTTTTATTTTATTTCTAACTATTAATTTGATGTTTTCGTATTTTCTTGGTTTATGAAGCTTTTTCCCAAGTTCTAAAAAGCCATTAAAATATTCTGCCCGTTAAATATTTCGCTAAAAATACATTTTTATTCTAATGTCCATTACAGAAAACCTCCCATAAAGATTTTGCATTGTAGTTCTTAAGATATATAATAAAAATGCAATGATGTTTTATGAATATATAATTATTTCTCTTTCCCTTTATTTATCTTCCTCCTTATATCTTTTTCTCTCTCTCTCTCTCTTTACTCTCTCTCTCTCTCTGCTCTCTCTCTCTCTCTCTCTCTCTCTCTCTCTCTCGATATATATATATATATATATATTATATAATATATGTTACATATACATGATTTAACATAAAAT
>CM042138.1:91942617-92025117 GCA_023376005.1 Doryteuthis pealeii
TGATTCTATCGCCCTGCCTTGTTATACAGAGACCTAGACACTCCTTGTACCTACTGGGAGATATTTCCAATCCTGTGTGACTTGAGGGGTTTACAAAGAAAAGAGAACTTTTTCCCTCTAACTCCCCACTCTCACTCCATTCGTTTCATGAATATTTCTCTTATACAATCTAACTTTTAATTGCCACCGGTGATTACACTTGAAAAGAACCGTACGAAGGGCCCTTGTATTTCATACCCCCCATATTTCATTTTTGTAATAAAACATCGTTTTATTTCTCCATCCCTCATTTTCGTATGATCTCCCAACATACATATGATTCCACTACTTGTAATTCTCTCTCTCTCTCTCTCTCTCTCTCTCTCTATATATATATATTATATATATATTATATTATATATATATTATATATATATATATTAAATTCAAAACCACAAAAAAGAAATATGCCCAACGAAAATACTGATATATATATATATATATATATATATATATATATATAAATATATATAATTTATTAAAGGTTAAAATACACTTAAGGGTGGATTGTTACCATCTGTTCAGAGCAGCGTACTAGGTACGTATCATCAAGTCAACACGCCTTTGAAAAGACATTACAACGAATTGCTATCAGTTATACATTGTTTTAGTCCCTAGTATATTGTACTCTCTTAATAAATAAATCGCAGCTCTTACATCCATAATCAAGCACTCTATTTTTAATTCTCCAATACTGAATAACTGCACACACACACACCACACACACACATACATACACACACACACATGTATATATATTCTTTCTATAATTTTTTCTTCTTCCGTGGAAAACACATTGATATTCTTTTTCATATTTCACTTACAATTTTGTGTAAATGTTTCTCATCTATTCGTCTACGTCATCACATATCTATCTGCTTGTTTTTCTCTTACTTCCTTCCCTCTGTCTGTCTGCCTGTCTCTCCTCTGTACATATATTTTTTCCTCATTCAACGTGTAATAATACACGTGCGATAACCTATCATCTTCAGCCGCTAAACCAGAGCTGATAGCACAGTTTTGGTGGGTAACAGTGATGCTGCTACCCCTAGCGCCTCTAGGCAACCTTTTGACACCATATAAGCAATTTAAAAAGCAAATATAAATAAATAAATAAGTGAATAAATAAATAAATAAAATAAATAACATCCGTTCATCTTCGCAGTTTTAGTTGAATTTTTTGTTATTTTTCTTAACAACGCGTTAACTTTCACCCGTTGGTGAGATTATTGCGTGTGTATTAACGTTATAAAGTCTCCTTGATGTAACGCAAATCACATGAGTAGCACGTTGATAAATTGTGTAAAATATCGCACGTATATCATATCTGCTTAAGATTGACTTCCAATTCCTGTTTGCTTAGAAATTCTTCAACACATTGTCGCTCAGCAATGAGGCCCATACTTTCTGGACGGGTTCCTGGCTTTTAACCCCATCATTCGATTTACATTATCCGACAGGGGAATTACGATGTTCGCCTCAGCGTGCTTATGCAATCGTAAATATCGCGGGCAGTTGAACTTTCTGTCGCATCATACGTTGTAGCCGGCTACTGTCTAAATAGTTTTTCCTTTCAGTTGGTTATGTATGTGATATATGTGGCCCTGCACGCTACAGGACACCCCAGCAGGCCATTCTTCGTCTTTTGTACAATTCCATAAATATTAAGTTCCTGTATTTCCAAGATTGTCACTCCACTTCCAGGGAGTATCTAACTTCCTGAGAGTCTTATTGGGCAAAACTTGGCAAATCGTCGGAAATTATATTACAGGGCGACCCAGAAAAACAGAACCAAATTATTTATTTATTTCCCCCATTAAACTAACCTTAAACCCAACCCCAACCCTAACCCTAAACCCTACTCTAAACCCTAAATCCCCTAGTTAAAATTAACAGTTTTTATGTGCAAAATTTGTGGTTCTGTTTTTTGCTGGGTTCACATTGTATACAGGGTGACTCAGAAAAAACAGAACCCAAATTATTTATTCATTTCCCATTAAACTAACCCTTAAACCCAAAAACTAACCCTAACTCTAACCCTAAACCCTAACCCTAAACCCTCTAGTTAAAAATTTAAAAATTATTACAAAATTTGTGGGTTCTGATTTTTCTGGGTCAATCTAATTTTCCGACCGATTTTGCAAGTTTAGCCTCTTATTGTTAATATTTTCATCATACTCAACGTGTAATACAAACACGCGCGTTACACAGTCCTTCAGCAGCCTCTAACCAGTGGTGACAGCCACAGTTTTGTTGGGTAAAAGTGGGTCTGCCACCGCTAGCGTCACCAAGCAACCTTTTTGGCCACCAGAGAGGGTATTAAAAATAATTATGAAATAGGTGATAGATGAACACACACGCACGCATAGACACACATACACAGACAGACACACGCACTCTCTCTATCACAGACACATACAGAAACACACACACACACACACACCACACACACACATATATATATATAGTATATATATATATAATATATAGTTTGATCATTTTTAGTATTGGAGGGAATTGAAAATTAAGTGCTCGATTACGTGTTAAGAGATGTATTTATTTGATTTTATATCTACAACATTTAAGGTGCAAATTTACCATTGGTTTCAAGCAGCATGTTAGCCACTTTTTCTTCAAGTACAACGCGCCCTGTTAAGAAATGCAGTGATTGTCAATTCAGTTTATATGTGTGTAAAATACACGCATATATAAAGGATTTGACACTGCATGTTTTAAACAGGCGCGTTGTCTTTGAAGATAGGAAGTGGCTAACATGCGCCTGCTTAGAAACCAATGATAACAACTGCACCTTAAATGTATTGTGTTTACACAACACACACACACACACACACACACACACACACACACACACAATATATATATATATTATATATATATATATATATATATGTATATATTCCTGGTAGTTAGGATCCTCATGTGTGGTTTAACTAAAATGATGCTGGTAAACCGTGTAATGAGAGCTCAATGGTGCCAGTGCCAGTGAGTGGACGGACAGAGCGAAATATTCAATAAATGAAGGAGAAAACTTTAAATTTGCTTCATTACCAATAATTTATTTCCACTGCATTATTTGCTCATACCTGAAGCAGCTGCAGTAATGCAGTTGAAATAAATTATTTTAATGAAGCAATTTAATTTTTCCTTCATTTATTGAGTGTATATATATATATATATATATATGTATATATATATATATTATATAAAGTAATTGGTAAGTTTGCTTGAAGCATTGATTATGATGGGGTTAAGATCAATTTACTGGTCCATTCTAATTAGATTAATACATTTTATTTACAACTTGAAAAAAAAGAAAAAATTAGAGAAAAAAAAAAAGAAAAAAATTTCAAAAAAGAAAGAAAAGAAAGCTAAGTATATGAAGTTTTCTATTGTGACGGTTTTTATTTTGAATTTCAACATGGCTACTTTGTTGCAATTTTTCACCGGAAGATAAACATACCAATATTGGATACATATACAAGCAGCGGTTCAAACATTCGTTCTCAACAGATATTCAAGAAAAAATAAGAAATTACAGTTATTCGCCCATTTCATTCATAACATAAGAAAAAAAGAAAGGTGGAGAAAGAAAAAGAAAAGAAGAGAAAAAAAATAAGAAAAAAATTATAACAACACAAAAAAACTGTTACGTTGTAATATTCACAGCACTAAAACGATATATGTACCGTAGTCCTTTTCTTTCTTGGTACTAAAACTATACCGCTAAGGCGGCGGCTGCAGTGTTTATCTATGTAGCGGGCCTTCGTCCTGACGTCCCTCCAAATTCACCGTGCTAAAATGGTGCGATGAGAAGAGTTAATAACACGAGAAACATGTCGCAAATACCAAGCCTTATTTATCGTGCTCGTATAGTGCGGCTCGCGTACAGAGAGGAGGAAAGGCAGAGAGAAAGAGAGAGAGAACCACTACTGAGGATTACTTGTGCTTCTCATTGAGGGACGCGCAAAGGTCCAGGTCCGGTGCCTACGACCGGCCGCAGGCAAAAAAAAGCACGATCCTTCTTTTTTTGTTCCAGCGTCACCACAGTGAGTTCCGGTCACACCGACTTCCGCGTTGCGCGTCAACCACCGCTGACCTTCCGCTTGCCACGCAATTCTTTGTTCGGGGGTCACGCTACGGTCAAAAACATCGTTCATCTGCGTGTTTGGGTTATCGCACTATTTTTCCTTAAGACTTCACTATTTCTTCCCTCCTCCTTCCATTAGTATGAGTCCTGCTCACGAAAAGTCAGAAATATACATTCCTTAGCAACAAAAGCAGTAAGACCACCGTAACAGATTATCTGATATTTCATGCTCTGAAGGGATAAGAAGGTTTATACTTTGAAATCGATAAGTAAGAAAATAACATCTTTTTGTTATTTATTTTTATAATACGCAATTGTAATTTGCCTTCAAATCATATATATACTATATTATGAATGATATATATGATTATATAGGTGTAAAATGTTTGACAAGAAAAATCTGTTAGTAGGAATCTTCTTCGGGGGCTTTAATTTAACTTTTCTCTTAGTTCAACAAAAGCCTGAAGAAGATCTACTAAACATGATTGCAAACACTGTAGCATTGGCCTGCAATAAATATTCACTCATTTGTAGTGAACATACTGTTTTTTTTTAATTTTTCACTATATTATACAGCACAACCGTGTATTATAGTATATAGTGGGCAACATATGTGCTTATTGAAGTCGAACCTACATTTTTTTTTAAAGTTAATTCATTAATAATTATAGGCGGGATTTAACTACTTAAAATGTAGGCTAACAAATCGAGAGTAAATAGTCAAAAGTCGCTGTAGTGTACATTCAGGCCTATTAGGCCTCATCAGCAGAGCTATAGATACGGAGATCGCCTCGTGTTGTGATTTGAAACCGTCTGGTTCTGGGTCGAAGCAAAGCGTCTTACCCCGTACAACCAACGCGACCTCGCAGTTTGGAATTATACTTTCAAAAAAAAATTAGGTTGATTCAATTAAGCACATGATTCTGCCAAATATTTGTCGCTGAAAATAGCCATATTTGTTTATATATACTATATTAGTAATACTATATGTAGTTATATAATATATATATATATATATATATATATATATATATATGCGTAGGAGTGTAAAGAAAAATATATAATATCGGTAACAATTGATGTGTGTTGACGTCTGTATTTAAAAAAATTCAGCTTTAAAAGGAAAATGCCATAGCTACCGACTGCTTTCAGTTGCCATGCGATCTTGTGAAAAAGAGATATTATCTCGAAAATAGTCAAGGAATTAAATACAGGTCACACAACCAACTCATTGTTTACCGGTATTATAAGTTTTTTTCATTTACATTCCTTCTGCATTGTTAGGATAGGGCTTCTAGAGATGCAAACTCATACCGAATATATCAGCAGCGGTGCCTTCAGAGGAAATTATATAAACTATCTTATAATAGTTATTAGTATTTGTATATATTCAGAATCTTTTTTCTTCTTTCAGTGTATAATTGAGATATTTTTCTTTTGCATTTATTCTAGCTTAAGCGAAAAAACTCCTTTTCTTTTCTTTTAATTAAACGGGCTTTCGGGCTGCTGGATTAAGGTTGTCTAAAAACAAAATAGTTTCGTCCATACAGCATTTCGCTAATGAGCTTATTCAGTGGGGAAAATTGAGTGTCGTTTACTTCATGTACCTCAACAGAGATTGAACATCGTTGATTGGACTTGAAGAAACATCAGTTACGCATTCATTGTCCTGTCTGTAGTAAACTAGTCTCAAATTGTACGTTAAACGCCTCAACATGTTCGGAATGGAAGATGAGTATGATTAGTAAAGTAAGTAGTTTTATTACTTATTCTCATCTTCGTAATACATGGAGAGGGTTCAGATTCTGCTGGGGCTGGACTGCATGCTATCAGTTGGGTGACAATACATTGACGAGTTTCGAGTCTAGAACCAACTTACGGGTGTTGCTCGGGTTACTAATTATCTCCCTTGTGCTCATTTAATACGTTTTTAAGTAATAATATAAGCCACTTCTTTTTCTCGAGAGAATTTTATTTTTCCTATTAGCCAAGAATAGCCCGGAGCGGGACATGTTTCGTCAGTCAGCGCATTGTCCCAAAACTTCGAACTTCTCAATCTGGTTACCTTCCCCCTCCCACTTTGTCACCTGACATATTCTCGGCCAATAAAAAATGCAAAGCGTGGCATTCATGTGCATTCACCTTAAAAAATTTCATGCTGACCTAATGACGGTTTCCGTTCTCTCTCTATCTCTGTTCTATTTCATTACAAAATCACGATATGTTGACTTCAAAATTGTTATTCTTCAGTTGATACAACAAAATCTACAGAAGCACCTGTGTACTGCAATTAAATATCAAAATCTATACTTACACTGCGTTCATAATGAGTTGTTACAGTTGTATACTATAATTATAGTACACAAAATATAATAATCATGATGGCGAGAGAGATAGCAGATATTAGTTCTCTGCTCATAATCAGCGTTGCACACCTCCCCATGAGATTCTGGATTTTAATGTAATGAAATATATCAGATTAGAAAAATGACTAAAGAATCATTAAATTAGGACGCATATTAAAGGATTATACTTGTTTTAACTAATATTTTAATTAGTTCTATGTAAATTAGGATTAAGTGAAAATGAAAAGAGACGAAAGACAAGTTGCAATTTTTAAACTAGACTTTATTCCTGGTGGGTTCACAACTATTTCTTCGGAGAGCGGACTTTTTCTACGTGAACTAGTCAGTAGGCTGGTGGCATCCAGCGACGTTCCACGTCTAAAAAGAAAGAGATTGCCTTGTTTTGGCTGCGCTTGGAAGTGGCTTTTTTCTCTTGCGCCTATCCAGAGGCTTCTTTTGTCTGAAGCTTCCAGCTTTGTCGATAGATTTTGTTGTCTTTTTATCTTTTTTTAGTCTGTAATTTGATCGTTAATTTAATTGTGGCTTGTATTTTATTTTATTTGCGTTATTTTTGTTTTAACCTCCGAAGGGTATAATCTGGGTGTTGTAAAGGTTAGTTAAAATGACTAGTTTCATAGATGGTGGCTCATACCTCGAGCCTTGTGCGCGAACAAACTTAAAGTAATAATATAAAAAGTAGATATCGGACCTGCATATTGAACCTACGAGCGATTTTGCATCTTAACCGTTGCCCTTCACACCGCCTACATTTTATGTCGGCATTAAAGAATGGATCCTACATCTATATAAGGATTTCCAAAATTCCGGGCCAACTGGGCTTTAAGAATACACCACTGCATCTCTGCAGAGGTTGCCTACTAGACAGAATCCCCGAAGGCATGGAGGCTCATAACCATTGCCTGGATTGCCGATCCGTGATGCTTACGGTGGAAGTTCTGCTGCTGGTTGAGCAGATCCATTATAGACACTACTTTGGCCCTTATTTAGTAGACCGGTCGGTCGCCTTACAGAGACAACTTATCCCGGATTAATCCGGACTGTCGTGCGACGTCGATAGCCGCTGCTAGGCCTATGTATTCCGCCTGACCCCCAAAGTAGCAACTATCGGCCACTCGTGAACAGCCCACTCCTAGGTGAATCCAGGCATACCACTACTACACAGTCCCCATTCTATTCAGCGAATATATGTGCGATAGGCATTGGCCGGTGGGGCTGCCAGATTGGTGTCTCCATAACCAAAACCTACGCTGGCCATGGGTTGGTTGGACTGTTTCATCTCGGGCACTGCCCATCTGATGGTGAGTGCATACGTTGTCCTGACACTTGTTCGTTGCGAGCTCGTGTGAATCTGAGCGTGCCAACTTACCTGATCTATCATACGTCCCACGCGTTGCTCACGTCTGCATCCAGGCAGAGGGGCTCGTCCGATTACATTGCATTGTGATTCGCTATGATGCTTATCACTCTTCCTATATGGGTTAAATAGAAAACGATGTGTCTGAAAATCATGAGTTTAAAAAATTTGAGTTTAAAAACCTTGAATTATCCATCACAAATGCAATGAGAGAACAAAACATCTTTGCATAAAAGTAATCGCGCCCAAGAACGATAGACATGCGTAAAGTCAACGAACATCGCAAGCCAACCCAGCATTTCAAAAAGAAAGTACACCCAGCTGAAAATATAAAGATTCAATTGATAATAAAGAAGGGCGGATTGAAACACAACAACTAGTAAATAGTGATAAGCACGTAAACAGTATAACTGGGGCATGCACGAGAGTTTAATCTTAATGACTATCACGAATTGTGCATCCTGGCCTAGTGTCGAACACTTTGTTCAGTGTTAATTCATTTGCATTTGTGGCCAAACAATATGGTTGTTTCTTATGTCACTTTCCCAGATAAGAAAGTCGTTTATCAGCGCTAATGGGCAAAATAACGCGGAAGAAGATTTTACACTCGGATAGAAGAATGATCCTTGTTTCACTTGCAAGCCCGATTAACACCAGCAACAAAGCGGATTTGGTTTTATGGACTTTTGAAAAATGTCAGAAATAATTTTAAAACCGTTCGTCATCTCTCCTGGATACATACATGTGTATGTACATAGATACATATATACACACATACCTATGTACATATATATATAATATATATAATATATATATATGTACATGTATATACATACAATTACATAGATATATAGATAGATACATATATATACGCACAGTTACACACAGAGACGTATATATATAATATATATATATATATATATATAATATATAATATATATATATATATATATATATACTGGGGTGTCCATAGAATCCGCGTACTTTAAAGACTGTAAAGTTTAAATTGCATTCGGACTTTATGGAAACTATATATATATATATAATATATAATATATTATATATATATAATATATGAGGTAAGGAAAAAGGAAAAGTGTACAGAAATGATAACTCAAACAAGTAGATGTAGGAAAGGAACGAAATATATCTCATCTACATCTACTTGTTTGAGTTATTAGTTTTTGTCCACTTTTCCTTTTCCTTACCTCATACTGTCGGATTACTCCAACTCTCCTATTTCATTATATATATATATATATATAATATAATATATATATATATATATATATAATATTGTGTGTTGTGTGTGTGTGTGTGTGTGTGAAGAGAAATGGAAGTGAATCCGACGGTATGTAGTATAGTGAGAAATTTGAAAAACAAAAAAACTTTAATAAAATGAGTGGTAAGTTTATTAGCCGACGCTGCAGTGTTTCAATCTGTTAAGTAGATCTTCTTCAGGGCTATGATAGTTCATTCTTCCTCATTATTCTGTGATAATCTTTTTTTTACTCTTCCTTATATCAACAAAAGCCCTGAAAAAAGATCTACTTAACACATTGAAACACTGCAGCGTCGCTAATAATCTTACCACTCATTTTATTTAAACCTGTCTCTTTCAAATTCTCACTATACCACACACACACACACACACACACACACACACACACATATATATATATATATATATATATATATATATATATATATATATATATAATCTTGTCAGATCATGTTTAGCCTATAAGGTTTTTTTTTTAAGAAGTAAATCGATTGCAAAACGAGTTTGAAAAACCCCAACATACATGAATATTATTTCCATAAATCCAACACACTGTACTTTAATCGTGATGCTATACTTTTCACTTTTCTTGAAAAATTCGAATCGTTTTGGTTCATACATACAGCTGTTTGTTTTCTCCTTTGCTCTGAAATGATTGTTGTTTTGTTGAGAAAATAATAATTGGAAAAACTAAAAGGTGATTTCATCACACAATACCATTTTACAGGATTGCCAGACATAAAGGCGAATTTGTAAACTAAAAAAATATCATTATTATTGCAATATGATAGACACTGCATATTAGAGGCGTTCGTTATATAAATGGTATCTAGGAAATGGACACAGCGACACGAGTTCAAAACGAGGTTGTTTGCATTTCATATCGCGCTAAACAGGAAAAACAGAACCCACAAATTTTGTAATAAAACTGTAAATTTCAACTAGGGGCTTTAGGGTTAGGTTGGGGTTAGCTTAGGTGTTAGGGTTGGGGTTGGGTTTAAGGTTAGTTTAATGGGAAAAAAATAAATAATTGGTTCTGTTTTTCGGTCAGTCTAATTTTGACACCATTGTGCCAAGTTCAGCCAGAATCATTTGGTTGTTCCTCGGTTCCCTTAGTGTTGGGTAGAATCCTTTGGTTGAGTAGAGTCCTTGGTTGCAGATCCGTTTGTCAGTGTCGAACACGTGCAAATATACCGGTACGTTCGGAAATATATGAATTTAACTATTTTCCCTTTCAGCTATGGGTAAAAGATAATGGCAGATCGGTGACTTTAACATTGATATGATAACCGGTTAAGGAGAAGGTAAACGCTAAATTCAAATTTGTTTAATCCCGCTTAAAAATTGACCATGTTTTGTATCTTGCTAGTGTGGAAGGGTTGGGTAAATATTCTATGAAGAATAGAGTTGCGAATGGAGCCCACTGAATTAACTTTATTACAAACAAGTTCTAGATACATTGGGGTTTATCCGAACCAGGAAAGATACGCTCTACTAATCTCAATAATATAAGCTCCTCTGTGAAGGATTCGGTTTCAGATGAAACACAATTATTTCAAAAAAGTAATAGAAGCTTTGTCAATGCCAGAAAAAAGTATCGGAAAATAGTTTTGTTGGAGTATTGTTGTATATATATATATATTTACCAAACCCTCCGTACAAGCAGGATGTGACACAAGGTCAATTTCTTAAGCGGAGTTTAACTGGTTTGAATTCAGAGTTTTCCTTCTCCTAGACCGGTTGCCTAACCAAAGTTAAAGAACACAATCTGCCCTACTGTTTGTCCATAATTGGAGGGAGATTATGGTTCATACCTTTCCCAAGGGTATTGCGCTAAGTGAAATGCAATTACCACGTCCAGGATTTGAACTCGGGCGACGAATCTATTCCCATGACTTTAACCATTGCACAACGCACTTCCATCATTGATTTGTTGTATATAAGGTGTGCTACAATGCACCACTTAAATTTATAGACTGGCGAGGTCACATGGTTTATCCTCGCCAATCAACAGCCATAATGCGTGGCTGGTTGACTACTTAATCATTGTATTCCGACGGACATGAGTTCGATCCTGGCAAGCTAGACAAAACAGTATTCTTTCACGCTGCAGTTCCGGTACAGCATTGTTTTTCCCGCAACAATTCCTCTCTGTCACGTATCATTACTTTGTTCTAGCGCGCTTTTTATAATCTATCTTTATAAAGGTTTGGCCCACCAGACCTGACATTTCCCCGTGTAGTACGCTTACCCAGAATATATTCTATTCCGTCATAAAGATTTAGCCACGCATCTGGCATCTATCATGGTCACAACCTTTACGTTTTCTTTTATAGCCTCAAACTGTCATCAAGGATTCTTTTCTTTAGGACATTAATCTATCCTCTGATATATTATTTCTGTTGGGTTTTGTTTAGACAATAAAGTCTGTTTGTTATAACTTTGTCGTGATTTCATATGTCCTGCGTTAGGTTACTCTCTCTCTTGAATAAACTAGTGCATTATAAGAAATTCGTGTTAGCTACTGAGTTAACACCTCACTAATTCTTATAGACTGTCCTTTATCCCTAAATTTCAGACAGCATATCTTTATTAGTGACTCTTATCAAACAAGGCAAGACAGAAAAGCTCACGAGGGGTGAGTGAATAAAATAGTAAAAAGGTATGGTCTTGCATTGATCCAATCAAATTGAAGCCTTTATCTTTTTACCCTGTTTTGTATTCTTTCTGTTGAACTTTGCTTAGGCAATAAAGTCTATTTGTTATAACTCTTTGTCGGAATTTGTTCAATCCATATGTTCTGCGTTAGGTTACCCTTCCTTGGATAAACTAGTGCATTATAAGAAACGGGTGTTAGCTATTGAGTTACCACGACGTTAATTCTTATACCATAAAATCCAACTAGCCAACGAATGTTCTTCTCTGTCACGTATACAGCAGGGTTGATAATTTAATTTTCTTTCATTAGGTCTTATTTTAATCTTTAACCTTTCATAACATATTTTCGATTAACTTTACATGAATCCATTATTCTGTTGATTTTCCTGGTTTGCGTTTGGAAACCCTTTCTTTTCATTATCTATTAATAATAGAGATTCGCTTCCGGTTCTTGTCTGTAACAAAAACTACGTCACTGCTTACGTCACTATACCCGAAATCGTCATAACATAGAATAAATATACTCAAAATTTGATTATGCAACATTAGGCGGTCCTCATTGTTTTTTAAAACAAGTTTTAATAAATACATGTCTGGTATTATCTGTCTATACATAGTTTGTTTTATTTTAATATATATTAAAGTTATCAGAACTAAGTTTCCATTTCAATTTTTTTATTTTTACACCTTTAATAAAATTTATTTTTTACTCCTTTAATAAATTGAGGATTTTACTTTACTTATGATACAAACTCTCTGATATTAGATTTCAACTCCCATCCCCTCAGGCAATATTTATTTTACGTCCAGCGGGCGTTTTTTATTTTGCTTTTTAAAGTAATGCATTTTCCTTTAATCTTGTTTTAAATGACACATATTTCGAAAAGACATAAATGTTTCAGGCCAATTTCGAATTAAACATATCATGAGGCATTTTTGGATTCTACTGAATCCCCTTGCTTACAAAGATAAAGTTCCTTTATGGAAACTTTGTCTATTGTTTCACTTTCATGGTAACTTCTTGGCGTTATGTATCATATTTCCTTTGTGTATTTTCTTTGTTTGTTTATATCAGTTTAAAGCCAGGAAAAATATTTATTCATATGTGAAGAGGTGTTGATTTTGCTGAACAATAAACCTGGTCGCAGATAAGAGAACCATATGCAAGATAAGTTTGAAAAGGTGAAATTGAAATAAAACAAAGACATTATCCAAAATAAAACAAAAAAGTCTCGTCTATTAAATGGATGTGAATATGAGTTTTCAAATATTCACAAATATAAAAGAAAAAAAGGGAATCATGATATATTCTCATCTACAATGAGTTTTACAAGTATTTAAACAAGCAGACATATGAACTGATCATGTTTAATATACTGACCACCTGAAAGAGTTTGAATATAGAAAGGAAATTCTTTGTAAGTAGATGTACGAGTTTACCCAATCTCACTGCCAAAAGCAAGATGCAACACAAATCCGATTTTTAAGAGGATTAAAACTGGTTTGAATCAGGGTTTTTACTTCTCCTAGACTGGTTGTCTAACTAAGACTAAAGAACTCAGTAAAACAGTTTACACATTGCTATGACGAAAACAAATGACTCCACGTTTTTCACAATGACATTAATGTGAAGTGAAACGCAAACATCTCCCTCCAGGATTTGAACTCGGGTCGCTGATTCCATTTTCTACAGTTATAACCGTTACGATGGCGCATTTTGTGTAAATATATCTACGTTGTGATAGACAGTTTCGGACAAACACTATTTTAACAAGCAGACATCATTTTCAATTCCATTCTTATAAAAATATGAGCATCATTTATTGTAGTCAATAAAACAAAACATATTTTTAATAATTATTTCACAACGCTAAATATTAATAACAATCTTTTAATAGGATTAGACTGTTGAATGGTTTAGTTTGGTTTAGTTTGTTTTACGGCATATCAACCCTTTTCGGGTCATTGAAGTCATTTTGAAAAAAGTTTCTGTTTCAAGTTCTTGATATCTTCAAATTGGTATAAATAATTTTCATTAGCTTCATTTGATTTGTTTAATGGTATAATAACCCTGTGGGATATCAAATGCCAAAGGCTGTTAGAGTGTGAGATAAAAGTGGTACTCAAGTTTCTTTTACAGGTTTATTTTTGTAGATGTATTTCGTGTATGCATTAGACTTCTGATTCATAATTTTTTATGTATTTTTATTTCTCTCAAGAAGGATAAAATGCCATTAATATTAGTGTTCTCTAACAGTTCTCTCATTATTTACGCTGAAATATTTCTTTCTGGTTGGAGTGAAAACTCCACAGCTGCTAGATGTAAAAAGAAAAAAAAAGTGCGTCTCTTCGATTGCACATAATCAAATATATGTGCCTATATAATATAACAGCTGATCATGTTGAATAGAAGAAACAAACCTCTTAAATGAAAGAAAAAGTTTTGTCTCTTCTATTCCACATAATCTATAATTATCTGACCACATTTTGGGGTTATGAAAATTAACCAAACACAAATCTCAGACATATAAATGGTTAACTCGTTAAAAAAAATCTTAACTTATTTCTGATGAATTAAAGTTTTCATATATTTGTTAATACAATACTCTGATATATATAAAAAAAATATGCACCTACACTAATATTTATATGTATATACACAAAATCTTTATATGTACGTTTGAGTTCTCGATTTGTTGTATCCCATCATGGAAAGTCTTGATACTATTCACTATATATATATATATATAATATATATATATATATGTGTGTGTGTGTGTGTGTGTGTGTGTGTGGTGTTAATTTTGCATATATATTATATATATATATGTGTGTGTATATATATTTATGCATGTATATATGTGTGTGTGTGTATATATGTATTTATGCATGTATATTTGTGTGTGTATATATATTTATTTATGCATGTATATCTGTGTGTGTGTATATATATATATATATATATATATATATATATATATATATATTTATGCATGTATACATTTGTGTGTGTATATATATTTATTTATGCATATATATATGTGTGTTTATGTGTATATATTTATTTATGCATGTATATATATATGTGTGTATGTGTATATATTTATTTATGCATGTATATATATTTGTGTGTGTATATATTTATTTATGCATGTATATATGTGTTTGTGTGTGTGTGTATATATATATTTATTTATGCTGGTATATATGTGTGTGTATATTTGTGTGTGTAAAGATATTTATTTATGCATGTATATAGATGTGTATATATATATATATATATATATATATATATATATATATATATATATATATATATATTATTAATTAATGTTGTATCTATTGGCTAATATTGCAATATTTCAGTCTGTATAAGACCATCATCAGAGCCGATCTGCTATGTAACGAGGAATTTTTTTTTTATAAATATGACCAGTTTGTAAGGGAAATATTTATTTATTGGTAATATTTATCTAAAATCTATTTTCTTCGTTACATGACAGATCGGCCCTGATGATGGTCTTATACAGACTGAAATATTGCAATATAAGCCAATAAATACAACATTAATTAAAAACATATGTATGTTTTTACAAATTTTTCTCTGATAGACTGTCTGGTTCACTTACTTATTCGTTTATATATATATATAATATATATATATATATATATATTATATATATGCGTGTGTATGTGGTGGTGTATGTATATATATATATATATATGTATACATATAATGTATATGTGTATGTATATATGTAAATGTATGTATATTATGCATCTATATATATATATATATATATATATATATATATATATAACCTTGGTAACGCAACGGCAATTGATAATCGACCTATGCCAGTAATTATCGCTGTGCAATCTGATTAACCCATCAGTGGTCCATAAATTTTGATGACCGTGAAGAATTTCACTCTGGTAAAGCAATGACTTGACTATTCCCAACCTGCTCTCTACGCCTTTGTCAGGAAAGCACATACAATTACTTGTTTCTCGTTCGGTACTTAGCTTTTACCAGCCTCTAGACTTTAAATATATTCTGTCGCTGCCATACCCACTCTCATGTAAGGGTACGTCTAGCAATATAATATAATTAAGTATCCAATTAAGTATTTCAGTAATTAATTATTTTTTTAAAGTTTGTTTTAATGAAATATTGAAACCGAGAATAACCGGATGTTTACAAATTGATAATTTGGAATGCAAACATTAGTAAATAAAGTATTTGTTAACAAATAAGAAATACGAGAGAAAAACTTTAGAATGAAAACATCCGCGAATAAACGGTTGTTATCGTACATTTTCGGAAGGTAAGTAAAAGAATCAGTTAATATTTGTGGGATCGGCAGTGATGTGGATGGGTCGATTAGGTAAATATTAGTTAGTTAAACATTTTAAGCATATATAAACATGTTTTTAATTCATCCCCATGAAACTTAAATTTCTAATCATCTAAGTTTTTGATACCGTGGATGCAATTTGAAACGTTAGTTTGAATTCTTTATTCCTTTCTGTTAAAATATATTTTTATATAAAGCTTGCTGCAATCCACCACTTAAATTTATAGACTACACGACATCACGTGGTTTACACACAAACCAATCAACAGCCCGAATACGTGATTGGTTTACTATTTAATCGCTAATATTGACAGCCGTCCATTTCTACTTTATTCGACATTGACGAACGGATCTGCAAGTAATTATGGACTTAAGGATCATACCCAATATTAAGTAACACGAAGGAGCAACCAAACGTTTCTTCACTAAGGATAGCGCTTTGCTTAACACAAGGGGTATCAACTGGACAGTGCTCTTGCTTGATGCCTAAGGATGGCCACAAAAATCGTAACAATTTCTACATGTTAATCCCAGTTTCATAATGAATACTTCATAGCTTTACGATTTATTATGCACATTCTATCATTATCAAACATGTATCGTTAACTATCTCGCTTTTGAAACTCTTTCTGAAAGAAAATTTCTGATACCGCTATCTCTGAAATTAATTGCAAACGTTTGAACAACCCCGGAGGCATTCAATGAGTCTCCTCATTAATTGTGTCCTTGTATTTTTAGATCAAATATTGAGGAGGTTAAGGGTTAAAACACACAGACACATGTTATAGAAAGTAGAACTTTCCTTAATAGGGCACCCGTGATTGAATTACACTGCGGATTTTAACTTTAGGAAATGGATATCATATACATTTAGTTCAATAAGTAAATTCTCTCAGAGACTACAAGCAAATGTATCTTGCAGAGGAAATACAATATTCAATGAACATATACAGAATGCTATTACTTACCTTAGCATATAATATATATATATATATATATATATATATATATATATATATATATTACTTGAGAATGATTCATTTAATGAATGTACTTTATCATTAAAAATAACGCCCATTGCCGCGGGCCAATTTATGTCCGGAACCAAAATATTGATACGAAATTATACATTGAATTCTTCGAATAAGAAGGCGAAGTCCGAATATATGAAAGGTTAGTCTTTGTAATGTTCAAACGAAAAAAAGACAATGGGCAATGCTTAGAGCCCAACAAACAATATCACTTTGATATTCGCTTGTGTATTCAATTTCAATATATCTGTATGTATGTATTTAGACATATCTATCTATCTATCTATCTATCTATCTGTTTGTCTATTTGTCTGTCTGTCTGTCTGTCTTTCTATCTATATGTATGTTGTGATGTTAGTTCAACAGTAAAAAAAGAAGTCAAGTCGAGGTAGGGTAAAAAGAGACAAGTGTATTTACAATAAGGTACAAGAACGGCTAGCTTGCCGCTTAAACGGTAACAGTACGGTAACAGTACAACCTTTTCACTCGGTGTCTTACTTTTATAGTGAGAACCGGTGTATATTCTCCACTGTAGGAACGGCCGGTATAACACTGTCTGTCCTGAGAATGAAACTAATAAGCATCCGTTTGGTTGTGTGGTTGGTCGGAGATTACGGCATGTCAACCCTTGTTGGGCCATTTTATGCCGAAGATGTTTTCTTTTATTCATTCTTGATGGGTACTCAAGTTTTCTTTTTTAAACACATTTTCTTTAAACTCATTTTTCTGATAAACTCCTAGATAGGAAACCCCAACAGGTAGCACCACCCGGGTCACAGTGAACCTGGGAGTAATGGTGATGAATGCGTAGACCACGTTCCACACATCTCCAGAATTGAAACTTCACCATCAGATAGAGTTTAAAATCATACCCAGAACGATAAGACCCTCAGTCACTGCCTTCTATGACATTTATTATATAAAGGGTTTGACCTTGCCATTATGGCAGTAGGGTTGAAACAATCATGTAGGTGCTAGGGCTTGACATGACCAGCCGATTGTTCAGAGAGGGCCAACCTGCATCTGATGGTGAAGTTCCATGTAGTATGTAGTCATTGAAATATGATAAGAAAAAAGAGACTTCTCCATTTGTCCCGATACCAAGATAAAACGACAAACATGTTACTTAGAAACAATACACTGTTGTTTCTTTTCATTGGTAATTCTTATTTGTTTCAGCTGTACTTACAATCACCAATTTCTTCTTAACGTGTAAAATATGGAATACAGAAGGTGTAAATATTATCATTTTTCGTATGAAAAAGCGCATTTAGTCTTAACTAATTTAATTTGGAAATGTGTTTTTTTTATTCATAGAGCCAGCTTTTATGTTCCTTAGGAGAATTTGAAGTGTTTATTAAGAACATTTATTTCTCTGGTAGCTAAACAATAATATATTTATATACTAAGCTTGCTAATAATTCAGTTCCCAAGTGGTTTCTAACACATCATTAAAGGCTGATGACATGTAGTCGTTTGAAGATTCATGTTTATTAGTTGTCTATGAAAAAAGTGTCCGTTTTATTACGAGGGAACTGAATACAATTAATGTCACCAGTATGAATTATACCAATCTAATATATATATATATATATATATATATATATATATATATATATATATATATATATATATATATATATATATATTTATATATATATATAAAGATATATATATATATATATATATATATATATAATATATATATATATTATATATATATATATGTATATATATATATATATATATATATATAATATATATATTAATATATATATATATATATATATATGTATATATATGTGTATATATATATATGAATATATATATATATATATATATATATATATATATATTATGGACTCCTCGTCGATTTCGACGCATGAGGGTTCATACAATGAAGAACCCACACAATGATTTGTTTATAGTGGTGAAGGCTTGTGTTGGACCATACGCACTTTCGATAGGAAAGAATTGGTGCACAAGGAATGCGTCAAACCCAATCAACGACTGACCTCAGGAATTTTGAATTCAGAGTTTTCTCTCTCTTAGACTGATTACCTACCCAAGGTTAAAGAGCCCAGTCTGCCCTACTATTTTACCCATAGCTGGAGGAAGAATATATGGATTCATACCTTTTCCAAGGGTATTAGCGCTATGTGAAATGCAAACAGCCTTGTCTGGGATTTGAACTCGGGTCGACAAGTCCATTTCCCACGACTCTAACCATTATATGTATATACATATATATGTATATAACCTAAACGAACGATACGGTTTTCCGCAACTCTAGAGAATCACTTGAAACTGATTGTAATGCGCCAAATAAAGAGAGGTTGAGCAAACATCATTGGTTTTATCTAGCTCTATCGATCTTTTCAATGTAAAAAAGAATCTTTTAAATAGTTAAAAACTTGTTCAATTATAATATATATATATATATATATATATATATATATATATATATATCGATAAAACAGAGTACATATGTTTCAAAAGGAAAGGAGACATAACCACACTCAACGGTAAGCCCCTTAAGCCAGTAGAACAATTCACATACCTAGGTGGTAATATCCTATCCACAGAAAGCGATGTAAATACACGAATAGGAAAAGCGTGGTCGGCCACAAACAAATTATCAGTAATATGGAAATCCGATTAGCTGACAAGCTAAAGCGACAATTCTTCCAGGCGGTGGTTGTATCAGTGTTGCTGTACGGATGCACCACATGGACCCTAACGAGGCGCCTTGAGAATAAGCTGGATGGAGCTGCACAAGAATGCTGCGTGCAGTCCTGAATAAATCGTGAAGCAGCACCCCACGACGAAACAGCTATATGGCCACCTGCCCCCCATCTCACAACCATTCGAGTGAGACGGACAAGACATGCCGGGCACTGCTGGAGAAGCAAGGATGAGCTCATAAGTGACGTTCTCCTGTGGAAGCCAACACACGGACATGCTAGTGTGGGCCGCCAGCAAGGACCTACATTGACCAACTAAGCAAAGACGCAGGTTGCTGCACAGAGGACCTCCCTTGGAAAATGAATGATAGGAAAGGTTGGCGAGAGATTGGCATGGATATCCGTGCTAATAGCGCGACATGATGATGATGATGATATATATAGTTATCCACAGACACGTGTTTCGACTTATCAAGTCTCTTAAGTCTGGCTAGACATTTGTAAGCTACCTAGAGCCGGGATTGCAATCCGATCGGTTCAGCATCAGTCGGATATCTTAACCGCTAGGGCTATAGTCACCCACATAATGCGAAGGGGATTTTAACTGTTTTGATACACACATCTGTATGTATGTAAAGACCGCTGTAGAGTGCTCCATCCATTATATAGTAGAGCGTTGCGTTTGTACTTTAGTTGGCTGTCGTCAGTGAAATCCCCCCACAAAGTGCTCAACCTCAGGGGGATGGGAGCATATATTATCATCCACAGACACGTGTTTCGGCTTTTCAAGTCTCTTCAGTGTGGCTAGACATTTGTAAGGTACCTACAGCCGGGACTGAAACGTGTCGAAATGCAATTAAGAAGGTCATCAGGGATGGCACACTGGATTAATTACAGATTTCGGTTTTCACAACATCAGAACTGTTCCACCATTAGCCCGTTAGGATAACGGAGACAAAAAGTCAGGTTTGATAATCGCTTAGACCAGAATTTGAAAGTTATGAAGCACCGTTTATTATATGTCTACACTATACTAACTTTCATATATATGATCTATCACTGATATTAAGCATCTTGATTTGTAAATATAGCAAAGTATACCATGAATATATATATATATTATATATATATATATATATATATATATATATATATATATATATATATAATATATATATATATATATATAATATTTTTATATATACAATTTTACTATTGTAAAAGTTATTCAAAATTTCCAGTTTATCTTTTTTTCTTAAATTCAAAAGTATACATTATTGCAATTCTTAGCAGAAATAGAACAGACATTATTAGATACAATTAAAAAATGTTCAATCATATCTCAACAATTCCTCACAATGGTAAGACACCTACTTTATCTTCTCCAATATCTTATATAATAATTTTACTAATTCAATGCTTCAATAAAGAGTCCAGTAAAAGTGAAGAAGGCTTTTCCATTAGGGACCTCTGTTGATTTTTTTTCTTTTAAGAGAGGTCCTTTGGAAAAGATTTTTTCATTTATTTCATTCATTTTTTATTCCATTCATTCATTCATTTTTTAAAAGTGAATTGCCTTTTGTGGCTACGGAGATTGAACCCACAACTTATAAGTCGAGACTATTGCTAAGCGTCCTGTCACCCCTGTTGGTCGGATTGGTTTGGCTGGTGCAGAGGCATACAATCCCTGACACTTTCTCACGGAGGGAAGTTACTGCTTTCAGCTGGGAGAATCGGTTGTCTGTTTCTGTCTCAATGATGAACTTTTCGACGAGTCAAGACCTGAAGGATTTTTTTTCAATTCTGAATTGATTAAATTTAATAAACAGTTGTAACTGAGGAGTGGTATTTCTTGTATATATCGATGTTTTTTCTTCTCCTTGGAAGTAGCAGCAGCGTATATATATATATATATATAATATATATATATATATATCGATTAGATGAATCTTTTATTTACTCACGGTTATAACCGTCACTCAAATATAAGTTTTTTTCTGAAACACTATATATATATATATACATATATATATATGAAGAGAGAAATGGAAGTGAATCCGACAGTGTGTAATATAGTGAAAAATTTGAAAAAACACAGTTTCATAAAAAGAACCTGTACTTTTTTCAAATTTTTCACTATAATACATATATATATATATATATATAGTGTGTGTGTGTGTGTGTGTGTGTGTGTGTGTGTGTTTTCGGTTGTTGTGGATCATAACACGATCCATTATATATACTAGCAAATATATGCACCCTCCGGGTGCAAGTATTAAAGTTTTAATCTAATAAAATATCATGTTAAATTAGAAAGGCTAATGAAACTGAATAAGAATGCAAATAAAAAGATTTGGAACAGAGGGGGTATGATTGAAAAATAGAACAACTTTGAAACTAACTCTTCCATCATTTTCCATCATCCCCGTCTTTCATTGGTAAATTTTCCTAATTTAACTATTTAGTTAAAATAGAAAGTAAAGAATAATATTAGTAATTTCTTGTTAATGGTTTTCTTTTAAGGTTTATCCCCGAGATTTTTGCTTATATTCATTAAGATAAACGCAAAGAATTAGAAATCAAGAATACTAAGCATATATTTATTAAAATCAAATTTTTAAGATCAATATGCAAATAAGCCTCCCCATTCACTCTGTAAACCGCTATTTTGTTGTATATATAAATACAATTGCATGTTACTAGTATGTAGATGTGGTCAACAGTAATAATAATGTAAAACAATTTTAATAATAATTGAGGTTTAAATAAAAATAAAATCATGGAGAATGTGATGTAAATAACAAAGGAAATTGTGACTTGAGTAGTGATATAGTTTCGGTTACAGACAGACAAACACACAATCTCCATTATAATAATATATATATATATATATATATATATATATATATATATATATATATATATATATATCCGCACAAGCATGATGCAACACAAGATCAACTTCTTAAGCGGAGTTTAACAGGTTTTGAATTCATAGTTTTACTTCTCGTAGACTGGTTAACTAGCTGCACAAAAGCGTCCATTCTGCAGTACTATTTACCCATAGCTGGAGGGAGAGTAGTTGGAAGCATATCTTTCACAAGGGTACTATGTGAAATGCAAACAGACTCGCCCAACATTTGAACTCTGGTTGACGATTTCATTTACTATGACTCTAACCATTACGCCACGCACCTCCAAACACTAACAAATATCAGGTGTTGATTTGGTTTGTTTGTTTTGTTTTACGGCATATCAACCTCAGTGGGTCATTTAATGCCGATAAATTTTGAAATAAATCAATTCTTAATGGATAATACAATTTTTTTATAAATACATTTTTCTATTTAACCCATAGATGGGACCCTAACAGGTACTACCACTCCGGGTCAGAGTGGACCAGGGAGCAATGGTGATGAAGGGGTGCTCCACATTCCCCAAACCTCCAGAACTGGAACCTCACCATCAGATAGAGTTTACGTCATTCCCAGGACGTGTAGACCCGCAGCCACGCCTTCTAGCACCCATATGAAAAAAAGGGGTTGGGACTTGCCATAAGGAAAATCATATAGGTGCTAGGGCTTGACGTGACCAGCCGATTGATCGGAGGGGGCCTCTCCGACTGCCCGTCTAGCCCAAGATAGGGCCAAAGTGGAGTATTGCATGTCATGAACTGCTCATCCACCTGGGCTCTATCCTTAAGCATCACGGGTCACCACCCACGGCCAACAGGTGGCTCCATTGGGGAGTCTTACCCCTCTGCAGAGGTGCAGTCGGTGCATTCTAACGCCCCAGCCGACAGGGCGGATAAGGTGTTGAATAACCAGAATTTCTTTTCTATTCCAAGAAGGTAAAACTTACCTCATGTTCTGATTCTCGCTTTTATTTGAATCTCTTATCACCAATCTAATGAACTGAATGATTAACATTGAGTGTCGCTGCTTTTTGTAGGGATTCTTTTTAGATTGCTTTTGTAAATTGTGAGTCCAAAATACGAGATAACCTATTTCTTCTAAGTCTTTTATTTATTTACATTTTATTATTTTATCCCCCCCCATCTTCTTTTACTGTGTCCCTTTTTATCTTGTCTTTCATCCCTTCTTATTTTACCGTTCTCTATCTATTTATTAATACTTCTTCTTCTTCTTCTTTCTTCTTCTTCTTCTTCTTCTTCTTCTTCTTCTTCTTCTTCTTCTGCACCCTATTACACCGCACAGATCTCTACGCACCTCATACACTGAGATGGCGAGGGATAGTATTGAACCTTGTCGGACAATCTACCGACTGAGCGAAACCGATACTTAACCCATTTTTTAAAGAGAAAAATGTGTTGTAAAAGTTAATGGCCTAAAAAGTGGGGACACTGAGACTGAAAAGAGAGATTGCTGACAAAATGTCTGAGAAGAAAATTAAGTACCTCATATCTGGTTGGTAAAATCCATGATGGTGTGTAGGTATGGAATTTACATATATTCAGACAGCTCAAGCCCTTGAGTTAGTTTCAGACCAGCCCGTGGATTGAGCGGTTGTCCCCGTAGCAGTAGATAGAAAATAGCCAAGGACTTTCGTGCCAGCTGACAACATAGGCCTCCGTATTCTCTGCTCCACCACAAATTGCACAAAGTGTTACAACTTCCTCTTCGATTATCGTCATGTCATCAAACTTAGTGTTGTGTTTTTTTATCTTTGTGAACCTGAACATATATTCAGCCAGCTCAAGCCCTTGAGTTAGTTTCAGACCAGCCCGTGGAATGAGAGGTTGTCCCCGTAGCAGTAGATAGAAAATAGCCAGGGACTTTCTTGCCAGCTAACAACATAGGTCTACGTATCCTCTGTTCTACCACAAACTGCACAAAGTGTCACAACTTCCTCTTCCATTAGCATCCGGTCATCAAACTTAGCGTTGTGTGTCTCTGTGTGTGTGTGTGTGTGTTTTATCCTTGTGAACCTGTCTCTGAAATCGGCCAGCACAGAGCAATACAACGTGGGGTCATCAACATTGTGCAACGAAGGTGTACGAGTGCAGACTGGGTATTATCACAAAGAATGTATCTTCAAATATAATAATCTTTAAACAGATTAATTTGACCCTGATATATCACTTAGATGTAGAGTTAGCCCGAAAATAATGGCAACAAAAAGTACTTCACACGCCCCAAAGCTATACATCTGGAGCCTCACCACCGCTGGTAGTTTGGTGCCACACGCAAGATACATCATTGTAAGGGGAAGTTCTTAATAATTTTAAGGGAATTTGTTGGTGGTTGTACCAGAGTTTGATCACCTCTGATAGGGTCAGCAGGGCGATGGAAGTCTGATGTTGGAAGACCCGAAACTTCCCAATGAACCCTGCGGATTACATCACTGACGACAATCACCAGCGCCCCAAATGTAGGAGCGTATATTTAAAGAATAATCTTAAGGGAATAGAGTGGGCGTATATTATGCCCCGCCGGCGGTGCTATTTTGCTTTTGGGTCGTCGTCCCTAACGTTAACATTTTAATGAGATTGGAATACGATAAATAAATCGAATTTCACTATACTCTATAAGAAACTATTTACAGGGGACATCTATTGTTTTCAATTCCCTGGTAATGAGCATAGACACTTTTTATAGGCAACTAATAAACATGAATCTGCAAATGACAGCAACCTTGAATGACTAGTTAGAAACCATATATATATATATATATATATATATATATATATATATATATATATATATATGTCTTTGTGTTGGAGATAATCTCCCCCTGAGACAAGGCAGTCATCTTGCCAATCTCTTTAATTTTTTTTTCTGTTTTGTCATATAAAAAATCAAAATGGCGGTCCGGTCCGTTTCAAGAGACTGTTGTTTTGGTTTTTTTTATATGACAAGTCAGAAAAGAGATTGGTAAGATGACTGTCTTGTCTCAGGAGGAGATTATTTTCAACACAAACACATTTATACAGGCTCTGGACACTCTGAAGAATGAGCATAATCAAATACTCAACAGTCTCTTGAAATGGACCGGACCGCTATTTTGGTTATATATATATATATATATATATATATATATATATATATATATAAATTTTTGGTACAACTAGATTTATATATAATTTAAAAGATAGCATACTTTATTGATCAGCAATTTTAAATAGTAAAAAGAAAAGGGAGCGAAAATAGGAGAAACTTAAGGGCCCTTCCGACCGGTGCTTTTTAAAAAGTAATGATCGGTAGATCGTTTAATAGTCACACTGTATATATATTGGGTAAAAGAGGGGGATTAGACCATACAAAATGGTGGGGCAATATGAAGGATATATATATATATATATATATATATATATATTGGTTTGCTGATTGGTTTTGAAGGCTATCACAATGCAAGTGCAAAGAAAAAAGAAGGTAACTATGGTGTTGTGATTAATTCTTAATATTTTGGGATAACAATCCCTTCTACAGAAAATCACCAGAACTGAAGTTATTGCTAGTGGCTGTTCATTTGTTCTGTATCATGCCTTCCAAATTCTCTGTGTGTGTGTGTGTGTGTGTGTGTGTGTGTGTGTGTGTGTGTGTGTGTGGGGGAGTGCTTGTTTATGTGTGTTTTTGTGTTTGTGTGTGTGTTTGTCCTTTCTTTTTTTTATTCTCCTTTATCTCTTTTTTTGATTATTATTGCAGATCTGGCTCCCCTAATTTTTTTGTTTGCTAACAGGACCATCTGATCCATTTTTTCTTTTTAACATGTGTATGTGATTAACATTACAGATTTGGTTGGTTATTTATGTGTGTGGGTGTGTAAATTTCATGTCTGTCAAAATCATCTGTTGTGTGTGTGTGTGCATGTGTGCGTGTTCCTGTTCTTAAGTCCCAACACCATGTGTGTGTGCATGTGTGTGTGTGTGTGTGTGTGTGTTCTGTTTGTATGCGTGTCTTGTTCATATACATTTGTAAGTGTGTATGTGTGTGTTGGATTTAGAAGTTTAGAATGAAATTAATTTTATCAAAAATTGTAATTATAGTCTGCTAGATTTTATTTTATTTTATTCTATTTTATTTATTTATTTATTTACTTATATTATATTTATCTTATTTTATTTCATTTTATTTTATTTATTTTTATTTATATTTAATTTTTTAACTTTCTTTTTTGCCTTGCCTATATTAATGTATATCTAGTGTGTGTTGGATTGTAAAAGGTTAGAATAAAACTAATATCTATGAAGAACTATGATTATAGATTCTGCTGATTTGGTTTGTAAGGGGTTAAGGTAGAAGGTAGGTTAATACAGGGATTACTGTGATTTTTTTAATACATATGTCATATATATGTTTTATCCACAGCCTGGTCACATGAATTAATTATTAAGAGATTAGCAAGGGAAATTCATATTCTTTAATGTAAGGTCAATTATTTAGTCAAATCCATCAATATCCAGAGTAAATCCTATTTGTGAACTAGTGTGCATTGGATTGTGTGTGTGTGTGTGTGTGTGTGTGTGTGTGTGTGTGTGCTGGTCTATGGATGTGGGTGCGTGTTTTGCATTTGTCTTCTCGTTGTAGATTTGTTGCATTATGAATTCTCTATTGTGCATGTGGGTGGATGTTGCGCGTGTGTGTGTGCATATATATCTACGTGTGCGCGTTGGTTGTGGGTTTATTGTATTATGAAATCTGCACTAAGTTCGGTTGTGCTATTGATCCCTGGGCACAATTTAATTATTAGCAATGCCTCTTTAATTCGGAGGGTACCTAGATTTATCTTCTTGGCCTCTATTTGACTTTTGCTTCTCTCCATGTTATCGCATTTAATTAAGTATTTGCGAAATGTAGATGCTTGTGTGTAAGTATTCTTTGAACATAATGTGTAGTGGTCTGGTGGTGTTGCCTATGTAGGATTGGCTGCATTTTTTACATTGTGTGCGTTATACCGCATTAATTTCATGGCACATACCTGAGCCGCGGATAGGGCAGTTCGCTAGTGTGCAACTAGTGGTGTCCTTATGGCGGTTTTTGGAGAGTTATCTCCGAAGTGAAGGTCCTTAATGGGCAAGTTGTATGTCCAGGCCCTCCTTCCGGATAGACCTGCGTATCGCTGTGGTTGTACTCTTATTGAAGTTATAAAACCCTTTTATATATATATATATATATATATATATATATATATATATATATATAATGTCATTGAATATATATATATATATATATATATATATATATATATATTCAATGACATAAGTGTTGGATTTTTGGTATATAAGGTGTGCTCTAATTTCCCACCTGAATTTATAGATTAGGCGAGATTATGTGGTCTATTCCTTAGCCAATCATTGGTCATACTGCGTGGCTGATACATTACTTAAGCACTGATTCTTTCTTAGTATACATGCGATCATTGACGGAGGAACTTAGGATTCTTTACCCGAGAGGATTACCAAAGGATTCGTTATCGGAGGACTCTTTATTAAGGATCCAATTTCTTTTTGTTTTGCACATAGCAAAACCAAGTCGTCCCAAAAATATGCACACGACTTAAGTTCGGTCTCGAATCAGTGAAGATTTCAAAAGGGGTTTTCTCTAAATATGTATTAAAGCAACGGTTCTTTATATATGCTAATGCAAGGATTGTGTAAACCCAAATACTTTTTGGTAGTTTCGATTCAATAAGCAAGAAACTAGCCCTTGAAAACAAAGTTCTCCACGATCTCTCTACGGTTCAATTCTGGTGCGCAGAATAGCGGGCATATATCTCGTGTTTAATCTTGTTCTCAATTAATAAATATTGGAAGTTCTCTGACAGGAATTCGCTTCCATTGTCACTTCGTATTGTCACTTCCATTGTCACTTTACCATATGGACTGACGTCTGCTAGATATTGTTTCATTGCTAGCAGTGTATCAGATTTATGGGCTAGAAAGTATTACATTGTGATTCCTGAATAATCGTCGATAAAATTAAGAACATACCTGTACTTGCCTTTTCCGAGGGATACTATTGGTCCGGCTAAGTCGCAATGTACTAGCGACAATATCCAAATTGTTTTTTTGTCTAAAATTTTATTTTTGGTTTCAATCATTTTGCCCTGAGTGCATATATTACATTTGGTCATATATGGGGTGGGGGTAATTCTATTATCATTTGATTCATTACTTTTGGTAATTTTCTTATATCAGTTTCGTTGCAGTGGCCCAAAATTCTATGCCAGGTGTTGATATCATGGCTTGCAATCTTTGCGGAACGAATAGTTTTTCAAATAATATAAGCAACCATTCGTTTAATATTAAATATCGTTACATTTGGGTAAATCAATTTGGAATTGTTTTGTCCGAAACTTATATGTGCCCATAAAGCCGGACTGAAAAAATATTCTGTTTAAAACTGGGAATATACAAAGCCCCTTTTAAAATGCATTCGCAAATTTTCCCCTTATTGTTTTTAAATATATGCACGCGTCTCCGCGTTTCTGACTAAACCATTGGATTCGCTTCCATCTGCTAATTCCACAAAATGATTGTCAGGCTCAAAATTGGGGTTCAGACATATAAATTACATCAGTAAAAAAAACACATGTTAAAACTGGTGTGAAAATAATTCAAGGAGTTAAATCTCTAATCATCATCTCTCATCATGTCACACTGTCAGCGCGGATATCCATGACAATCTCTCTCCATCCGTCCCAATCTAAAAATTTATGAATTTAGTTTTATCGTTGATCTCATGTTCGGTAACGCCACTATCAACGAGAAAATGATCCTTATATGATAGTGAGTCATACCCAGCAGCAAGAAAATAAGTTTGTGTTTTTGGATAATACTTAATATTCTGACAAAAATCATTTATTTTTTATTTTTTACAGTTATAGAACATATGGACCGTTTTATTACAAACATAACATGTAATATTTGTTTTCATCCGCGATTTTTTGTTACTATTGCAAGGTCTGCCATAATAATTATGGTAATTGCTATAATTAGTTTATTTACAATCATCGCGGAGATTGAATGTTTGACCCTTTTTAAATTGGGTTTTCATTTGTCACATTCCCTAAATATTTTTTCAAATAATATAAGCAACCCATTCGTTTTATATTAAATATCGTGACATTTGGGTAAATCAATTTGGAATTGTTTTTTCTGAAACTATGTGCCCCTAAAGCCAGACTGAAAAAATATTCTGTTTAAAACTGGGAATATACAAAGCCCCTTTTAAAATGCATTCGCAATGGTCTAAATCCCTAAAGTACATACTCTTTGTCTCTTCATAGCTGCGTAGACTTACTTAAATGGCGATTAATAAGCCATCACTAACAATTTCAGCGGCCTCTCTCAGTGAATTTGCAATATTTTCAGTCCCTATTATGTAATCCGTTATGGATTCATAATCAGTTCTATTCAAAGAAATTAATTGACGATAGAGCCCAATTATTCTAGGCTTGCCTTTCGGCAAGTCATAGGACCTTAGAATCTCTAATGCTTTGCGGCCATTATCTTTCACGTCGTGCATTACCAATGAAAGATTTCGGTTGTCTAAACATTGGATCAATTCAGCATATATTGTCGCATTCTTGTCAACAAAATGTGGGTCCTTGGTTTGGTCCGATGGTGCGTATATTATGTTGTGTAAGTGAAGGGTTCTTAAATACCCGTGGAACTTTGTTTCCCAAATTTCATAGCTTGATTCTTCGCCATTGAAGAAAATCCTCGCATTTCTAGGCCCATAACCTGTTGAGTTTTATGGGCCATCCTTTGGCCTTCAAGCAAGAGCGCTTGTCCAGTGGAATTGAATCCTTGGTAAAGATGGTGAGGATTGTGTATAACAAAATATGGAGTGGATTGTGTATAACAATATATATATATATATATATATATATATATATATATATATATATATATATATGAAGGAGTGTTTAAGTATATAAAGTTTCTTTTTCGATTGAAAAGATCGGTAGAGTTGGATATAATCTAAAACCAATGATGTTTATTCCACCTCTCTTTGGCCACCGCATTACTCTCGGTTATTTGGCTGCTGCATTACTATTAGTTTCACGTGATTCTCTTGGGTAATGTTCGTTTGTTTTAGATAACATTTATATTTGTTTTTAATTACAACAACAGCAACAATAACAACAACAATATATATATATATATATATATATATATATATATATATATATAAGAATAAGTTATACGCCTACAGTGCTGTTTTACATTTGGAACGTCATCTCTAACGTTAAAATGTTTATAAGATATGAAGACAATAAACACATCTAATTATACTATATTCTATAAGAGAACAAATTACAGGGGACATCAACTTCCTGGTAAGAAAATATGGACTTTTTTTATTGACAACTAATAACCATGAATCTTCACCTGACAGCAGCCTTGAATGATTTGTTAAAAACCACTTGGGAAGTATATTATTATCACGCTTCCTATGTATCTATTCCTATGTATATTATTGCCTATCTACCAAAAGATAACTTTCCTAATAAGCACATCAAATTCTTCTAAGGAAAATAACAGCTGCAACTATGGATAAAAAGACGATTTTTGTAATTAAATTAGTAAAGACTAAACGCTCTTTTCCCCAGGAGAAAATGATAATGTTTACACCTTTTGTATTCCATATATTACAAGTTAATAAGCAATTGGTGATTGTAAGTAGGGCTGAAATTAATATAAATCTACAACGTTGAACGGTGCTCTAAAAGAAAAGGTCTTTTGTTTACTTCCACGAAAATTATTATGTACATTTTTACCCAACAACGGTACAGGGATAAAACAAGAGCCAAAAGACACTAACATATATAATGTTTGTCCTAAGTTTTCCAATATTCTTTGATTCCATGGGAACCCTGTCTGCTGGGGTTTTAGAATACATCGACAGCACATCTGTAGAGGGGTATGACCCCCCCCTAATGGGGACACCTGTTAGCCGTGGCTGGAAACCCTTGATGCTTAAAGATGGAACCCTGGTGGCTGAGCAGTTCATGACATGCAACACACTTTGGCTCTTACTTAGGCTAGACGGGCAGTTGCGGAAGCCTCTTTTTATCAACCGGCTAGTCACATCAATCCCTAGCACCTATATGATTTTCCCAACCCTATTGACCTTATGACACGTTCCCAACCCGTTTTATCATACATGTGCTAGAAGGTGGTGGCTGAGGGTCATCATGTCTGGATATGACGTTTAACTATCTAATGGGGAAGTTCCAGTTCTGGAGCCCTGGAAAATGTGGAGTACCCTTTCTTATCAATTACTCCTAGGTCCACTGTGACCTGGTGTGGTAGTACCTGTTTGGGTCCATCTATGGGTTTAAATAGAAGAAAATGAGCTCGAAAAAAATGTTAAAAATGAGTTACAAAATGAGTAACCATCAAGAATAAATAAAACAAAACGTGTGCGACATAGAATAACACAATGATTTGACATGCCATAAAAACCAACCAACCAACCAATCAATCAATCAATCTATACTAATGTTCCATATATTTTCATTTAAAAGTTGATAACATCAACCAAATAAAATTAGTAAAAACGATGACTTTTCTTGATTTTCTTTTCAATTATTTTTGTTTTAAAAATTAAGTTAAAAGGTTTTTTTTCAATTACCTTTTAGACCAAGAAATTATTTCTTTTTTTTTATAATTTAAAAGTACTTCTTTCTTTGTCCAAATTTGGTGTCAGCTTCTTAGGATTTCTCAGTTAATCGACACAATTTCTATTTCATTCATTCATATAATAAAAAGGTTTGTTTGTTTGTTTTCTTTCCCCCTTACCTTTTAGACCAAGAAATTACTTATTTTTAATTAAAAGTTGCAAACGTAAACCCAAATAAAAATTAGCAAAGACTTAATTTATTAACACTAAATCAAAGTTTAACAGGAATTTATCTTGGAGTTCTAAGCCACGACATTTATCTACTAGTCTGGTCGTGCGATAGGAGGGGGTCATTTCGCATGTGGAGAAAGAAAAATTAAAAATTAGACATTACACCATAGTCTCCAGCAGACAGGGGATGCCAAAACTATTAACACTAAGCCATTGAGGATTGATTAAAATGTGGGGTAATAAAAAAAAAGTAGTGGGATCAGGGTATATACAATTGTTGACAATTAACTATTTGATATGTATAATTAAGAGCTATTTCATTAGTTCGATATGTAAAATTATAATAATCTTTCTTGTTTAGGAACAACATTGGAAGTCATTTAATCCTGTTTTATTCCAGAAGGATGTATAAATTCTTTAAGATATTCAAATTGTTAAATGAAAAAAGATGTTTGTAATTTATACCCTACTATAATTTTATTCTTAACTGACAAAAGATTTCGAATTGGTAGTTCCTGTTAGTGTCCATCATTGGGGTAAATAGATTTTTTTTTAAGTTTTAAAATACGTGTCAAAAAAATTGAATACTCAGCAAGAATGAATGAAACAAAAATTATTCAGCATAAAATAACTCAACAAGGGTTGATATTATCATTATTTGTATTATTCGGACTATTGTCCTCATCTTCATTGTTATCTGTACAACGTTTCGGCCGATGTGACCTCCGGCCTTTGTCCAACTGGACACATTGCCTAGTGGATAAAGGGTTGTTTAAGACAGTTCTAAGAGACAGTTATCTCTAGACTGCAGGTTCAATCCTGGTCAGGGGCAGCAGTAACATAGAATAATAATTAACACAACTTAACACCAGTACTCCAGCTGTGGTTGGCGGAATGAAACAAGATACCTCCGTGGATTGAATAAAAGGTTAGGTTCAAAGTTCCGTGATTGTCTCCCAATTACGACAAGAAGATTCACAATTACGACAAGAAATACCTGAAGAAGGTACCCGAAACGTTGTACATATAACAATGCAGATGAGGACAATAGTCCGAATAATACAAATAATACTAATTATCAAGCCTCATCTCAAAAATTCAGAGAAAGGGTTGATATGTCTTAAAATCTCACCCAACCAACCAGCCAATAAAATATTTCTATTTCGGATAGTTACCAAAGAAGTGTGTGTTTACCTCATCAATATTGTGGTTACAGACATAAATCTACCCGCAGCGATGGGCGTCATTACTTAAGTACATTAAATAAATCATCCTCAAGTATATATATATATATATATATATATATATATATATATATATATATATATATATATATATATATATATTTATATGTATGTGTGTGCATGTGTATATATATATATGTGTGTGTGTGTATGTCTGTATATATATGTGTGTCTATGTGTATATATATATATGTTTTTGTGTGTGTGTATGTGTATATATATATGTGTGTGTGTGTATATATATATATGTGTGTGTGTGTATGTGTATATATATATGTGTGTGTGTGTATGTATATATATATGTGTGTGTATATGTATATATATGTGTGTGTGTATGTGTGTATATATATGTGTGTGTGTACGTATGTATGTATATATATATATATGTGTATATGTATATATATATATATTATTATTATTAAATTATTTTAATATTGTTATTTACTGGATAAAATTTAGAAAATTTTATATTCAATTACATTTTGGATTATGTACAATTCTTTGATTTCTGTTTTGTTTAGTGTTTATATATTTACGATTAAAAATTTAAATTTATTTATTTACGATTTAAAATTTGAATTTATTTATTTAAGATTTAAATTTTATTTATTTATTTACGATGTGATTTAGATATTTATGTTTAAAATTTAATCTAGAATTTAAATATTTATAATTAAATTTAAATTAAAGTTTAGTATTTGTTTATTTATTTACGATTCTTGTTTTTACAGACTTTTTGTTATTGTTACTATATCAAGCAATGGCAATACTTGAATACGAGTTTGCTGCCATCATATATGTGTGTGTGTGTGTATGTGTATATATGTATATATATGTGTGTGTGTGTGTGTGTATATATATGTGTGTGCGTATGTGTGTATATATATATATATATATTTATATATGTGTGTTATATGTGTATATATATATGTGTATATATATATATATGTGTGTGTGTGTATGTGTGTGTGTGTGTGTGTGTGCGTGTGTGTGATATGCAGGGTAAGAGTATCTAAAAGGGTTAATCGAAAATTGTATTTCCATATAATCTATATGAGACTAATATTCAACTAAATATTTGTAATGATACATTAATTCCCCCATGAAAAGTTAACGGTGTTTAGAATGGGTAAGATGAATGGGTCAAATCTTCAGCTAAAGACTTATGACTGTAGCATAAGGGTCAGAGCTAAACATTTATTAGCTCTTTCCATGGCTACACCGTTAACTTTTTAAGTAGAGTTTCGAAAGAATCCAGCTTCTTTTAAGGTTTTTTTTTAGAACAACCCCAATCATTCTCTGTGTGTCGTGGTAAGTTTCACCCTCTCCTGAGACTACGTAACTCATTAATGGAGACTAATGATTACGACAACTCTTATTAATTTCTGTTTTCGCCCTGGGTAAATCATCTTGCATTTAATCTACAGGTCCTACTTTTAGGCTCATCAGTTTGTCTATTTTTCGGTTGATGCTCAGGAACACCTCGGGAGCACACTTATTCAGTCGTTTAAAATATCCTTGTATTCACTGATGGTAATTTTGGTTTAATTGCTGAACTCATCAGAATTAACCAAGCAGCTTGCTTTCCCATTGTGCATCAAATCAATAATTTTCCCTTCCTTCAATATCACATTCTGAGGTTTGAATGCGCATTGATTTATTTTGTCTCGATTTAGCACGAGTGCCATCCAATAAATATACTGACCTTTTTTTAAAGCCATCTTTTTTCTGTATTTGTTTACATAAATGTATATTAAGAATATTCACAAATAGCTGATTGAAAGACCCATTATATATGCTAGCAAATGTATTTGCACCCTAGACGCAAGTATTCAAGATTTATTAAATAAAATATTATATTAAATTAGAACGACTAACAAAACGAGATAATAACGAATATAAAAATACTACACTTAATTTAATGTTATTTTAATTGATCCCTATATAAAATTATATATTCGATTGCTTTTAATAGGTTTAAGAATAACATGATATTATTAAAAATTGAGTAACAGCAAATGGATTTCTATTAAACCCAGTATTGTTAAAATCATTATGCGAATTATTCCCAACATATAATATGTAAATCTTTATTTCTTAGACATATAACACATTATTCAGGATTTTAAATGCATTAATAATATGGGCAGTTTTGCGGCAAATTTAACTCAGCTAGGCTATAATATAGATTATCGTTAGTAAATAAGATGCTAAAGCTAATTAAGATTAAATAATGACTATTTCATAATCGTTGAGAATATAACAAATAACTAAGGAAATCGTGACGTCAGTGGTGACTTAGTATTGGTTACACAGAGGCAGTTGCATAATCTATATTATATGATATACTAACCCCTTCGTACGAGTAGGTTTCAACACAAGTTCAGTTTCTTAAGCGGAGTTTAACAAGTTTGAATTCAGAGTTTTTCTTCTAGAAAGGTTGCCTAACAAAGATGAAAGAGTCAACTCAGTCCTAGACAGAGGTAGAATATTTGGATGCATACCTTTCCCAAGGGTATTTGCGCTATGTGAAATACAAACAGCCTCATCCAGAGTTTGAACTCAGGTTGCCGAATAAATTTCCCCACGACGATGACCATTACACGATGCGCCTTCCCTAATAAACACTAAGTAGTATACGACAACACGGCTTAGAAGCACGACTAAAGAGAATTTTTTAAAAGTTGTTGAAAATAATCTATTTGCGTCACGTATTTCATGTTTCAGAGTTTAATCATAGATAACATTTTTTTAATGACGAAGGAATTGGTGAAAAAATAATCCAAGAAAAAGACGTAGATTATTTTCGGTTAGACAGTTTCAATTCTTTTGTTTCAAAAAGTACCCCTTGGTATCCGTTTTGAATGTATAATATTCCCCCCCCCAAAAAAAAAATTAGCACCTTTGTTTTAGAAGGAAAACAACTTTGTACTAAAATGTCAGATTCATACTTATTTATGAACAATAATATATATATATATATATATATGTATATATATATATATATGTATATATATATATATATATATATATATATATATATATATATATATATATATATATATATATATATATATATATATATATGTGTGTGTGTGTGTGTGTGTGTGTGTGTGTGTGTGTGTGTGTGTGTGTGTGTGTGTGTTTGTTGTGATTTCTGAATATCATCCAAATATATGAATACTATTTAGAAGCCACAAAATATATTAAAAACTTATTAACCACTGTTTTAATGATATTTTTCTGTGTAATTGAATATCAACAAAGCCTTGATGATGGTTTATAAAGCAAATCAAAACACTCTAACGTTGGCTTTTATAATGAAATCATCCTCTGAATAACTTGTTCTTTCCTATTTTCTTATAGAGTGTAACCCCTCTCCCCCAAAAAAAACCGAACCCACAAATTTTGTAATAAAACTGTTAATTTTAATTTTCTTTTCTTTCAGAATATACAGTCAACTTGGTGCCTAAAATATTGTAAAAATGATTTTCCCCACTATGTCGTGGTCAACCAAGGAAAAACATTTTGCGCGGAGGCGTATTTCACTGTTGTAGAAGCCAATTTTCAGTGGAAGATTCGATGTCACCGTGCTCCATCAAAAAGCCGGATTTTTGACTGGGTCAAGAAATTCAGAGTTTAGAACTGTGCGAAATCTTAATTCTAAAGGTCTAAGAGACACTTATTCTGGTCGGAGGGTGAGTGCTACGACATTGATATTGTACGGGACTTACCGACGAGAAACCCAGAGAAATCACTTCGACAAAGTAGTCAAGAGTTGGGAATCTCTCGAGAATCTTTGCGGCGGGTTTTTACATCAGATATTCATTTGTAAGCTTACAAGATCCAAATAAAGCAAAAATTACGGATGCGAACATGGAAAAACGCATAAACCTTTGTGAATGTTCTTGTGACATAATCATTTAAAACTTCTTGAATCAAATTTGGTTCTCTGACGAAGAGCACTTTCTGCTGTCAGGACATATAAACAGCAAACATAATGTTTATTAGAGCACAGCTATACTGGAAGATATAATACAGAAGCCGTTACACTCAACAAAATGAACCGCTTGGGTAGCAATCTCTAAAATGGCATCATCGGCTCTTATTGGTTAGAAGACAAAAATAAGAAATGCCAAACTGTGAATAATTGCTGGCCGAAACATGTGTCAGTAAAATAATATAAAATAAAATAAATCCTATTTTATCCATTCAACATTTTCTTTCCTTTATTTTTCATTTCAACATACCGTCGGATTCGTTTTCCATTTTCAACTTACACACACACACACACACACACACACACACACATATATATATATATATATATATATATATATATATATATATATATATATATGTAAACAACTTTTAGCTATTTTCAGAGAGAGAGAGAGAGAGAGAGAGAGAGAGAGAGAGAGAGAGAGAGAGAGAGAGAGAGAGAGAATAAAAGGATATGAAAACACACAATGCTGTTAAAATGAAAATATTTTATATGATATTCATAGCTAATATTGAACAATATTTGGATTAATAAAAATCATCTTCAGAGCTGGTTTTTTATCCGGACTCATCGAGAAAGAAGCAGTAAATGATTTAAGTTCAAAACGAAAAACATTGATGTTCCAAAAAGCGTGCAAGTCATGCGATCGTTTCGCTAATGACGAAACGATCGCATGACTTACACGCTTTTTGGAACATCAATGTTTTTCGTTTTGAATTAAAATTAAATTTTCGTTTTTATAAAACTCCAAATTTTAGTGAGATTCTCTGAAATGTCTCCATCTTGACAGCAGACAACTCCTTGACAATACATTATCATTCTTTAATGATTCTTATTGGTAAGTCTTGTAAATCATACTCAAAATCCCATGATATTACAGGGTGACACAGAAAAACAGAACCCAAATTATCGATTTATTTTGTAATTAAACTAACCTTAAACCCTAACCCTAACCCTAACACCTAACCCTAACCCTAAACCCCTTTAGTTAAAATTAACAGTTTTATTACAAAATGTATGGGTTCTGTTTTTTCTGGGTCAACCTGCATACAGGGTGACCCATAAAATCAGAACCCACATCATTTATTTTCCCATTAAACTAATCCTAAACCCCAACCTTAACCCTAACCCTAAACCCTAACCCTAAACCCACCTAGTTAAAATTAACAGTTTTATTGCAAAATTTGTGGGTTCTGTTTTTTTCTGGTTCATGGGATTTTGAGTATGATTTGCAATTTTTACCGAAAGAGTTTTCTCTGTTCTACATAAAGAAAATAAATAGATCTTATTTCTAAATATACCACAGTATCGATTTTAACATTCCCATTCAAAAAGCGTTGATTTACTCCAGCAAACATTATCTCTAACAAAAATGTTGGTCTGTTATTTCTTCCTGCAATCTATCGTGTTCCGGAAGAAAATGTAACAGTTCCAGCGCTAAGAATATGTCCGCCTAAAAAAGACGGATGGTTTTATGAGTGATGAATGGAAGGGCTGCCGTGTTCACTTCCATTTGACTAACGTTGTTTAATTTTCAGAGAAAAAGTCAATACTTATATTCTTCTTTTTAAATGTGGCATTGAATAAATTTACATCCAATGTCATTAGCACATCCGCTACGCATTTCTAAGCCAACGGGGGATTTATATATAATATATCTGAACATTTTTAATATTAAACGAGGTTTTCTAAACAACGCCCTAGCTAAACATATTTTAGACAATAACCATTCCTTTGATTTTAAAGGAGCCAAAATATTAACTCCCATACACAATAGAACACTACGTAGAATTATGGAATCTTGCGTTATTCTCATCCATCAAACCATACCCCAAAGACAAGTCTTTTTTATAAATATCCCCTTATTTAGCGACACTTGTACTCAGAAATCATAAAATCCCCTTCTCATAACCATTTCTGACATTTACTTCCTAACAAATTTAAATTTCACATTATCTCAATAAAACCGTACACCATTCATATTTTAAAATAGTTGAAAAAATATCTATTTTCTAAAAAAAATCCGTTGCAGGCTGACCATGAACGGGTTAAAACTCCTCCTGTTTGAAAAAGAGAATTTGTCTAATTTTGAATTTGAAATGTGTTGTCTTCTTTCAAAAACTGTTAACTAAACATATACAATTATGTCGTTGGCTTAGAAACGCGTAGCGGATGTGCTAATGATGAAACGATCGCATGACTTGCACGCTTTTTGGAACATCAATATTTTTCGTTTTGAATTAAAATTATTTTCTGCTTCTCTCTCGATGAGTCCGGATTAAAAACCAGCTCTGAAGATGATTTTTATTAATCGAAATATTGTTCAATATTAGCTATGAATATGATATAAAATATTTTCATTTTATCAGCATTCTGTGTTTTCATATCCTTTTATCTATACATATTCCGTCGGATTCATTTCCTTACTCCTAACTTATATATATATATATATATATATATATATATATATATATAATATGTAAAAGAGAGATTTTGGTATGTACGTGTCGACGTATAACAATAAAACGGGAGGTCACTCAGATTCAAAATCTTGCATACACATTGATATCGTTCTAACTAAGAAAAACTCAAAATTTGGTTATTGATTTTTACTGATTAAGGGATTTAATCGATTAATTAATGCAAAATCACCCAATTTGTGGAACTGTCCGTATATCAGCCCCTCCTGATAATAAAATATTGTCTCTGCCTGCTTATTGTTAAAGCGATAACAGCAGCGAAGTTTTGATTTTAATGAATTAATTTTGCAGTCTAAGCCGTTCAGCTCCGAATTCATGGCCTATTTATGGTCCAATCTTTAATAATTTTTATATCGTTAGAAAGATAAGAAAACACTCTTTCAAAATATGTAATTTGTGTGAGTTTTTATCAATTGAATCATTTTTTACAGCGAGTTAAAAAATTAAAAAATGGCTTCGGATAGCCACGCTGCCTATGATTATTGCGATACAAGCAGTGCAGTCTATACCACTTAGATCGGAATCTCTTTCCTATTTAGGATCTAATCTTTAAAATATTTATATCTTAAGTAATAAGATGAAATAGTCTTTCTGAATATGTAATTTGTATGTGTTTTTATAGATTGATTTTTTTTTTTTACAGCGAGTTAAAAAAAATTATATTACGTATAGCCGATAAATAGGCGATAATACGAATAAGGCAGCTCGGAATCTCTTACCTATTCAGGATCTAATCTTTAAAATATTTATATCTTTAGAAATAAGATGAAATAGTCTTTCTGAATATGTAATTTGTATGTGTTTTTATAGATTAAATTATTTTTTTACAACGAGTTTGTCCATATTCTTAAATTGTACAGTACACTCATTTAATTTTAATTTTTGTAATGCATAAAAATTGTAGAAAAGCAAAATTTACGCTTTACGGTTACATTATTAAAAAAAATATTTTAATCGTAAATAACAATATCATGAAAATCAGTTTACGTCGTAAGTACGGTTACATATTTGTATAAACTAAGATTTTCATTCGAATAAAATTACTTTTAATTCTTTAATTTATTTATGAATTATTATTGTTAGAGTTTTAAACTGTTAAAAATAACAATAAGATTGACGAATGTCCTTAGAAACTGTTTTTCTTTTGGTTCGTTAACTAATTATTTTCTAAAACCACGATAAAAAAAAACAAAAACAAAGGTTACTAATACGGACAAAATCCGGTGTTTTATCTTTAATCGAAGTCCGACTGGAGATAAGTAGTCAATTATTTGTAAGACGAAATTTATTTCAAGTATTTCCGACAATATCCAGTTATTGGAACATTTCAAGAATTTTTTATATGTAAGTACGAAAAATTGTAAGCGCTTTGTTTATCAAAATGACATGATTCGTTAGTAAATTACCCGAAAAGTTGATATCCCATAAAACAAAACAACTAACAACAAACATTTAAATTATTATTCAAAATACAATTTAAAATATTCCTCAGAATTTGCCTTACAAATGAAATTTTAAGTTTTATGATTTTACTCTTTATTGTGAAGTCAATAAACATCGCTGAGTTTATAGTGCAACTTTTCAGTTCTGAAAAATTGGCATGTTTAAATAGAGATTTCATAGGTGACATTTGAACTTTTATGAAAATTGTTGTTTTGTAATTAATACAAATTTTGTAATAAAACTTAATTTTAACTAGGTTAGGGGGGGTTAGTTTAATGGAAAAATAAATAAATAATTTGGGTTCCGTTCAAGCGGTTCCGATATGGGGGATCAATTTACTATAAACTTATACGAGGAAATGAGCACCCGTGAATACTAAAAAAATAAAGAACTTTTTAAAAATTTTATAAAAAAATCTGATAGATCGGTGTGTAATCGAAAATAATCAACTGAAGGAAAAAAAAATTAGATGGGGGGGGGGGTCCAGATAATCAGGTCCACCAAAACGTTTTTTAAACAATGTTTTTTAAATACTAGGTACCACCAATTTTACCCTGTGAAATTTACCCCCCCCTATATTTAACACTATGAAAATTGCAGAAAAATTAATATTTTCTTGAAAATTGTTTTTCCATTTGAAAAAAAAACATTAAATAAACTCCTGATGATTTTTTAATTTTTTTCAGATTACGTAAATAATGAAAATTATGATTGAAAAACAATGTTTTCATTTTTGCACTGTTAAATCAACTGAAATTTAACGTAGCTAAAAACAAGTTACGATAAGAGTTTTTTTTAAAATTCTATGAAAAATCAATTAATTATAAATAATAACAAAATATTGGTGGTCCCTATAATACTATCTTAAGTTTTAGCAAAAATAGATATTGCAATACGAAGAATTTAAATTTTCGATTCTCAGCTTCTTTTTAAACTCAACATGCAATTAAGAACTAAATGTGAATTGTTGTCATGTACAAACAATTTAAAACAAAAACGAACAAATATACAAACGAATACTTTCAATTTGTTGTATGATAATATGAAATAATTTTAAACTATAAAACAGAAAATACAAATCCTGAAATATACAAATTCTCAATGATTTTAGTTTCAAGAATTATTTTCATCTTACCGCCTCTCTAACTACTGTCTTCCACTTTCTCTCTCACTCCCTGGTGATCCAAATTTCATTTCAGTCCGGTCATGGACTGGGTACTTTAGCAAGTGTATATATATATATATATATATATATATATATATATATATATATATATATATATATATATATATATTCACTGTCTTTTTTTCTTGGGTGTAAATTTATTCAATGCCACATTTAAAAAGGAGAATATAAGTATTGACTTTTTCTCTGAAAATTAAACAATGTTAGTCAAATGGAAGTGAACACAGCAGCCCTTCCATTCATCACTCATAAAACCATCCGTCTTTTTTAGGCGGACATATTCTTAGCGCTGGAACTGTTACATTTTCTTCCGGAACACGATAGATTGCAGGAAGAAATAACAGACCAACATTTTTGTTAGAGATAATGTTTGCTGGAGTAAATCAACGCTTTTTGAATGGGAATGTTAAAATCGATACTGTGGTATATTTAGAAATAAGATCTATTTATTTTCTTTATGTAGAACAGAGAAAACTCTTTCGGTAAAAATTGCAAATCATACTCAAAATCCCATGAACCAGAAAAAAACAGAACCCACAAATGTTGCAATAAAACTGTTAATTTTAACTAGGTGGGTTTAGGGTTAGGGTTTAGGGTTAGGGTTAAGGTTGGGGTTTAGGGTTAGTTTAATGGGGAAATAAATTATTTAGGTTCTGTTTTTTCTGGGTCACCCTGTATACAGGTTGACCCAGAAAAACAGAACCCACAAATTTTGTAATAAAACTGTTAATTTTAGCTAAAGGGGTTTAGGGTTAGGGTTAGGGTTTAAGGTTAGTTTAATTGGAAAATAAATAGATAATTTGGGTCCTGTTTTTTCTATGTCACCCTGTAATATCATGAGATTTTGAGTATGATTTACAAGACTTAGCAATTAGAATCATTAAAGAATGATAATGTATTGTCAAGGAGTTGTCTGCTGTCAAGATGGAGACACTTCAGAGAATCTCACTAAAATTTGGAGTTTTATAAAAACGAAAATAAAAAAAAATAAAAGTAATATGAATATCGATGAAAACTTACAAATAATCTATTCATATATAAAGGGCAGTTGGTATGTATGCCCGGACTGAAATACTAAAATACAACAATTAGCGACAAAGTAAAAATATATACAGATTAAATATTACCGGTTCTTGTTGTTTGTGCAAAAATCATGAAGATTTGATTTATATTCGAAGATATTAAAAATGAAAATATACATACAAATAGCATTGAAATGTTACTTAAATATATATATATATATATATATATATATATATATGTGTGTGTGTGTGTGTGTGTGTGTGTGTGTGTGTGTGTTTGTATATTCGCGTGTACATACCTAGGTATATATATATATATATATATATATGTGTGTGTGTGTGTGTGTGTGTGTGTGTGTGTGTATGTGTGTGTGTGTGTGTGTTTACATATATAACTTTGTTTTTATGTATTTTAGAGTTCTCAACCTTTAAAAAATCCTATCACGGAATATTTTGATATCATTCACTCACATACACAGGTATCTATATGCATACACACACACACACACACACACATATATATATATATATATATATATATATATATATATATATTGACATTTTCTCGATTTGTTTAGCCTTACATTTGGACATATATTCCCGCCTAAAATTCATTAATTATTAACTAATTAATTTCCAAATTAGGTACGACTTCAATTAAGCACATATCCTCGAAAATTGTCGGCTTAAAGCCATATAAAAATAAACACATCTGTTTGTTTACTTAACCTCATATGTATATATATATATATATATATATATATATATATATATATATATATATATATATATATATATGCAGAGAGTCGGAAAGATGTAAGTACGTATGGAATTATTCATTTAGGGTAAAAGTAAATTTGATATTTGTTTTTCTCTTCAAAGCAAGTCCTGTCAAAAGTCTTGTAATACAATAATTCTATTCTCTCCCGTGAAGTAAACAACCCATCAAATATTGTGACCAGGGAATGACACTAAACCGCCAGCGGATGGCTCGGCTCTCGACCGGGAACACTTGGGAGCGGAGAGTATCTTGTTCCAATATTCAAAGCTTCTTTATAACAAATATTATGCATGCTACTTCATGAAACATGTTTGTGCTTTCTGTCTTTCAAGTCAGACCAATAACACTATTCATCATATTCACTTACTAGTTTGTTTGTTTGTTGGATTTTATGGCATGTCAATCCTTGCTGGGTTATTTTATGCCGAATACGTTTTGTTCTATTAATGCTTGTTGGGTATTCAAATATTTAAAAAAATACATTTTGTTCTTCTATTTAACTCATAGATGGGATCTTTACTGGTACTACCGCTCTGGGTCAGAGTGGTCCTGGGAGTAATGGTGATGAAGGGATGCTCCACATTCCCCATAGCACCAGAATGGGAGCTTCACCATTAGATAGAGTTATATATGGTAGAATAAGGGTAATAGGGTCGGGAAAGTCATATAGGTTCAAGGGCTTGATGTGATCAACGGATTGATCAGAGGGTCTCTTCGACCGCCCGTCTAGCCTAAGTAAGGGCCAAAGTGTTACTTACTTAGTAACTTACTTACTTAGTAAAACCAACGCTTGTTTTAACGAATTAGTTTTACGTATTTTTCCATATTCTATGTTGTGAATTACGCTAATTTAACATGTGATCGACATAATGCGGACATTATTGTTTGTGCTATCAACTTTGGTTTAATTTAAACAAAGGGCATTCCTTTTAGGGTTTAGCTGTCAAGACGCGAAGACAAAAGTCAAGTCGTGATTGGTACACAAGACGGGAAACGCGAAGACAAAAGTCAAGATGTGATTGATACACGCAGAGATGTCCAAAATATGTGACGTATTTCTTAGAAGCACCATTGATTAAAAGCCAAGAAAATTATTGTCTTCGCGTGTACCAATAACGTCTTGAGCCTTTTTCTCTTTATACATTTCCCAATCTTTCGTGCATTCCTTTTAGGATTTAACGGCTTTTTGTTTGCTTTTAGTGCAACACGCTTATCTTATTATTTCACTCAGTATCTGATATTTCCTAGTGCGGTCGGTAGAGCATCCTCCTTCGAACAACAAGGTCCCGAGTTCGATATCGCCCTTTGCTAACTCAGCACACGAGTAGCACAGCTGTGCAGTAAAGTGAGGATTTGATGGTAGTTATGGCGCTCCACCACAGATGAAAAACCAATCTAGCGCAAGTGAAACAGGGAGAGACTTCCTCGCTATCCGACTGATACCGACACTAGACCACCCCGCCCACTTTGCTTTTACTAGATTCAATTTTACTTCATATAAATGGTGTTCTGCTTATGCTTTCAATGATTTTCTTTTGATTTTCTTTTTTTTTTTTTCTCATACTCTAACAGTTTTTGGCATATAATAACCCACAGGGTTATTATACCATTAAACAAATAAATTCGAACCAAACCAAACGAAAAAGCATTTATACCATTTTGGTCTAGTTTGGTTTGTTTTGTTTTACGGCATATCAACCTCAGTTGATCATTTAATGCCAACAAATTTTGAAAGAAATTCATTCTTAATAGATACTTAATTTATTTTTATAAACACATTTTCTGATTTAACCCATTATTGGACGCCAACAGGTACTACCACTCCGAGTCAGAGTGGACCAGAGCAATGGTGATGAAGGGTTGCCCCACACTCCCAGACATCCAGAAATGGAACCTCGCCATCAGATAGAGTTTAACGTCATTCCCAGGACGATGACTCCCAGCCACCGCCTTCTATGAGTATTCTAAAGCCCCAGTAGACAGGGCTATATACTAATTTGAAAAAACGACATTGAATGACCTGAAAAGGGGTGATTTGCCGTAAAACAAACAACCAAACCAAAGTCATGGTGCACTTTGTGGATCTTCTCTTCCAATTGGTATTTTCCTTCTTTGGGGAATTGATAAAAAACACGACTTAGTCCGAACGAGTATTACATGACGTTAATGCCAAAATATTGTGAACGGAAAACATCGATACTTTCTCTATCCGGCTTATTGTTTGTGCAATTTCTGAACAGTTTTTCATAGATCTTTTATAGTAACTCTTACAATTGGTGGCCTAGATTGCTCAGAAATGTTTGATCTTCTTGCTCGTTTGACTCAGCGCTTCACCATAGGCCAATGGATTCTTCACAAAGTTGCATATTACATTGATAAAATCAGATTTTCCTAAACACTGTAAGATAATAATTTGCTCTAAACCAATTCCAATCATACAGAGTTTAGGTTTGTGGACAACATTTATAAAAGAATATATTTTGATTTTTCAAAAATAGTTCCATTATTTATTTAATGACACTTGTATAATTGTTTACTAAGTATCATTATTAGTTATTTTAAACAAAAAAAACTATGCAAACAGCTGGCTGTCATTAAATAAAAATAATTACTTGAAACCATATAGTTATTTGTATTAGATGGGAATATTTAAAACTATACAACTGTGTACAAATTAGTGATATTAGATAGGAAATAATTACTTGAAACCATATAGTTATTTGTATTAGATGGAAATATTTAAAACTATACAACTGTGTACAAATAGTGATATTAGATAGGAAATAATTACTTGAAACCATATAATTATTTGTATTAGATGGGAATATTTAAACTATACAACTGTGTACAAATTAGTGATATTAGATAGGAAATAATTACTTGAAACCATATAATTATTTGTATTAGATGGGAATATTTAAAACTATACAACTGTGTACAAATTAGTGATATTAGATAGGAAATAATTACTTGAAACCATATAATATTTTTATTAGATGGAAATATTTAAAATTATACAACTGTGTACAAATTAGTGATATTAGATAGGAAAATTTGAAATCTTATAACTGAGTGAAAAAGCTGTAATGAAACAATTACACAAAAATATAATTATACAATGAAAATAGTTGTCTAACGTCTAGGCATGAAATATGCCTAGATGAGTTGACGTGCCTTTAAAATCAATCAACCGTCTTTGACCTGGCCATAGTCATCATCATTTTCAGTTTCTCAACATTTGCTCCTTAATTTTACCTGCACACAAACATATACATATGCACCTGTATATGGTTTTTTGAATTTCATACCCGTATATTTATACTTATATCTACGCATGTACACAAACACACACAATTAATATGGATGGATGCATATACACACATGCATATGGAAATACGATGAGGAAATTAATCCGACAATATATGAAGAAAATATTTTCAAAAATATAACAAACACAGGATGTTACGATCAGAGGAAACAATTTTATGTGTCTATACTTAAGTATTTCGGTATTAAACCATCATCAGGACACTGTTACAGAAACTTTTGTCAGGGTGAAAATGAAAAATGTTAAAGTGTATAGTGAATGTGTGAATATAATCTTATTAACCGTTAATTTTTATATGTGCGTTTGTTGGCGAAAGCTGATGACACTTACAATTTTCATTTTTCTCCTTCACAATAATTTATGTAACAGTGTCCTGATGATGGTTTAATACAGAAATACTTAAGTATAGACACATAAAATTGTTTCCTCTGATCGTAACATCCTGTGTTTGCTATATTTTTTGAAAATATTTTCTTCGCACATGCATATCCATACATATGCATATAGGGTTTTCTCTATGGTTGCACCAACGTACAATATGCATATGCATATTGCACTCATTCATTGTGTTACATACTGCTGCTTAAGTGACACAAATTTTACTTCATCATGCTCAATTTCAAAATTTTCACCTATTTAATATATTTTAATTTCTATGTTAATATTTTCTTTGAATGTGTTGATTAGCAAGCTGATCACGCAAATTATTTTTTCTTGTGAAAAGTCATGGAAATTTGGTATTAAGTTGAATTAGTTCAAAACTTATAGAATGAGAATATATCTTTTGGTAATTAACATTTCTCCACGAAGTTTTATTTCAGCAGGTGGTGAAATACTTTTTGGAAAATAATTTTATCAACGCTACTGCGCAAACTAGTAATCATATGCATTAATTACAAAAACAGAAAAAACATAAACATCTCAGTTTTATTAATTAAAAAAGATACACTGTATTATGGTGTCTCTATTTAATGAGGATGTTTGGATCTGAAACTGTCACATTGCATCTTGCGTCGTATTGTTATATACTGGGGTTTTCACGTTACCCAATAATGTATACTTTCTTTAATCGTCTATTTCTGATCATCTATTCTATCTTTCTTCTTTCTTTGGACTTTCTGGGATTCGGGTCTGGTTTCTGTTAGGGATCACTCCTTATCAGAAGCCCTGTGTCATTGTTAGTTTTTAGTAATAAACACAAGACTTCGATTTACGTTGATGTTACTTTATTCCAAATCCCAGACAATCTGCGCAGATGTTGCTAGCTCGGCTTCTAAGTTCTAACTGACTTACTTAGTATCCTTAAAGCGGAAGAGGGTCTTCTATCGGTTCTCAATCCATGCAAGGCAAGTGAGATTGGGGTCAAGCGCCGTCACTCAAGGCCATCAGTTGTACTAATCGCCATTATGTTCTACTATGGGAACCGTAGAGTATACCATATACGTTTATATACAGATATATACCTTCTATCTCTCTTCTTCTATATATTTTCTATTCTGGCTCTGGGCTAGATGTTTTTTCTTAATCTGGGCTGGATCTTCTGTACTTGATACTGGGATGACTTATGTTGTTGTGGAGTTTTTAGTTAACAAACACAAGACTTTGATTAGAGCTCTTTATTATTCTATAAGATCCAGAACAAATCAAACATGTTTAGACTTTATCTTTAACGGACAGAGCGCAATTACGATCTGTCATGTTCAGCGCGCAACTTAAATCCGACTTTTCTAAACCCTTTCTTACGTTCATGCTGACGAACCGGGAGGTCAACACAGAGTTACAAAGTGTCAATCAATTTTTCAGTGTTTTTCCACAGCCGTTATTTTGAATTTAAACTACATTGATACAATAACAATGGGACAATGGTTTAAGGGAGCATATGGATGGATCTGTTAGCCCCATACCCGTTGATTTTGAATTCAGTGATATTTTCTTTCTCCTAAACCGGTTTGATTTCCTACAAGTCGAAAGATTCCTGTAGGTATTGCCGAACTAATTCGTCACGGGTAGGATGTGACACGAGGTCGTATGTATGAGTCATCCAGCAAAGATGGAACCGCTATTCAATAGGAATTGATCTGCGAGACTAGCTTGCCAAACATTACATCGTATACGGAACGCCCGATCCTGATATAAACTATTATTTAATCATAGCTAGTAGAGGACTGCGATTTGAAATTGGCATGTGGAGTTCAATTCCGACCAGAAATAATGTTTAGTGGTCATAGTAATCCTAATTGTATAAAAACTTATCAACTCAATGACTATAACTCGTTCGAAAGAGTTCCCTTGTGAAGCCATACACCGACGAAGACACAATTATCTTCCCTTGAAACGGCACTGTAAGTCTTCAACTCTCACTGCCTTCATGTCAAATATAAAGTTCTTCATGTTACTGAATTCTATATAGAAATATCCTAGTAAGAGTTTCATAATTTGCTTGAAGCATTGTGTATGTAGTTAGGAGTAGATTTAGAAGGCCATCACAATGCAGTTTGGTACGGTAACAATGGTGGTGTGTGTTGACCTGTGAATTTTCGAGGTCCTCTTTATCAACTGAAGCAGTACAGCTATGGCAAAATAAATTTTTAAAATTCTTGGTCTAACTGCTCAGTGAAAAGAGGTATTACCTCGAAAATTCTACAGGCACACCACCCCGACTGCGATGGCCTTCTAAATCTAATTATATATATATATATATATATATATATATATATATATATATATTAGGACTGATTTAGCTCAGTTAGTAGAGAACTTGCCTAGGTAATCGCAATGTTCCTGGTTTACCGATCCCCGCTAACTCAGTACATGAGTAGCACAGATTGGGTAATCTGAACTGTGTAGTAAAGTGGGGAGTTGACGGTAGGTGTGGTGCTCTACCATAGCAAAAGCAATCACTCTGGTCTAGCACTATCAAAAAGTGTATGAATCATCCCGCTGTCCGGCGTGTACCGACAATAGGCCATTCAACAACTTTACTTTATATATTCATTCATCATTCATTGGCAATTCAGTCTCGAAAGACTATGATAAAAGTTTTTGTGTGCCCCTGAGTTGCAGCGCCTCCTGTGACTATGAAGTCCTATGTTTGAGAAACATTCTCGACCACAGATTTTGCATTTGTAGGTTGTCCCTGTAGATGATGATGTTCCGATGCTTTGTTGCCGTTGCTTTCTTATGGACCTCTTAGCTTCATGATGTTGTATCAGGGTGACTTCTGACATGTACAATCCTCTATGGGAACTTTACTTTATATATACTAGCAAATGTATCAAGTATTTAGGTTTTGATGTTATAAAATATTGTATCAAATTATAAACTATTTAGAAAATGATAAACTGATATAATCGAAAAATAGAACAGCTTTAGATTTAACTCTTCTATCATTTTCTTTCACTGTCTTTCATTTTTCCTAATTTATCTATTTAGTTAGATTATGAAGTATTTAATAAAATTACAGTTCTTTCGTCTTGTTTATGGATTTCTTTTAAGATTTATCCCCGAGATCTTTGCTCAGATTCGTTAAGAGAAAACCAAACAATTAGAAGCATATATTTATTAAAATCAAATTTTAAATATCAATATGCAAATTAGCCTTCTCGTTCACACTGTAACCGCTATTTGTTGTATATATAATACAATTACATGCTATTAGTAGGTAGATATGGTCAACAGTATTAATAAGGTATAACAATTTTATCAATAATTAAGTTTAAATAAAAATAAATTCATGGTAAATGTGACGTCAATAACTAAGGGAATTATGACTTGAATAGTGATTTAGTTTCGGTTACAGACAGACAAACACACAATCTCCATTATAATAAGATATATATAAATATATATATATGTGTGTGTGTGTGTGTGAATGCATAAGGATAGCATGAACACGTAAAAGACGAAGAAGACTTATATTAATGAGTACGATTTTTGTTTTGTAATTGTGTATGTTGTTTTATTTTTTAAATAAACTTCATAATGTTCAAAACCAGCAGCCTGTAGATATCCATCCGCCAAACCAGAAAATCATTGGAACAAGTTTTTAATCCATTTATGTATCTTAACAATAAGGACCCGAACAGAAACACTATGGAAGCCTCTACATATGATGCTTTGCAGCTGTACTTTATAATATGTTACAAACGTCGAGAAAGTGAGATTTTTGTGCGGTCGACGAATCTAATTACCATCTATTTCCCGTATCGTTGAAGACAGTTTCCGTGATGGGTGATCTTTAGAATAGATAGCTTTGAGCTGGGCAACAACATACGTGTGATGTACATTGGATTGTGATTTATTCATTCCTTTGTCTAAATGTATCTGACCTGTCCTTATCTTACTTAAAAGGTGAAGCTCTGTCCACTCGCCTCTATAAATGCAATGTATATTCTACTGAGAGAAATAAGTTGAATAATTGAATTAATTAGAAGTTCCGATAATTGAATGTGAATAGGGCTTATGAGAAAAGGAATGAATCCATTTCTAATCCTCCCCTAGCTATGGTTAATTAATAGCATATATCAGGATCTGGGCGGTTCCATATATGATGTAATGTTTGGCAAGCCAGTCTCGCAGATCGATTACTATTGAATAGCGAGTTCCATCTTTGCTGGATGCCTCATACATAAGACCTAGTGTCACATCCTACCCGGTAAGAATTAGTTCGGCAAATACCTACTGGAGTCTTTGATCTTGTAGGAAGTCAAACCGGTTTAGAAGAAAGAAAATATCACTGAATTCAAATTCAACGGGTATGGGGCTCTTAGATCCATCCATAATCCATAAAACCATTGCCCCATTGTTCCATAATTAACATATATATATTTACCAACTCCTCCGCACGAGCAGGATACGACACAAGGTCAATTGCTTAAGCGGAGTTCAACAGGTTTGAATTCAAGTTTTCCTTCTCCTAGACTGGTACTGGCCATGGTTAAAGAGCCCAGTCTGCCCTGCTATTTACCCATAGCTGGAGGGAGAGTAGGATTCATACCTTTCCCAAGGTATTAGCGCTAAGTGAAATGCAATTACCACGTCCAGGATTTGAACTCGGGGCGACGAGTCCATTTCCCATGACTTTAACCATTACACCACGCGCTTCCTAGACCATAATTAACATATAGCGTATTAATTATGGAGGTGCGTGAATTAATGATTAGACTTGTAGGAAATGGACTCGTTGATTCGAGTTCAGTTCCTGGGCGAAGCTGTTTGCATTTCACATGGCGCAAATACCCTTGGGAAAGGTATGTATCCATTTCTCCCTCCAGCTATGGGTAAATAGCAGGGCAGATTGGCTCTTTAACCTTGGCTAGGTAACCAGTCTAGGAGAAGGAAAACTCTGAATTCAACCTGTTAAACTCGCTTAGAAATTGACATTGTGTTACACCCTTCTCGTGCGGAGGGGTTGGTAAATATATCATCATCATGTCTTCTCGTCTGAGGACGCCGTAAGTTCGGGGAGTTGTCCTATCGTTTTTAGCTTTCTAATGTTAAATGTTGCTAGCTTGAGTGATTGTTTACATTTAAGTAGGTTTGTGTTGGGGTTGGGTTCTCTGTCTGTCTTATTAGATATTGTGGTTAGTGCTATGTCTCCTGTAGAGTCTGTGTCTTGTTTGTTAGTGCTGAGAGTGATGTGGTTTACGTGGGTGATGCATTTGGAGCTCTGTAGGTTATTTATCGAACACTGGACCGGAGCTCGAGCCTCAGCAGTACGCGTGCTTTTTGTGATAGCAGGAAACACGTTATTGCATGATTCTTCAGCTTTGTGTAATGTCCTGAAAAGTTTTGGTTGGGTCGAGGTCATCGATATCTATCGGTAGCTGTTTAGTTAACTCATCAATAGGCGTATTAATTATGTATAAGTGTAGCTTAAATTCAAAATAACTGCCGTGGAAAAAACTGGAAAATTGATTGACACTTTGTAACCATGTGTTGACATCTTCCGGTTCACCAGTGCGAACGTGAGAAAGAGTTTAGATTTTAGTTGGGTGCTGAACAGGACATATCGTAATGGCGTTTTATCCGTTGAAACTAAATTATTAAAAAGAAATTTTGTTGCTCTGAATGTTAAAAATGAAACCATCCAAATCGTTCAAGATGAAATGCAAAAACGGGAATCCTGATTAGTTGGTGTTGCTTATCCACCGAATTATCATTTCTTTTGAATGTCATCACCTCAGCAAAATAATCGACTATTCCGTTTTTATTATAAACAGAGAAAGGGAAGAAAAAAGAAAAGCTACAGAAAAAATATAAACAAAGAAAGAAAAAAGATAGAGAATAGGAGAAAAATAAAGAGAGAGGGTGAGCGCCCGAAAGCGATGACACTAAACTGTTTCAATCGAACGTAATGAAAAGATGAAAAGAAGGAAAGAAAGAAAAAGATTGAGAGAGTTCAATCAAGATTACTATGATTTTTACTAATTGAACTATTTAGCAATAGCTCTTAACGTTAACATATCAAACGTTGTAATAATTAAACTTTTTTAATACTTTGGTATATCAACAGGTCCTGCTATGATTACTGCTTGGAGTTTTTCGCAAAAGCTTTATTTCAACTTCTGGGAGTTTTTCACAGCCACCTTAGTTCCGTAGTCCATGGGAGGCTCAGCGACAGATAGTTTCTCTAGGTCTCTAGGACTCTTCTGAGTATTCAAGCCGATCTTAGTAATGATGTTATTGGGATGATCTCGAATCTTCCTCTGATTTCCAGTTTCCCTAGACTCTTTTCCAAACCCTTGTTGACTGTTCCAATGGCATCAATTGCAATCGATACAATTCCCTTCCGTTTTTTTTCTGTTTTTGTTTTTTCTTCGGTTATCTAGCAAAGTTCAAGTATTTGTCTATCTTTTCCATTTATTTTATTTTCGATCTGTGATCCGCCGAAACGGCAGCATCCAAGAGATGCCAGGTTCTCTTCTGCTTGTTAATACATATATTAATGGCAGTTCGTATGCATGTATGTATTATGTGTCTGTGTATGTCCGGAAGAAACGATGAAAAGAAAACAATTAATGACAAAGAAATATTTATATTCGTGAAGATAATTGAAAATGAAAATAATATAACACAGAAATAGTTAACATGCCATAACACAAACTTACAGCTACTTCAAAATGCACTGTAGTTTGGTTTAGTTTCTTTGTTTAATTGCATCTCAACTTCCACGGGTTATTTGATACAAAGACATCCTTGTATGTATTTACAAACCGCTCCGCATGAGCAGTATGTGATACATAGTCAATTTTTAACCGGAGTTTAGCAGGTTTGAATTAAGAGTTTTCCGTCTTCTAGACTAGTTTCCTAGTAAGAGAGCACTGTCTGCCCTACTATTTACCATAGCTGGAAGGAGAGTAGTTGCATTCAAGGGTATTAGCAGTATGTGAAGTGCATCTAACCTAGTACAGGATTTAAACCGGTATCACCGGGTCCATTTCCTTTGACTATAACTATTACACCACTTGCACCTTGCAGAAGAATAGTAGTGGTAATATTTAACGCATAGCTAGGAGTTGAGGGGTTTCATATAATTTTCAATGATATTAGTCAAAATGTGGACGTACTAATGCGACAAGAGGTTGAACCTGCTTACTACGATGCTGCAGTCCAGTACGTCAGCCACTAAGCAACGCAAATTCCCACGATGTATATGAACCAGCGCTATAGTGCGAATCTATAAGTGGAGAGTTAAAAAGAAAAGAGATATATGCATTTACCACCATTCCGCACAAGTAGGATGAGACATATGATCAATTTTTAAATGGAGCTGAACAGGTTTGAATTCAGAGTTTTCCTTCTCCTAGACCAGTTGCCGTACCAAGGTTAAAGTGTCCAGTTTGCCTATAGCTGGACAGAGAATAGGAATCATACCTTTTCAATGGGTATTAGCATTATATGAAATACACACAGCCTCGTTTAAAATTTGAACTCGTGCCACCGAGTTCATTTACTACAACGATAAAAATTACACAACGGCTGGACTCGTGTGGTGTCATGGTGTATGAGGAAATGGACTCCTCGAGCCGAGTTAAAATCCTGGATGAGGCAGATTGCATTTCACATTGCGATGATACCCCTAGGAATGGTATGCATCCAACTATTTCCCCCCAAATAGGGGCCGGTTTATTTCAGTCGCTAGAGCGTCCGCCTAGGAACCAGCTATCCTGGTTCGATACCGGTCCTCCCTAACTGAGGACATGAATAGCACAGGGATCTTTACAGTGAAAATCTTTTAGGGTGATGGTAGCTGTGGCGCTCCACCTCAGACGCAAAACAAACTCTTTGGTGTAGCGCTGCTGAAAGGGGGGTAGTGTTCCTCGCTGTCTTTCTGATGACGACATTAGGTCCCCCCGACGTATTTATGAGTAAATAGTAGGGTGGAATTGTCTATTTAACCATGATTATGTTACCAGTCTAGGAGAAGGAAAACTCTGAATTTAAACCTGATAAACTCCAATTAAAATTGACATTGTGTTACATTTTTCTCGTGTAAAGGGGTTGGTATATTATATATATATATATATATATATATATTTGCATCCTTCTCGTGCGCAGCGATTGGTATATATATATATATATATATATATATATATATATATATATATATATATATATATATATATATATATATACCAATCGCTGCGCACGAGAAGGATGCAACACAATTTAATTAATTTCAATATATATATATATATATATATATATATATATTATATATATAAAATAGTTATACAAAACAGTAACTACCGAAATAGGTATTCAGCAACTGCTTGTCTTAAACATCCTTCTGCACTTCCCGTATCTGACTTTTTTCTTTTTTGCATTTTCTTAAATTTATTTCGCATTGTCCCTATTATTCATATGGATGACGCATTTTACGAAAGTTTTGAAAAAAGTTTTCTTTCAAACAATTCTTAAAAATTGCCTCGTGATTCATTCAGAGTTTTGCTTCCTCTTTTCATGAAAATTTCGCTGTTCTCTTAATCAGCTTCAATCAATTTATGCATATATAAAGGGCAGTTGTTGTGTATGTATGTAAATATGTGTCTGTGTGTGTGTGTGTGTCCGGAGGAAACTGCGAAAATAAAATAATTAATGACGAAGTTAATATATGTACACATTCACTATCAATAGAACTTGCTTTTTGTACAAACATAATTTTATTCATATTCGTGAATATATTTAAAAATTAGGATTTGAACAGCAGCAAAAGTCAATAGTACGTTATTTTTCTTTTCTTTTGCGGGTGAATGAATGAATTAATCACCTCATTTATAATGTTTAAGTTTTTTGAGTTTTAATAGATTTTAATTAAAAGTTTTTGACTGATTTCCTAACTAAGGTTAAAAAGTCTAGTTGTCCTATTATTTAACTTTAGCTGGGGGAAAATAATTGGACTCATACATTTACCATATCACTCACGGCCTAACAAATAGAACAACTTTTAGGCAAAATTCGACTTTATTCATCAACATAGTTTCCTTATAGCGTGATACACTGATTCCAAAGCTTCTCTAACTATTCGATGCCTTTTTTATAGAAGGATTTGTTTTTGGTCTCAAAATACGCCTCAGTTTCCGATATAGCCAAATCTCCTTTCCCGAGGCATTCTTTTGAGGTCTGCAAATAGCCAGTAGTCCCTGGGAGCCAGATCTGGAGAATAGAGTGGGTGCAGAAGCAATTCGAAGTGCAATCATGTAGTTTTGCCATCGTTGCAATCGACTTGTGACACGTTACATTGTCTTGGTGACAGAGCCCTTTTTTCTTCATTTCTGGCTGTTTTTTGTCGATTTCTCCTTTCAAACGCACAATAATGCTATATAATATTTGCTATTGATGGTTCTTCTTTTCTGAAGGTAATCGATGAATACCTTGGGCATTCCAAAATACGGAGGCCAAAACGTTGCCTGCTTTGTGTCTTTGGTCGCTTAGGATAGTTTCACCTGCTGCTGTCGACTCCGCTGACTGCCGATTTGATTCCGGGTAAAGTAGTGGATCCCTGTTTCATCCATTGTCATATATTTACGCAAGAACTGCTTTTTGTTGTGTTGAAATAGTTGCAAATAACGCTCTGAATCGTCGACAGATTGTTATTTTTGATCAACTGTGACCAAATGCCACACTCGCTTTGAGTAACTTTCTCATAGACAAATGTTCATGGAATATGGTGAATATACTACCTTCTGATATCGTCAACTTCTCTGCTATCTCACGTAACCTCTATTTACAATTGGTCCAAACGGGTTTGTAGATTTTTTTGGTGTTTTCCGGGAAAACTGCCGAATTTGGTCGACCTGAGCGTTCAGCATCATTTGTGTCTATACGACCACGTTTAAAGTCAGCATATTACCTTTTAACTGTTTTTTCCCGACGGATCAGAGTTCGAATAAGACTGATCAAGCCATTGCTTTGCTTAAACAGTATTTTTCACTCAGAAAGCAATGCTTTATCAACTCACGAAATTTTAGATTTTTCCATTGTTTTGAAAATTTGCAACATTAGCTTCACTTAAATAACTGTAATTTGTAAACTAATAATCCGATTGGACTCAGATTTTGACACGTGGTATTTGAAGTTTATTTGTTTATAAATAGCATATGGATTTTTATTAGTAGCGCCAACTATATGTCAGACCCCAGGAACTTATTGAGTAATGTCTTACACGATGTGAAATGCAAACAGCCTCGTTCAGGATTTGAACCAATGTCACTGAGTTCGTTTTATACTTTCTATATTAATGAAAATAATATATATATATATATATATATATATATATATTATATAACATTAACTACCAATATAGATATACTGCAACTGCTTGTCATAAAAATCCTACTGCACTTCCTGTAAGCAAAGATTTGCCAGTAAAAAGACAGAAACAACCGGCGACTTATTTATTTTTCATTTTCTTGCATTTGTTTCAGATTGTTGCTACTCAACCGGATGTCGTATTTTACTAAAGTTTTGAAAAAGTTTTCTTTCAAAGAATTATCCTCAATAAAATTGTCTCACGGTTCATTCGGTGTTCGCTTTCTCTTTTCATACAAATGTCGCTGTTCTTTTTGCTTTAATTGACTCTACAATTGTCATCGACAAACATGTTGGATTTTATAACAATGTTTCACCTGAAAGATACGAGGTTTCCTTTTCTTGGAATCTTGCAAAGATCACTTCCTTTACTTTTCTCTTACTTCCGGTTTTCAATCCTTTTGAACGACGTGATTTATGTGCTACGGCGGATCGAAATGACACAGGATCCTTTTACAATAACTGCTTGATTTATAACCCCTGATTCCGTTCAGCTAAATTTAACAATACCAGTCAACAAGTGCTAAAATAATCACAACAGTTTGTTTTAGTGTTTAGGCGAATTCCATCTTCAATGTGCAATTTTTCCGTCTTTTTCTTTTCTGTATTTAATCTAAATAAACTTACCAACCCATCCACGCGAGTAGGATGTGACACAGAGTTAATATTTAAGCGTAGCTTAACAGGTTTTAATTTTACATTAATATAAAATATTAATATGCAGTTTTTTCCCCTTTTCCCCATTTTTTGCATTTAATCTAAATTGATATATTTACCAACCCTCCGCACGAGTAGGATGTGACACAAATTAATTTTACGTGGATTTTAACAGGTTTTAATTCTATACTAATATAAAAATACTAATATGCATTTTTTTCCGTTTTTTTTCCGTTTAATCTAAATGTATGTTTTTACAACCCATCCACACAAGTAGGATGTGACACAAGATCAATTTATTAAGCAGAGTTTAACATGACTGAATCCAGACTTTTGCCGTCACCTCAACTGGTTGCTCAACTATGATTAAATAATCCATTCTGCCTTACTATTAACCAATAGCTGGAGGGAGAATAATTGGATGCATACCGTTCCCAAGTGTATAAGCACCATGTGAAATGTAAACAGCCTCGTACACGATTTGAACTGATATCGCCGTGTCAATTTCTTACGACAATAACCATTGCACGAGGAATGCCTCTCATTTAATTTAAATAAGTAAATCCATAACCAATCTTAATCCCTACCTAATATTAATCTAATCCTAATCATCGTTGCTTATAATCACAACTATTCAGTTAACGGAAAAATCAGAAGTACTAGTACAAAATTAAAAAAACACCCCCCGGGCTATGTAAAAATAGATTTTTGAAACATATTGCCTGAGCGGTGGGAGTAAGAAATTCAATGTCAGCGAGTGTGTACCCTAAGTAAGTAAAATCATCAAATTCATTAAAGGATTAAAAAATAAAACAATTTGAAATGTAAACTTTAAATATGTATTAAAATAAAACAAACTATATATAGATATATAATACCAGTCATGTATTTTCAAAACTTGTTTTAAAAAACAATGAGGACTGTCTAATGCTGCATGTTCAAATTTTGAGTGTATTTATTCTATGCTATGACGATTTTGGGTAATGTGACGTAAGCAGTGACATAGTTTTTGTTACAGACAAAAATCGGAAGCGAATCTCCATTATTAATAGATTATCGGTGCAGTGGCCTATTGTCGGTTTCAGCCGAACAGCGTGGAAGTCTATCACCTTTTCACCAGCGGTTAGACCAGAGAGGCTGTTTTTGCATCTAAAGTGGAGCGCTATCTCTACTATTAGCTTCCAACTTTACCGTACAGGTCTAACATGTTGGAAAATTAGTTATTACCTAGTTGAGTAACATGATATTACAGAATGGCCCAGAAAAAAACAGACCACAAAATATTTATTTATTTTACCATTAAGCTAACCCTAAACCCCAACCCTAACGCTAACCCTAAACCCTAACCCTAACCCCCTAGGTAAAATTAACAGTTTTATTACAAAATTTGTGGGTTCTGTTTTTTCTGAGTCACCCTGTAATATCATGTTACTCAACTATGGAGGTTAGGGTTAGGGGTTGGGACAGGGTTTTAGGGTTGTGGTTTAGTGTTAGTTTAATGGGAAAATAAATAAATAATTTGGGTTCTGATTTTTGCTGGGTCACGCTGTAATATCATGTTACTCAACTAGGGAATAACCGTAATATTTTGCGTTGTAAGGTGTGATGAAATCCAACACTTAAACTTATAGACTCTGTGTGGGCGCGTGGTTATTTAAATGTTTAATCATCGATCTTGAAACGTATTGACTCGTATTCGCCATTGCTGAACGGACCTGCAACCAAGGACTTTGCTCAAACGAAAAGATTCTACCAAATACTAAGGGACACCGAGGATCAAGCAAAGGATTCTACCAAATACTAAAGGACACCGAGGATCAAGCAAAGGATTCTACCAAATACTAAGGGACACCGGGGATCAACCAAACGATTCTACCAAATACTAAAGGACACCGAGTATCAAGCAAAGGATTCTACCAAATACTAAGGGACACCGGGATCAACCAAAGGATTCTACCAAATACTAAGGACACGGGGATCAACGAAAGGATTCTACCAAATACTAAGGACACGAGGATCAAGCAAAGATTCTACCAAATACTAAGGGACACCGGAGATCAACCAAAGATTCTACCAAATACTAAGGGACACCGGGATCAACCAAAGGATTCTACCAAATACTAAGGACACCGGGGATCAACCAAACGATTCTACCAAATACTAAGGACACCGAGATCAACCAAAGGATTCTACCAAATACTAAGGGACACCGGGATCAACCAAACGATTCTACCAAATACTCAACCAAACGATTCTACCAAATACTAAGGGACACCGAGGATCAACCAAACGATTCTACCAAATACTAAGGGACACCATGGATCAACCAAAGGATTCTACCAAATACTAAGGGACACCGGGGATCAACCAAACGATTCTACCAAATACTAAGGGACACCGAGGATCAACCAAACGATTCTACCAAATACTAAGGGACACCGAGGATCAACCAAAGGATTCTATCAAATACTAAGGGACACCATGGATCAACCAAAGGATTCTACCAAATACTAAGGGACACCGAGGATCAACCAAAGGATTCTACCAAATACTAAGGGACACCATGGATCAACCAAACGATTCTACCAAATACTAAGGGACACCGAGGATCAACCAAACGATTCTACCAAATACTAAGGGACACCATGGATCAACCAAAGGATTCTACTAAATACTAAGGGACACCAGGGATCAACCAAACGATTGTTCACTAAGGGTCAGCCTCTACTTAACGCAAAGTAAAGTGCTCTCACATGCAGCCTAAAATAGCCATAAAAATCCTAACACTTATGCACTTAGTAATCAAAGACGGATGTCGTAATTAGAATCTTGAGGCAGATGCTATTACGATTTTACTAAACCGGTCCCCAATAAATATAGAGAATACATCGATCGATTGATTAATTCTAACACACGGATTTCAACCGGTATGTTGTTATTTTATGCCAAAAGTTTATGGAATTGCGTTGAATTTGTGTGTGTGTGTGTGTATGTATGTGTGTGTGTGTGTGTGTGTGTGTGTGTGTGTGTGGACAGTTGAGCAACTGATAATTCAAAGAAACACTTGGCACTTAATCACAGTGTCTTTTGTATTTAGACACTCACTACAATAATAGTATTCTTTTGGGAACAATGATATTTTTACAGTACTTTACTGCATTTCAAGGCAATTACTTCAGTTGAAACGAATGAAACTGCTTAAATAACAAGCTACAATAAAAAACCTTAAACATCATTGTTACACCTGTTTATATATATATATATATATATATATATATATATATATATATATAAAAGCAGTTTTATAATTATTTTAACAGTTTATATATATATATATATATATACTATTTTATATTACTAAAAAAAACTATAAAACTGCTTATATATATATATATATATATATATATATATATATATATATATATATATATATATATATATATATATATATATAAGCAGTTTTATAGTTCTTTTTAGTTTTTGTTCACTTGTTCATTGTCCATGCTTCATGATATCAAAAAACAACATACACAAGAACCAAGTTATAAGCAATCAACTTATTTATATAGAAGCATACGTGGAATCAACATCAACCAACAACCCACAGATATATATATATATAATATATATATATATATATATATATATATATATGTATATATATATATATATATATATATATATGATTTGTTATGTAGATATATGTGTTGGTGTTATGAATATTTTATTTGAATATATATATATATATATATATATATATATATCATTTTCTTATGTAGATATATGTGTTGGATGTTATGACTATTTTATTTGATATTATATATATATATATATATATATATATATATATATATATATATATATATATATATATATATATATATATCATTTTCTTATGTAGATATATGTGTTGGATGCTATGACTATTTATTTTGATATTATATATACTAGCAGATATATGCACCCTCCGGGTGCAAGTATTTAAGTTTTAATATAATCAAATATTGTATGAAATTAGAAAGGCTAATGAAACTAAATAAGAATACAGATAAAAAGACTTGAAACAGAAGGAGTATAATAAAAGATTTGAAACAGAGGGAGTATAATAAAAAAATGGAACAACTGAAACTTACTCTTCCATCACTCTCGTCTTTCATTGTTATTTTTTCTAATTTAAGTATTTAGTTATAAGAGGAAGTAAAGAATAAAATGACAGTTATTTTATCTTGTTAATGGATTTCATTTAAGATTCATTGAAGAGATTTTTGCTTATATTCATTAAAATAAAACCAAACAGTTAGAAATCAATAATACTAAGCACATATTTATTAAATTCGATTTTTTAATATTAATATGCAAATTAGCCTTCACGTTCACACTGTAAACCGCTATTTTGTTGTATATTTAAATATAATTGCATGTTGTCAGTATGTAGACATAGTTAACAGTATTAATAATGTAAGACAATTTTATTAATAATTGACGTTTAGATAAAAATAAAATCATGGAGAATGTGATGTCAATAACTAAGAGAATTGTGACTTGAGTAGGAATATAGTTTCGGTTACAGACAGAAAAACACACAATCTCCATTATATATATACATATACATATATACATATGATTTTGTTATGTAGATATATGCGTTGGATGATATGAATATTCTATTTTGATATTTTATATATATATTTATTTTGATATATATATATATATATATATATATATATATATATATATATATATATATATATATATATATGATTTTCTTATGTAGATATATGTGTTGGATGTTATGAATATTTTTGGTTGAAATAGAAACACGGAAAAGTAAGAAATAAGAAATAAGAAATTAAGATCAATCAAGTTCGAGCGGTTAATTGGTTTTAGAACAGAAAACAATCCCCATGTTTTAGTGGCTAACGTATTGGACTGCGACGTCCTAGTAACCGTGCTCAATCTGATGTTGTGCTATTACATTCACTTTCAAACCAATGCCCCTAAGAAAAGTATACGACCCTTCATCCCCCAACAATTAATTAAATAGTACCAATAATTTTCTTCAGCAAAGATGGTCTAGCAACAACGAATGTTGATATGCCATTAAACAAATAAACCAAATCCAACAACATTTAAACTTATCCTAAAACAAACCAGATCTTCAAAATTAGTTATTTTTTTCTGAACTGTTAGATAATATATTTACCTACGAATCTGAGTTAATTGTGGAACATAGTGTTACGATTTTTGTGGCCATTTTTAGGCTGCAAGTGCGAGTACTTTACAATAGAGATCGCTTGTGCTAAGCAGAGGCTGATCCTTTGCGGAGAATATTTTGATCGTTCCTCGGTGTCTCTTAGTGTTGTGAAGAATCCTTTGGTTGTTCTTCGGTGTCCCTTAGAGTTTTTTTAGCAGAGTCCTTGGTTGTAGATCCGTTCGTCAGGGACGAATCCATGAAAATTAACGGCCTTAGATCGGCGATTGATAGTTAACTAACCACTTATTCGAGCTGTTGATTGACTGGCTTTAATCTACGTGCCCACGCAGAGTCTATAAATTTAAGTGGTGGATTTAAGCATACCTTATGAGACGAAATAATCCAACTCATAGTTATTATTTTTTGTTTTGTTTTGTTTTCATTTTTTGTTTTATTTCATGTTTATAGTTTGTAGATAATTTATCTATCTTTTCGTTTTCTTTCGTTTGTGCTCAGTAGTCCGACACTAATTAATATTTCACGTTTTTGTTACTAATATAATGAGGCGGAAAAAACAAAAAAATTAAGTTACGTAATAATAGTGAAAGTTACTAGGATTTTGGATTACGAATGAAAGGTTATAGGTCATCTGAAGGCGATAAAGAGAGTGAGAGAAAAAGATAGTGATGAGTTGTCTGTCTGGACTGAGCTGTTGAAGGGAACAGACGCAAGATGAGTGTCTGTTTCACAAATCGTTTATACTTGGGATAAGATAGATGAGTTCAGAAAAAAGCAAGAACGTCTTGTATTGTTATTAAAAACTATCAACAGCAACAGCAAAAGATTCTAAAGTAATTTCCAGACTCAATGAACAGTGAGAATGCACATCAAGCCTAACAACAGATCCACCAACGGACACAAACAGATCCAACCATATTCAGCAAAGAGAACAGTTGAACAATAAAGATGATATGTATGAAACAGCACTTCAACAGGCCTAAAAAACGGATCCAACCAAGAGAATAGTTGAACAGCAAGAAAATAAGTATAAAATTATTGCTATAAACATTACAACCAAAGACTCCTTTCAAACCCCAACACAAGCGTTAGCGTGAGTCTGCGTGACAACAAGTCTCCTCAAGTCCCTGCAAGTCTCCAGTATCCTAGCCAATCTGTTGTCTGTGTTGTTTCAATTCTTCCTCTGATTTTCCATTCCTCTGGTCTTTTTTTAACCATTGGTTAGTTCCAAGGGCACCAACTACAATTGGTATCACCTTCACCCTCATGTTACACAGTTTTTTAGTTCTCTAGCTAGGTCAAAGTATTCGTTTTCTTTAACGTTTATATTTATTTGTTTGGTCTTAAATTATTTAAAATAGGACAGTCATGAATGTTTTAGTTTATTTTAGATATTTACTTCATTTTTAAGCATTTTATCATAATATGAATGTTATTACAGATATTTTAAGAGAGAGTCAACACATTAATTCCCCCGTCTCTCTCTCTCTCTCTCTCTCTCTCTCTCTCTCTCTCTCTCTCTCTCGTTCACACACTCACACACACGCACACCCATACCCTCACAGACATTTATTTTCGCTTTTATTTCTTCCGGTGTGGAGACGCGGTCTTAAGTTCTTTATCACAATATGAATGTTATTTCAGACATTTTACAAGGCGGTCAACACCTTTATCCCCCTTCTCTCTCTCTCTCTCTCTCTCTCTCTCTCTCTCTCTCTCTCTCTCTCTCTCTCTCTTTCTCAGCCTCCATTTCACACAGACATTTATTTCCGGTTTGTAGACGCCGTCTAAAGTAAGGCAAAGGTCTTTGTGGGGGGCACCATATGCTTTTGGCAGTTAATCTGACTCTTATCAATTCAATGCACAAATTGTGGATGACACAAATTGGATGGCCTTGTCTTTTTTGACAATTTCAGTCGACATCCAAACCAATATTTCATATCACGTTGCTTTCAACAAAAGATAAGAAAATATTGACGCTTTTATTTTTAATGATTTTTTAAAATAGACAAAATACTTTGGTATCTCTCCAATTAAATTCTATCAAATCACATGAATAATTGGATTGATTGATTGGTTGATGTTAACATCATGTTAACTCGTCTAGGGTTATGTTATGCCAACTGGTTAGGGAATCACATTCATTGTACATTCAGATTTACTCTTAAGAGGGTTTTCTTTTGGGGGGCACAGTTATATATCAAGTATTTGTACCTATTACAATTAATTTGTACACAGTTGTATGGGTTCAAGTACTGCTATCTAATATTAATAATTATATAATTTTATGTAATTATCCATTTTGAATAATAGTCATTTGTTTTCTTATTTAATAATAATCAAATACGAACTATTTTCAAACAAATATATTTTACCCATGAATGGTACTGTTACGATTTTGTGGCTATTTTTAGACTTCAAGTGAGAGCACTTTACAGTGGAGATCCCTTGTGTTAAGCAGAGGCTGATCTTTAGTAAAGAATCCTCTGGTTGTTTCTCGGTGTCCCTTAGTGTTGGGTAAAATCCTTTGGTTTTATCCTCGGTGTCCCTTAGTGTTGGGTAAAATCCTTTGGTTCTTCCTTGGTGTCCCTTAGTGTTGAGTAAAATCCTTTGGTTGTTGCTCGGTGTCCCTTAGTGTTGGGTATAATTCTTTGGTCGAGCAAAGTCCTTTGTTGCAGGTCCGTTCGTCAATGTCGAATACGCGCAAAGGAACGACTTTCAAGATCGGTGATTAAATAGTTAACTAACCACGTATTCGAGCTGTTGATTGTCTGGCTTTGAGCCACGTGCCCACGCAGAGTCTATAGGTTTAAGTAGTGGAGTTCAGCACACCTTATATATCAAATTATTCCAATAGGTACCATAAAAGATACTATAATCCCGGGTCTGAGTAGACCTAGCAGTAATTGAAGGGTTATTTCACACTCAACAGAATGGAAATGCAATCAATTATAACTTTAGAAATCTTAAGAATTTCTTCCTTGCTTACTAATCCTGTAGACTGTTGAAACCAACAAAAATAGAAATAGTACGTAAAATAATTCTGCAAATATGTTCACCATCTTAAGAACTGTTCTCAAAATTAACCAATGACGTAGTGATACAGACTGTATCTAGTGGTTTAAGAGCATTAAAATATGTAAGGTCTGCTCCTTTATTAAATGTGACATTAGAAAATACTGTAAATAAAACATTATGTTACATAATTATTAGATTCCTAATATTTAATACAGTAGTGTAGAAACCAAAATGGCTGTTATAAGTTCAGCCGGCGGCCTTGAAGGATTGAATGACAAGGCTTGATCTCAGTCCTGATTCTTCCGGTGGATACCGTGAGAATCGGTGGAGAAGACCCTCTTCCGGTTTAGATTAGAAAGAGATGTTTTAGAGATCGGCCAAAAACCACGACGGTGGTAAGTCGTGTTATGCACGGTGCCGACTCAATCTGCGCAGGTAGTCTGGTGGGGATTTCAGAATAAAATATGATCTAAGTAAATCGAAGTCTTATTATCTAAAAACTACCAATGACACAGGGCTTCTGATGAAGAGAAATCCCCAATGGAAGACCAGACACGAAGTCCCCAGACGAAGTCCAGACGCTAGAAGAGACGCTAGAAGAAGAAGAATAGAAATAAGAAAGTAAGAATGAAAGATGTTTACAACAATTACAGCTGGATAAAAGATATATCATTAAGAAATTGAGTTACAGCGGTAAGTCATGGGGTCGGTTTAGCTCAGTCGGTAGAGAACCCACCTATGAATCGCAAGGTTCTGGATTTGATAACGGCACACGCCAACTCAGAGTATGAGTAGTATAATTTGGGTAATCAGATATGTGGGCTAAAGTGGGGAACTGTCGGTAGGTGTGGTGTTCCACCTCAGCAAAAAATCTCTGGTCTAGCGCCAGAGAAAAGTGGATATACTCCCTCACTATCTTTACTTATTCCACCACTCAGCCAACTTTACTTTTTTATGGTAATCCAAAAGTTGTTTCTGGCATCAATAATATTAGTGAGGGTAAACTAGATAAAAGAAACAAAGAAATGAAGATATGCAAATGTGATGAACAAATAGGTATTGTTGTATATTGAAGATATTTAAAAGAAGATGAAAACGGAAATAGGGTCTTCCGGTTGGATCGAGGCAGGGAGAAGACGAAAAGAGTAACAAAGGACTTTTCCGGGTAAAGCGAACAAAGAAGATGGGTAACAATAAGTTCGGAAATAGATTTGATAATTGTAGCAAAGAAAACGCGTAGGCGTTTGAGATATATAAAAGGAAGTCAGCCAGAGAGAGTCAGAGAGCGGACGGCGAACAGTGAGTGACCGTCGACACGGTCCATCGCGTCCAAGGGCGGTGAGACGCCACCAGCCACCCCTTTACCTTACCATCCCAGCAGTAGTAGTAGTCATCGTCAACCCTTGGGCATTCCTATTGTCACGCTCGCCACCCACCAGTCGAGAAGAAGAAATAAAGTCAAACTCCTACTATATGTTGTAGATTTCATTAAGCGACTACTACATATATCGTCTAGAGTTAGTGACGATACCCGCTACGATACGTACGCCGATTTAGCAGCGTGAATTTGAAGCCGCTATATAACATATAGAATTTGATGCCAGTATGCAACAGTATAATGTATTTGATACAAGACTAGTATCCATACGGCTAGGAAATTTTGCATTTACTAAAGGTACTTTCAAAAAATGGTTTTATAAACATTAGCTTTGTAAAGGCTAAATATATATTTCAATCGTTTAATTTGCCGGACCATATGACCTTTAGGCACCCCTTTTTGATTTCAATTCAGAAGGACATATTTTTCATTTACACCGTCAATATCTGGTTCTTTGTTAACAGTTTAGAGTTTTGTTTTTTCAAATTATAAAACTAACCACTAACCCTAACCACTAACTCTAACCCCTAACTCTAACCCTAACCCTAACCCCTAACAAACAACCGGATATTGACGGTGTAAATAAAAAATATGTCTTTCTGAATCGGGATCAAAAAGGGGTGCCTAAAGGTTATATGGTCCAATTTGTCTGAAGCATTTATCTCGTAAATCCTAGCTCTCTCTGAGATATTGAATGGGTGTAAGCACAAAAAATACATAGCTGCTTAATGGTGATGATAGTTCATTTTCAAATCCTTTTTTTAAGTTGTTTTTATTTGGAAGAAGGTCTATTCTAATACTAGATTTTATAGCGAATTATGTAAATTGGCTAAATTTTGGAAGAAAGGTGACTGACACTGTCAAGTTATATATCTCGTTATTTGTTTTAGTAGAAAATTATTTCGGCGAACGAATTTTAATTTCTATTTTTACCTGATTCCGGACAAACAGACTGACTGGCCCGTTTGACCCCGCCAGTCGGTTGGTTAAAGTGGATATTGCTTTTAGGGGACCAAAAATGTATTTTTTTAATATCCAAGAAACAGAAGGACGTATTGATTTCATACTCATAACCTCTATTTACATATTTAAAAACAAATATTGAGAACAATTCATTAAAAACTGAATAATAAAACATTGTTATTTATTCATTTTTCCAATAAGTAATTTTAAAGAAAAATATGTAAATGTTACACAGAATCCCACTCCGACGGTGAGTACAAGGTGTTTCAAAAAGTACTGAGATCTTTTGTACTTGTTGACATACCTTACATTCTGAAAAAAAAATAACGTTCCATTCATTTTTCATTTCTATCTTGGTAAATACAGCTTTAAACTTGGTACTTTTTGACACACCTTGTATTCTGAAAGAAATTAATGAATGAAACGTTATTTTTTTAAATTACAAGGTGTGTCAAAAAGTACAAAAATCCCGATACCTTGTATTTTATTGCTGCAATGTCAGGAAGTTAAATTATTGAAACAAAATACTGAAACATTTAAATGATTTAAAATTTTCATGTTTTTAATTTAGTTTTTATAATATTTTTCAGATATTATATGTAACCTCAGCAAATTGAAAACATTAACGTACAATAGGAAAGAATGAATTATAATATAATTTTACGATTCACCTAACGGTTTTATAATTCCGACAAAAATAAATTCTTGGAGGCAGAATAACTTTTTTTAAATTTAGAATTCCAATAGTTTCCTTGTTCACCTGCTTTGTCTGATTTATTTTTTGTGGGATTATTTTTAAGAAGTGTGTATTTTTGAATAATCTTAAGATAGTGTAGAGATAACAAGATTGACTTCAGAAACATTGAGCAAAATCATCCAAAGTGCTTGAATTAAATTGCAACTTTGTATCCGTGATAAATGGAGGCAATATTTTGGTAACATCTTTCACAAATAGATAAATATATATATATATATTTATTTAAGAGTATATTTTATAACTCAAAAGACTAAATAATGAAATGATTCTATTTTTTATGTGTCTGTTTTTTATGAGCCCCCCTCTGTGTCGACCTATTCAAAATGTGTTTGAATTGAGAAAAAGTGATTATATTTGGCGTATAAATGCTATATAAAACTTGAACCCAGACAAATTGACAGACACACGTACACAGCAGCTATATATGTATATCATTTGCGATAGATACATTGTCGTATAAATTACGCAAAAATAAAAATAACACTGACATCTCAATTTAGCAGATATATTTGTCAAAAATACATGGAAATATCTTGAAATACGATAGATTAAATTCATTCAAAAATCGCTATTGGCTCCAGTCACGGACTCCAGATGACTTCAGAATGTCCTGCAAAACTTTTTACCAATCTCTTTGCATGCGTTTATACCCGTGGTTTTATTTCTTATACTTAATCTTATAATTTTAATCTTTAATTATGTTGTATTGTTGCGTAAATATAGCTTGGGCTGGTACTTCTTCTTACGATTCTGAGTAGCAGCTTTTCATCATGACTTTGTCTAAGTAGCTATCGCAGTAGTTCTTCTAACTTCTTATTCAGTATCTGTCTGGATTCTTCTTAAGATGTTAGTTGAGATGCGCTGGTTGTTAGATTGTTCTTAATTGATAACTCAATATATTTATTTACTGAATTCTCATGCTTATTTCTCTTTTTTGTGCCCGGATCACTTAACCACGTGCAAATGTGAGAATCTACCTAACCGCCCGCCATTGCGTCTTTATTCGTCAGCGGTCAGCAAGGGACTGACTAGAACTGACTATATTATCACACGCTTCCACTGGCAAACCAAGTGGGGTCAAACTAAGGTTACGAAGCGTCAGTCAAAATCTCTATTGGTAACGGTTATCTGTCATTTCGAATACAAATAATTTATCTATGCTAACCGTGCGTAATTGATAGTACATCCATAAATTATTCAACAGTTTAAATTGGTAAATGTTGCCTTTAGTCCATTGTTATATTACAAGGAATTGTGTTGGTCTTTCGCTCAGCATCGCCACATCATATATAATCAAGGGGGTTGCAATTTGGAGACAAAAGCGACCAGATGTCAGACATTATGTATTTGCACCCATTTTCTAACAGCCAAGAATGGGTTCTCCTTCTCGCTATGGAAGATAATACTGTTACAAGACGTAGTATCTTCCAACAGTCACCCTCTCGATCCAGGGCAGTTCTATCTATGTCAGGCAATTAATTTAAGCATAGGTGTTGAGTCTGAGGCCAACTGGGAAGATAAATGAAGGCATGTCACCTCGCTAGTGACCACCACAAAAACCGTGAACTGAGTGTTTGCTTTATACCAAACCCTCTACGGCAACAGGATGTGAAACGAAGTCAGTTTCTTAAGCGGAATTTAACAGGTTTTAATTCAGAGTTTTCCTTCTCCTTGACTGGTTACCTAGTCAAGTTAAAGAATGCACTCGACTATTTTGTACCCATAGTTGGATGGAGATAACTGTATGCATATCATCCCAAAGGGTATTAGCGCGATGTGAAATGCAAACAGCTAAGCACGCTCGTTTCAAAAATAGCTTAAATACTTTGGTATTTCATTTTGTTATGGATGGGGGGTCCCAGATGACGTGCAGTAACGTGCATTAAATGCAATCAATTCTACGAAAGTGAGCTAATTAAAAATGACAGCGGAGATTCAGCCTTCTCATAAAAAATATATTCGAACATTAAAAAAAAAACAATAAGACCAAATCATTCTAGTAGTAAATTAACAATTTCTTGCACCTACAATTTTATGAGTGGGATTTTTATGTTTCCGCTGATTCAATTAAAAATATTTTTTTTAGATTTTTAAAATATTATCATAAATTTTCAAAGTTTTTTTTCTTAAGTTTTTCTTTTTATCATTTTTACAACCAAGAATACAAACCTTCCGGGCATAACTTCCTAAGTATTAACGACAGGAAATATACTAGAAAGACCCACGAAACTAAATAAGAACGCATATAAAAAGATTACATTTATTCTAATTATGTTTCAATTGGTTTCTATATGGAATCATACATAGGACTGATTTTAATACGTTTCTTTGTAGTCAGTTCCGGGCAGTAAAGATTCGTCCGTGCACGTGTTTATATATTATCTCCTAAATTACGTCCCATCTATGGGTTAAATAGAAATACATTAGTTTATAAAAAAAACTGAGCATCCGTCACGAATGAATTTATTTCATAACTTAGTCGGCATTAAATGATCCACTGAGGTTGATATGCCGTAAAACAAAACACATCAAACACCAAACACCTAAATTATGTCTTGTGTTTTTTTGGTTTTTTTTACTAACACTATGAGTCGGTTAAACCCTTCGACATCAACAACTTAGAAGTAACCGTAATGACGGACATTTTTGGTGAGGATCTCTGCAGTATTTATGTATGTAAAAATAAATCAAAAGAGGTCAGATTCTAGAATCAACAAAGATTATCACCAGGCGACGATTATTCAATGCTGGGTGGTGAGGTGCCTGTTACTATTGATCTAAACACCTGCCCACCTAACAGCGCAAAACTAAAGTATCGGACGTATGTGTGAGTGATTATTATTAGTGAGCATTATTTATTCTCTTTAAGGCCAATTAGTCTAAAACGTTAATCATTCATTTTTTTTTAATTGCAAACCATTAAAATGTTCGTTCACACACATAAAAATGATCTTGTTTACTTTCTTTATCTTCATCTATAATCAACCTTTTTACTCTTCTTAATATCATTATATTATTGTGTTATATGTTTTAGGTTTTCAGACTTTATTTTACTTTTAAAGTTTCCTCAGGGTGAAATCATATGAGACAAATAATTAAATTATGAATGAATGTCTTCTATGTATAATACTTTTTATTATAAATTTATAAGATTTATTAACACACACACATATGCGCACATTAACACACACGCGCGCACAGACATTTATATGTATTGATAATTGGGAAGAGTTTATTTTTCTGCCATTATAGACAGCTAAAAGATAATTGACTGAAATAAGAATTCGACGGATAAGCAACACCAGGTAATCAGGAGTTACATCTATACACTTTATCTTGGATGATTTAGACGGTCTCATTTTTAACCAGAGGGTGTTGCAAGATGCTTACGGTCGAACAATTTGTATTCCATATAGTAAACTGGTTGATTACATTATTAGATAACTGTAGCCTGTCATACGATTGATGTTGTAGCATATATCAGTGATGCTCATAGCCTTTTGATTTAGTGCGTCCTAGGAGACACATATTTGCTTTGAATGAGTCCCCGGGAAAATTTATGGGTCCCAACTAACGCCGTCTAACTCCTAAGGTCGGCTGAAAAGTTCATAGGCCCTCCAAGATATTCTCATGGAAAGTGATCAGACGAGGTTTATTTATTGCAAGTCAGGGTTTGAGATATGACACCAACAGTTGTACCAACAACGACTTCTTTTAGATTAACATATTCTGTTAAGGCAAGTGTCGTCTTTGTTTCGAAGGAATTCACAACTGCATAAAAAAACAACATCAAGTATAAATAAAATGAAGAAATATCAACAGAAACGGAAGGCTATACAGATATTTTCAATCAGGAACATTGTGTTGACATCAATATATGTTCTTGGCATGAATCTGGTTATAACGTAAACAAAAAACAAATTTTCCTTTGGCGAAATTGATATGAACAAAAAAGGTAAATAACAATTTTGCACATTGCCGGAGAGAATACGTCCAGATTGAGTGTTTCATTAATTATCAGTAGAATATTTACATTCAGGAAATGGTTTCACGTTTAATCTAATTATAGAAAAAAAAGGATATTTAAACTTGTAAGAATTCTGATCGGCCATGTTGCCAGGGCATAAGATACACGAAATGTATCTTTGGTGAGAGGTAATGGTCCCATACAAAGTGATATCGTAGCTATGATATTACAAACTAGTGGAAGCCGTAGAATTTCCACGAAACGAAACCAAAATCAAGAGGAGCTATTTAAGCCAGAAACGATGATTTACAATTTCATTACATATAAACCCTACTGTTGACTTTGCAATAAACATTACAAAAATAAAAGTGCCAAAAACACGACGCGGAAAAAAAGTTGCGCTGGACATTCGCCTGACGCTGCCTCGTTAAAACATAGCGTAAACTAGGGCAGGAGCCTGGACGTCATACGATCAAAATTACCAAAATATCTTCCGGATTCCAGAATTCCAATGTTACAAATAAAACAAATATGTAACTTCTTTTTTTTTATTTCATTTTAATTTTACGTTGGTCATTTAAGCGTCGGAACAAAATTAGAAATGTTTCATTTTTAAATTGGGTTAAAAAAAAAGGGGACAAATAAGAAATCCGCAATTAAGCGACACCAGATAATCTGAATTTACATTTCTGCATTTTATCTTGGACGGTCTCATTTTTAACCCGAGGGTGTTGCAGGACGATAATGTACGGGACATTTAGGAACAAGCGTATTAATGTATAGATCCTCGCGTATGGGCCAAAACCGAAAAATCACCGACGGCAGATCCTAGAATTATTTGGGGAAGCCAACCCGTATAAATCCTACAAGAGTCTGACATTCCTCATCAGAGACTGTCGCTGCCAAAATTCTATCCCCACGTGACATCCCTCAATCTGGGGTCATGCTTGTATGTGGGCGTAAATGCAGCCTTGATTGCACTGCCATTTACTTCGACTGGATCAGTTGTCGTCTCCTTGTTGGCTGAGCATCTATTGGGCATGCGCAGTAGATATTTAGGGAGGTTCTGTCGAGTCCACTGATCAGCTTAACACTTGTACCCAGCTATAATTAACGGAATGAAACCTCCCCCCCCCCTGTGGATTGAGTAAAAGGTTAGGTTCGAAGTTTCGCAAAGGCTCCCGATTACGATAAGAAGGTTCCCGAGTTCGTGAAGACTCCCGAGTCCGAAAAGAAATACCTGAAGAAGGCCGGAGGGAACATCGGCCGAATCGTTGTACAGATAACAATATAGATGAGGGCAATAGTCCGAATAATTCAAATAATCCAAATTATCAAGCCTCATCTAAACAATTCAGAGAGAAAAAATGCGTTTGAATGTTACACGTAGAATTCACAGTTGCTTCTAAACCTGCTGTTAAAATTTGAGATTATGTGAACAAGAAGTGGTCAAGTTAGTAGATTACGAAAATATTTTTTTTTCTGAAACAATCTGTACTTCTCAAATAAAATCATTTAAAACAAAAATGTATTCATATGTACCATCTCCGATTTTAAAAAAATAATCTCTATATTAATAGGCTTGTTCCTTGAACTTGCGACAATTATCATCTTGCAACACCCTCTGGTTAAAAATAAGATCGTCCAAATCCTCCAAAATGAAATGCTAAAATGTAAATCCTGCTCTTCTTTATAGACAGAATTCTTACTTCTTATGAGTGTCTTCACATTATCTAAATAATGGACCATTCCGTTTTTATTATAAAAACATACAGAGAAGAAAAAGGACATACTACACAGAAAAATATAATAAGAAAGAAGAAGATAGCAAGAGAAAGATAGAGAGGGGTTGAACGTTCGAAAGTGATAACGCTAATCAGTTTCAATCGAACATGATGAAAAATTTGAAAGAAGGAAAGAAAGAAAAAAAAGAGTAAGAGAGAGTTAAATCAAGATTATTATACTTTTATACATTTTGAACTACTTTCAATAGCTCTTAAGTAAACATTAAACGTTTTGATAATAGGGAATAAATACTGTGGTATATCTACAGGTCCTGCTAGTCATCTATTAATATAGAAGTGCGGTGGTCCGAATCATTGGCCATAGACAATGATTAAATACACAAATACCACACTCTCATCCTATTCTCATTTCTGATAGGAATTCTCCTTATTTGAAGACGATTGGTGGTATTTTTAATAATATTACCTTTTCTGGGCAGATGTTACTATGGCATCCATTCTTCAAACTAAAGAAAATTGTTATAAAAAGAAAGAAAAACACACTATAAAAGGTTGTCGAAAATGTAATTATATACGAAGAGCGCGTTCTTAAAAGTGTATTTACAGAAACTGTTTTCATGTCTATGTGGCTGTTTTCTTTGAGCGTAAATTTCAAGCGAAAAATGAACGACAATTCAACGATATTTTGCATTCGATTGAATGGGGATATAATTACATTTTTTTTTTTTTCACATTTAGAAAAGGAAAAAAATAGACGAAGTCCTATAAACTCCCCAGGCTTAAATCTTTTAGAATAAAAAAGGGGTCAATTACCGAAAACAGAAAAGAAAAAAATGCCTAATTTTGGCCACATTGTGAGAGTGTAGATATATGTCGTTATATATTGAAAATCCTACCACACACGCACGCAAACAAACAGAATCGAGGTACGTCTAAAATATACAAACAGTATTTAATAGCATCACGAAAATAGAGTTCTATTGCCCTTGGCAGGAATTATAAAAGTAGCACATTTAGAGAAGAAAATTCACTTATTTCTATTCTTATTCTGTTTAACAAGACACATTTTATAAGACGAAATACAGCTAAAGATTTTGGCATAAAAAGGTCTGGGTACGAATATGAACCCTGAACTAAAATTCTCAGAACTTAGAAGTAAATAAAGCAAACAAGATATTAGATTCGTTGGTTGTTTTGTTTCACGGCATATCAATCTGGGCTTTCTCGTGTAATTTACCATTCATCTTTTTGTATGAAGGGTTAGGGTAACTTAGATTCAAGCACCTAGTGTTACGATTTTATGGGCCATCCTTTAGGCTCCAAGCAAGAGCGCTTGTCGAGCGGAAATCCTTGGTAAAGAATCCTTCGATTGTTCCTTGATGCTCCTCAGTATTGCAAGTCCTTCGTCAATCATTGCAAATGGACGTCTCTCAGTATCAGTGATTAAGAATTCGACCAGCCACGCATTCGCGCTGTTGATTGGCTAAGGTTTAAACCATGTGACCTCGCCTAGTCTATAAATTTAAGTAGTGTATTGTAGCACACCTTATATATCAAAAGTCAACGTCGAGTGTTTGTGTGCTACCTTGATATCTTTGGGTTCTAGGAGCCCCTGAGAAAAGTGCCCTTCTCCTTACGAGACTGACCTTTAAAAAGTAGGAAAATAACTAAAAAAGTGGGTGTGGGGGGGGCTTAGTTCTTGTCGGAAAATGTGAAACCCCGGGTTAAATGACCAAAATCCGTTGCATGATTGGTAAAATATAAGTAACATTCTTCATTTTTATCATTCTACTTATTTCATTTTTTATTTTCTTATTTTTTCTTCACATTTTCTTTAAGTTATTTTTAATTTTTGCGATAAGAACGAAGAACCACGATCATCATTTGTGTATTTACTGTAAAAAAGGAAAGATAAAAAATTTATTTACTGAACCTCGGGTGGGATTTGAAACCGAACTCGATTTTCCGTGGTAATGCATCTGTGTGACTACCTTGCTAACCATTACACAACGTTTACATTAAATAGTACAAATTGTGTACTATTAGTGTGACTAGTTCACACGTTCTTGTGACGTCACCTACATTCCAATATGAACTTTAGATTCCTCTTAATTGTCTAGTTTTGTTCATTATTCTGTGAGATATATAGCGTATTTCACCGTAGGCAAAAGAAACCAAAAAAACTTGTTAAACTTTCTTGTTTAATTTAATAAAACTATTAAAAATATTCCCTATAAACTAGAGTATTATGAAAGACCAAAGAAAATTTATTCTTTTTACTGCATAAAAGTCTTTTCATATTTTCGTTTTAATCTAATAAGTAAATATTGGACCAAAACAAATAAAAGAAAAAAGAAGAGATGAGAGATATGAGTTCTTACTTTGCCTTTTATGTTACATAGGTGTCAATATCGGTCCGTATTCAAACAATAAATTCACATCTCGTTTATTGTTACTGACACCTCAACGAATAAATAACGAAAGAATAATATAAAATAATCGGATATTGAACTGTTCATGTCTCTATCCATTAACCTACAATAAAAATTTATGATTCTATCTGTCATGAATGCAAACCAGCTTAGCCAACAACAAAGAAAATAGTTCAATATGGAACATATATTTCACACACACATACACAAACGCACACACAAATTCACAAACACTGATAAACGCGAATACACAATGACAATTACAGTATGCATTCTTATACGGAGGTGCGTGGTTAGTGTCGTAGGAAATGGACACGTTGACCCGAGTTCAAATCCTGGACAATGATGTTTGCCTTTTCCATAGCGCTAATAGGCTTGGAAAAAGGTATGCGTCCAACTAATCTCCCTTTAATTATGGGTAAATAGTAAGGCAAACTTGAATCTTTGACCTTGGCTAGGTAACCAGTCTTGTAGAAGGAAAACTCTGAATTCAAACCTGTTAAACATCGTTTAAGATATGGACCTTGTGTCACATCCTGCTTGTGCGTAGGGGTATATATATATATATATATATATATATATATATATATATATATATATATATATGGAGAGAGGGGGGGAGCAAGGACATTAAAGAAAACAGTAATACCATTTTGTTTAGGACAGGTATAATTATGAAATCATGTATCCCTGTCCCATAAAATTCTATTGGCTGTTCTTTGAACCACTTCTTCACTGCAGATTACTTGCCAGATTTCTTCTGAATGCCATCCTTTCGGCCCCCATGAAAGAGGGTTTGAGAGGCAAACGAGGAAGTGAAATCTGTAGTGGAGAAGTGGCTCAAAGAACAGTCAACATAATTTTAGGTGCAGGGATACATACTCTCATTCGAAGGTGGAACATTACTATTTAGAGAAAGGTGACTATGTGTGGAAGTAGGAATGTGATCTACAGAGGACCAGCTTTTGTTTGCTGTATGATACATGTTCCTGTGTTGGTAATAATACCTGTTCTAAAGAAAAGGGCATTACTTTTTTTATTCACCTTCGTAGGTAAGAAATTTTAATTGTCTTTTGAAATTCAATAGAAGTATTATCCACAGGTAACTAGATGAAATGTTCAAATCTGTCATGTTGAGGAATTCCATTACCGCGAAAGATATTCAGAGGTAATCCAGATTGTAGAGCAATTGAATTCCACAGATTATTTTCTAGGGTGGAAATCTTAAAATCACCCAAGAAAAAACAGGTGTCAGTATGGCGGACGGGGATAGGCTCGCGCCAAACCAAACGTTATGTTTACTCTCCCAACGAAGTTTAATTTCACAACGACACCTCACTTAACACACAGGTAACTACCTACTAAATAACTACACAAAACAAACCTTAGATGAACAGATCATTGTTTCTTTCCCCCTCACAACTAAGGTCTTAAATCTCATATGTTGTATAATTGTGAACGGAAATGGTATATTTATGTAGATATATATTTGTATTTATTCATGTTAAGAAGGCAATTACAATGCGTATAAAAAAATTATGTTCAGTGTCTAATCAATTTCGAAGAAACTTCATCTTCAGAGACTGTTTTTGAAATGGACATGTTTTTTGTTTTGGGCTTAATACACACGCGTCTCGTGGGTTGTTATAACGCCACGCGGAAGAGCCGTGATCTCCGTTGTTCAATCAATTTCAATTTCATTCTTTTTATTATTATTTATTTATATATCTATCTATTTTTTCTTTATTTATTTTTACTTTATATATATATATATATATATATATATATATATATATATATATATATTATCTCCTGTCATCTATAAAACATCCATCAATTTCTTCACCCCTTGATACATCCGTTGATAAATAGATTTATCTTACATTTGGAACACTTCTTTTTTCAAATTTATATATATATATATTACATATATATATATATATATATATATATATATATGTGTGTGTGTGTGTGTGTGTGTGTGTGTGTGCGTGTGTGTGTGTGTGTGTGTGTGTATTTATGGAATGTGTATGTTAACTAATTATATATTCAGTGTTTAATTCTAACCTACTGTTTATGCGAGGGTGTAACTTAGCTATTAATAAACTTTCTCTAATTCTTAGATTACCAACGTTGTGTATTATTGTCTCTATTTATCTAGATATATATTTATTTGGAATGGAGAGTTTTCATGTCTTTAAATTCGCCAATACTTGGCAACACGCCGACCTATACAACAGAAAATTCACAGACTAGATTCATTTATCCTCATCCATAAATTCTGACAAATGTGCTGTTCCACATTTGGCGGAGTGATTCCGAGATACAATCCAGAGATGTCAATGGCGCCAAACGCCCCACAAGCTTTAAATTATGAAATATTGTTGTATCAACCTTTACTTCTCCTCTTGCCATCTTATAATACGCATCATCTTCTAAGTTAGTGGTTCCAATCCTTTTTCTATTCCCCGCACCCTTAAAAGTGTTTTGCTCTGACCTCACACCCCTACAATTTATACTTTTGTGAAAAAATATAAAATGTGAATCCATACTACAGTTTTATCAAAAGATCATATATATTTTACACTCTAAATATAATATAACATGTCAACAAAAATCAGACTAAAGAAACGAAAATATGTATAATATTAATTACAAAAGAAAAAGAATTAATAGAAATTTAAACAGGCGCTTCTCAAACACCTTGGAATGATTGCCGCACCCCTAGGCGGTGCCAACACCCCTGATCGCGAACTCCTGTTCTAAGCTGGTTGATTGCGACTGCTATCTGACGGATCTGTTCTTCTGATCTTTCTTCTTTGGATTTCTTAGGACTTCACATCTTTATCTCTACTGGGGTTTTAGTAACGAAAACAATATGTTTTTTTAGGCGTTTTTATTCAAATCAATTAAAACAACATGTGTGGAGAAATGAACTACGGACGACAGACGCCATTTACAGGGTGATCCAAAAGAAAGACTTTTTTTGAAAGTCAGGCTTGCTTTTTTGGAGATTGGTAACATTTCCGAGATGAAATAAAGGAAAATCAAGTGCTCAATTACAAATGTAAGAGCTTTATTTATTAAATATAACTGTTTATACATAGGTTTTAGTGAGCATCTACCTAAGGTTTCAGGCTTTGCCTTCTACAGCATACTATTTAATCCTGCTGATATGTCTGCAAGTTCACATTTTACGGTTATATATTTGTAAACAAAAATATTTTACGGTTAAATTTATAGATGCTGATAAATTCAAAATTAAGTTTCACAAAATTCCCTCCCTTTGATTGTTTACCAAAAAACCGATTTTTCCGGAAAATAATATAAACAAAAAAACACATATGTAAAAAAAAACATATGCAAAAAAC
>CM042138.1:92030117-92087617 GCA_023376005.1 Doryteuthis pealeii
CCTAAAATAAATAATATGAGAGTTTTTTCCTTAGATTCTGGTTGTGATAAAGTGAATGAAAACAAATTGAAAAATTAATGAATATAACTAAATGTTATATCTAAGGGTTTCCAGAACAAGTTTTAAAAATTACCTAACATATATCCTATTATAATGAAGATCGGGTATCTATCTAGCTGTAACCGAATCTACGTCACTATTAGAGAGATTATCTTACTTTATTACTTGGTAACTTCGCTTGCTTGTTGCTGGTTATTGCTAACTGCTTACTGACTGATTCCTGCTATCTTGTCTGGCCGCCATCGTCCTGTCTAGTTGACTTATTTAGAGGTTGATTTCTTTCTTAGTTCTTCAATCTTCTTGGGCTGGCTGAACATTACTTGATTTTGCATTTAATAAAATGACAAGACTTTGTGTTCGCTTGATCAAGATTTTATTAGCCCATAATTAATTGGTTCAACCGCAGGGTTGCGATAACCTGGAGGAAAGACAATTACGTCTTTCTCCTTCCAAACTAGGGTCGGATCTAATCTAAGCTAACTATCACGTATCTGTCATGGCGCGAGAAATCCCCGCCTCTAAGGGTCAAGGGTTAATAACAGTAGCGGTAGTTTTCCATGGGAACTCACTGATTTTAAATCGACAGACCTCAACTTAATATCTAGCTACAGGGCCTGCTCACAATTCATGAACTCTCATGAATTGTAACATATAGAATAGATAACGTATCACTTGTTCTAATTAAATAACTGTCAAATTTGATAGAAACCCCAATAGAATATGGTTCTTCCTTTAACTGAAATAAGAGCCAGTCATTGTTGCCAACTCTTAAACTGTATCCCTATCTAATAGCTAAAAAACAGATTACCCTCCTTCCAATGCGACAAAGTATAATTATCGTTCCTGGCTTCAGTGAGTGTCTTCTCCGAAATTTTTTTCACTGATAAATACATAAATATGTATATACGTAAAGGCTGTCAGAGAGCTAGATCCGTTTTATAGGAAAGCCGTGCAATTTAAGCGTAATCTACAGCCGTCAGCGAATTTCCCCATCCACTCAGCTTACCAGGGGTGGGGAGCATATATTTAGTCATCCACACAGTCCTCTTTTGACATATCCCGTTTCCTCAGTACGGCTATAAATAGCAGTCTACATCCAACCGAGATCGAAACCAGACCGATTTTTCATAGAGTGATGAGGAGAGACAAAGCCAGGCGGAGAGACAGTTATATTTACTAGCAAATATATGCACCCTCCGGGTGCAAGTATTTAAGTTTTAATATAATAAAATATTGTATTAATTAGAAAGGCTAATGAAACTAAATAAGAATACAGATAAAAAGATTTGAAACAGAGGGAGTATAATAAAAGATTTAAAACAGAGGGAGTATAATAAAAAATGGAACAACTGAAACTTACTCTTCCATCACTTTCGTCTTTCATTGTTATTTTTTCTAATTTAAGTATTTAGTTAAAAGAGGAAGTAAAGAATAAAATTACAGTTATTTTATCTTGTTAATGGATTTCATTTAAGATTCATTGAAGAGATTTTTGCTTATATTTATTAAAATAAAACCAAACAGTTAGAAATTAATAATACTAAGCACATATTTATTAAATTCGATTTTTTGATATTAATATGCAAATTAGCCTTCCCGTTCACACTGTAAACCGCTATTTTGTTGTATATATAAATATAATTGCATGTTGTCAGTATGTAGACATAGTTAACAGTATTAATAAGGTAAGACAATTTTATTAATAATTGTGGTTTAGATAAAAAATAAAATCATGGAGAATGTGATGTCAATAACTAAGAGAATTGTGACTTGAGTAGGAATATAGTTTCGGTTACAGACAGAAAAACACACAATCTCCATTATAATAAGATTACCAACTGTCAAGGTTGATATAAATCCCAATGGAATGGATGTCGGTCTTTAATCGAAATAATGTTGCCAACTCTTAAACTGTTTTCGTATCTAAAACTAGATTGCCCTCCTTCCAATGCGACAAGGTTAAATTAGATTGGATAGGTAATAATTATTGTTCCTGGCAACAGTTAATGTATTTTTCAAAATGGTTAATCTGTTTCTTTTTTTTTTATTATTCGTTGTGGAATTTTTTTTTTTATGTATGTTTAAAAAGAATTTTTATTGTTTTTGACTTGAACACCTTAGCATATTTTCTTATAAAAAAAGCTAATCTGTTTTTGTTTTAGTTTTTTTTTTTATTATTTTTAGGGCAGTATTGGAAAAAATAATAGAGCCATCACCTTTAAGAAATAAATTTTCATTTGGGAATTTACATTTATATAGGCCTCGATGGGCCGCTTTCGAAAAGCCATAAAAGGAAATTGGCAGACTTAAAGACGGCAACAAGTTAACTCAGTAAATGTGGGCGTTTTTTTCTATTGCATTATTGCACCCATAAAAAACCCCTCAGTATTGTCTTACAGGCGAAGGCTTTGTCATCTTGAATTCTTGCGAGTCACTACAAAGTCTCACTAAGAATCCTCATGAATTTTGTCTAAATGTCCAAGATAAGGACTTATCATTATATTTATATATATATAAGGTGTGTCAAAAGTATCAAGATTTTTGTACTTTTTGACACACCTTGAATTCTGAAAGAATTAACGTTCCATTAATTCTTCATTTCTATCTGGGTAAATACCGCTATTATTGCTGATTCGCTTAGAGGTCTATGCGAATCAGCAATAATAGCACACATCGTGACAATAAACATAAGTCCTGGTTTCTTTAACCTCGATATATCAATCACAAAAACTATAATTCACGAAAATGAAATTAAAGTCCATCACGAAATTGTTTAAAAAATGCAGTCCCATGAAAATAAATCCCCTAGCCAACTATATAAATAATGACCACTCTACACAATATCTTCTCGTCTCCTCTTCCTTCCCACTCAAAGAATCAAACATTCTATCCACACTACCATACAACTGATGGCCTACTTTGCCCTCCCCCCTTACAACTTTCTCACACAATTCCCCACTCTTCATACAATGAATCAAAATTTCCTTATAACCAACCAAGAATTTTAACCCAACTTCTTCCTACCTCACCCCTCTCCCAATCCTTATCTTATCATCCCAAATAAATCCCAATCTTTTGATCTTTCCACCTCTACTTTCCATGATAGATGTCCTCTGGCCAACCAAATCCTCACAAACCTTCCCCTTCCATCCTGAATTTACTCACCAAACTCTCCCCACCCACTCATTTTCTCTTCTATAAATACAAATGTATGTACTATGCTTTAATGAATTGACTGAAGAAGTACGGCTTAATGCGGAACGAAATATATCACCACATCTAGTTGTTTTTGAGTTTTTCCTTTCTGTCCATTTTTTCCTTTATCCAAATCATATTCTTCGGATATACTCCAACCTGTCATATCCTATCCTATCCTATTATATATATTATATATATATATATATATATATATATTATTATCATTGTTGTTATTATTATCAATATTGATATGTGATTTGCTATATTTATAAAAAAGTGATATACCATATGTAGATTAACGTCAAGTATTTTTCGTAATTGTCAGGTTCTCTTCTATGCGATCATGAGATTATATTAGTCTAATTAACAAACATATAGGCGTGAAAACCAACAATTACCAAAATCTGTTGTCGCTGTCATTGCACCAAACACACACACACATACACACACACACACACCACACACATACACAAACACTCAGACACACACACACATACACACACAAATATATATATATATGTGTGTGTGTGTGTGTGTGTGTGTGTATTTATGAGTTTTTGAGCGTGTGGTAAGCCTTATTAAACTCTGTTTCGAACTAAGCATAGAAATAAACTTCATACAAAAGGTTGTTTTTTTTATATGTAAGAAACAACAAACTCTTCCATTTCATCATACTTTGTTTCCCCCAAAATAAGACAGGGCTTATATTAATCTTCACACAGAAATATAACCTTAGCATATATATTTCAAGGGATATCAAGTGTTTGCGTCACATGGTGTGATTGTGAAGGATGCTCATCTCTGTCTGGGCATATTTTAAGTGGGTATATTAAAATCATCGTGAAAAATCGTGCTACGTCTTATTTTACTGGCTGGTCTTATTTTTGGGGAAACCTCGGTACTACAAATAAATCTTTGTCCAACGCCTTCATGGTGAACATGACACGACACACATTCAATTTCTGATTAATTATTCTTTCTGTCCTTATATTCCCTGACTGTACTTCCTGCAGATATATATATATATAAATATAAAGTGTTGTTCTGGTTCCAAAGGGAGTATATAAAAAGTGTTGTTCTGGTTCCAACACACACACACACTCAAAAAGTAGAAAATGAAGTAGAAAAGCACAAGAATTCTTTAGAATAAAAAACAAATTACAAACACACACACCTGACATATCAAATGGACATCTGATGAACTATATCCGAGCAAACCTAATAAATGAGTCATAAAATGACGGAGAATCTAAATTTATAAGTTTATTACCCAGACACCGAAAAAACAAAAACACCTGTTAAAAACACAATTGTTAAAAATAAAATTACACTATACTCCACCGCCAACAGGAAGGAAGGAGCTAAATACTTATCTATCTATCTATCTATCTATATATATATATATATATATATATATATATATATACATGCATGTACAAATTCATTTTCATATGATTGATCAATGCCTGAAGAAGATATCAGAAGATCTGAAACACGTGTCACAAATGTAAGATAAAAATAATAAAATTTTTTTCTAAAAACATAATCCATTTTGCGGACCTTCTTTTTTAATATATATATATATATATATATTAGAGAGAGAGACAATGATAGAGTAGAGACTTACTTGGTTACTGCTTCTGCTGATTTGTCTGGCCGTCTTCTTGTGGTCTAGTCTTCTAACTGCTTCTTCTTTTTCTTAACTGAGGGCTTCTGTTTCCTGTGCTAGTTTCAGCCATTGCAATCAATTGAATGAACTACAAGAAATTTTTCTTGATCAAGAAATTACTTAGTCTAGGCCATGTTCTTCCGCGCGGTGAGATCAACCTCGCAACAGCACGTCTACTCTGCTTCAATTCCCGGTTGCATCTAAGTCCTGATATTTTTCCACTGGCCCCCTTAAATTCTCGCTACAGTGTCTGTCAACAATGTATGTCACCATATAAATTATAACAACTGCATTTGATAGTGAGGCTCCAGGGCTTGAGATCTGATGAGTGGGAAGTACCCACTTTATTGACATTACTCCTAGGTCATCTAACCCGATGTAAGTTTTACGGCATATCAACCCTTTGGGGGCATTTAATGCTGAATCAAGTAATTTTGATATTAGTTTCTACAGTACCGGCTGTTGCTTTAATGGTCCTGGGTGGTAGTACCTATCTTAGATTTCATCAATGGGTGAAGTAGATCTGTTTAAAAAATATTAGTATTCGATATGAAAAAATACAACTTAAAAACAGCTACATAAAATGTCAATAAATCCGCACAGTGAAAGCAATTCCCTAACCTCAAGGCATGAAATGACTGCTGACGTGGCGACAAAATCAATCATCTAACATAACAAAGTATTATAATGTTACTGGCGTTGGTTATAATATCACGAATCGTAATTTACAAATGAAGTAAAAAAAAAAGTAAAATCGTCCGGGTGGCCTAAAGTCGGTATCAGCCAATCAGTGAGGGAGTCTATGCCATTTTCACTAGCGCTAGACCAAGGAGATTGTTTTTTCGTCTGAGGTGGAGCGTCACACCTACCATCAGCTCCTTACTTTACCGCACAGATCCCTGTGCTACTCACACACTGAGGTGACGAGGGCCGGTATCGAACTAGGAACCTTATGGTTTTTAGCCGAACGCTCTACCGACTGAGCTAACCATTTTGATAAGCTGCACAAGAATGAGTGAACAGTCGTAAATCTTGCAAGTTAGTCGCGCTATGAAAGACGGGTGTATTTACCTCAACCTCCCACCAGGCAAGGATGTGACACAAGACCCTTTTAAAGCGGGAAGCCACACACAAATCGAAGCTCATGTGATGGCTAGTACAAAAAATGCGTGGATCCCATCGCTATTCCCCTTTTGGTGCGTCTCCGGCACCGCACAATAAACCCAACCCTGTTCCTTTAATTTGAGGGGCAGGTGTTGCCTCGAGGGAAAGGCCCTCTGGGATAACGCGATTTATTTGCCCCAACCACCGTTCGCTAGAAAAGACCGACCCTGAGGCTAACTCCGTGTAATGGCCGTCGTGTAATGGTTAGAGTTGTAGGAAATGGACTCGTTGATCCGAGTTCAAATCCTCGACGAAGCTACAATTCAAAACGCTAATACCGTTGTGAAAAGTATAGATACAACTACTTTCCCTCCAGCAATGGGTAAATAGCAGGACAGACTGGGCTCTTTAACCTTGGTTAGGCAACCAGCTTAGGAGAAGGAAAAGTTTGAATTCAAACCTGTTCAACTCCGTTGGGGTGGTCACTACTAGAATAGGCTCAGTCCTAATTAGTGATCTATTTCACTGATTTTTTTTAATAAATAAAACAGTCCATTCTATTCCAGAGGGGTATCATTTCTTTTCAGTAACACAAAGGCTACATTAGACAAGAAAAAAATTGAAAATAAGAATAACGTTTCATTCTGAGATGACGTTTCGCCTAATATTGTTTTTGTAGTTGTTTTTGTTGTTTTTGTTTTGTTTTTTAGCTTGTGTGTTTTTTTTTTGTTTTCTTTTTTTAATAATAATAGTTTCCCATAAGATATTAACTTAATGTTTCCTTTTCTTTAGCGTTATTGATTTCCCCTTTCCGCGCCGAACAAACAAAATCATTTACCGTTTTTCTTCTTTGAGGATCGTTCATGCAATCGACAAACTAAAAACTATAGCTGTTCCGCGTTTATCTTAAAACCAATAACAGCTTTTGAAAGCCGTTTACCTTAGGCAAGAATTTTAATATCAGCTGCTTTTTTTCGCATCAACTCAAAATAAACCGCTTACCAAGGCCAAATTACCTTAAACATATTTTTTTTTCTTCATGTTCCCCTTTTTTTTATTTCACACATTGTAGGTAATGTATCAACACATGCATTAACATCCTCTAATATATCTGAATGCCGAAAAAGGGAACTACCCCCCCAAGAAAATCGGATATATTTAGCCCTTCTAAGTCATTAAACAGGAAATGCTTTCTAGCAGCTAAAAAACAAAAACGTTTTTTTTTTTTAAAAAGTTCACCGCCAGCCAAAAATAGGAATAAAAGAATACAAAGTAAAAAAAAAATGTTGGTTATTAAGAAAAAAAAACGTGCAAAACAGAAAAAAACTCGACACAGAAAACCAAAATACAATATTGAGCAAATATTAGCACAAGAGTTTGACAAATAACGTTGATAACAGAAATAAGAACAGTGTGTTAAAAACAAAAAAGAGTTCATATCTTATTATAATAGAGATCCGGTGTCTAATAATTTAATCAAAACTCCACCTAAAATAAATAATATGAGTTGTTTTTTCATTAGATTTTGCTTGTGATAAATTTGAGGAAAACAAATAGAATACGTCTGTATCAACAGTTTTCCAGAACCAGTTTTTTTTTTTAAATTTACCTAACATGCATCTTATTATAATGGAGATTCGGTGTCTGTCTATAACCGAAACTACGTAACTGCCTACGTCACAATACTCACAGGAATTGCGTAAGTTTATCAATGAGTATTTGATTTATAGTCAAAATGATCAATCTTAATACATAGAATACTCATTATTATCGATGTCCCTATGCGTTTTGTAAATAATGATTTCTGAATATTGTTTTTTCTTTCTAATGCAATAATTTAAAAAAAAACAGTTATCTCTAGACTGCAGGTTCAATCCTGGTCATGGGCAGCAGTAACATAAAATAATAAGTGACACAACTTAACACCTGTACCTCAGTTATGGTTAGCGGAATGAGAACAGGATACCCCCGTGGACTGAATAAAGGGTTAGGTTCAAAGTTCCGTGATGGCTCCCAATTACGACAAGAAGGTTTCCAATTACGACAAGAAGAGTTCCGAGTTCAAATAGTTTCCCAAGTCCGAAAAGAAGGTTCCTGAATCCGAGATGGTTCCCGAGTCTAACAAGAAATACCTGAAGAAGGCTGGAGGGCACATCGGCCGAAACGTTATACAGATAACAATGAAGATGAGGACAATAGTCCGATTAATCCAAATAATACTAATTATCAAGTCTCATCTAAAAAAATTGTCAGAAATAATAAAACAGTTCATCTAAAATCTACGATAGATTGTTGCCTCACAGAAAGTTGATTATTTCTTTTTGTGAAAAACTTTTTGTCTTCACGTTAGTCGGCGTTCATGGGTTTTATTTCTTGTAATGTTTTCTTAATTCTATTTCGAGGAAAAGTGAAAACACAACAACAAAAAAATTCTTTCTACTCATGATAATTTCTTTGTTAGCTTTTCTTTTTTGTTTGTTTATTTTTTTTTATTTTTTGCCGCCGTTCTTATCTTTCTTTGTTTTTACTTTTCATCTTTCATCTTTTCTTCCTTATCTATCAACGCCTTTTTTGCCCTCTTGAGGTTCTTTAAAACATTCTTAAATCTACTTGACTGTCTGTCTGTCTGTCTTTCTCTGTCCCTCTCTGTGTCTCCTTCTTCCCCTCTCTCTCTCTCTCTCTCTCTCTCTCTATATATATCTATATATATATATATATATATATATATATATATAAACCTAATGAGTCAGATATACCTACTAAAAGTTTCGCTTACTGTTCTTCACGGCTAAAATCTTAGCCCTGAAGAGCCCTAAGCGAAACTTTTTGTAGGTATATATGATTCATTAGGTTTATCTTTATTACTTGCTCTACTTAGGTATTGAGCACTCTTTAATTATTAGCTTTAGTATATCCTAGCGGTTTTTGTATGAATATATTTATATATATATATATATATATATAATTATATATATATATATATATATATACGTATATTGTTTTTTTTCTTTTGGCCAAGTATTATAGTTCAACCGATTTATGTTCGGTTGGTACGACTATCTTGGTCTTTTTTTTTTTCAAAGATTTTTTGCTTCCCAGGTAATGTTTTGTAGTATTTTTACAATCAAACTATTTACCGAGTTTTTCTTATCGCAAGGGTTTACCACAAGTTTGGTATATATATATATATATATTATATAAAGATTTTTTGTTTGTTTTTATAGTGTGATTAGATGCATTAATTTAATGTAATACAGGTTATTTAAAATGTAATAGATTAAAAAATGTAATACGATATAAAATATATTATATCTCATATTATATTATATGTGTGTGTGTGTGTGTGTGGTGTGTGTGTGTGTTGTGAATTAAATAGGAATTGAATCCGACAATATGAGGAAAATGAGTAAGAAAAGAAATGTAGATGGATGAAAAATGAATTTAATCGATATCACCTTAATCAAGTTAGAAATGAACTAATGATGGAACGTTAATTTTTTCAGAATACAAGTGTGTCAAAGTACAAAATATCTTGACACTTTTTTGATACAGCTATATTATATATATATATATATATATATATATATATTTATATATACCCCGTTGATTCTACTCGATTCTTGTGGCGAAGAATCACTTTGAAGTAGCTAAACACCTTAAACACAACATCAACATTTTACTTACCAGACCTGATAAGGGTGCTGGTGTTGTTATTTTGAACCGTCCTGATTATTGTTGCAAAATGTCTACCATCTTGAGCGATACTAACAAATTTCTTAAACTTGGTGATCTGTCTTTCGACGACACACATAAACTGGAAATTAAGTTGCAGAAACATTTCATTGAATAATTCAAGAAAAAAATTATCTTTCAATTCACGTAATGACGCTTTAAATTTCTTTAATGAACTAAAGAATTTACATCCTTCCCTATCTTTTACCATGGAGGTGGAATATAATAATAAACTGCCTTTCCTGGATGTATTAGTAGATAAGAGTTCGTCAGCCTTCGTAAACAGTGTTTACAGAAAGCCTACGTTCACTGGGCTCTATTTGAGTTGGGACGCTTTCTCTCCCAAGTCGAGAAAAGTTAATCTGATCAAGTGTCTGACATTCAGGGCTCTTAAAATTTGTTCAACTAGTAGGATTGAGAGCGAACTCGAACAAATTAAGAATTTATTTTTGAACAATGGGTACCCAGAGGATGTCATTACCAACAACATTAATTTAACTGTGTACAAATTTAGATGTGACAAACGATTTGGCCCTTCTAAATGTCCTGTTTACATTAGACTCCCCTGGATTGGCCCTGCCAGTCAGAATATAGCTGACAAGATCACCTCCTCAGTCATGCGCTGCTATAAGCGGTAAAGGTGCGTACTATAATTACCACCCGAACTACATTCCGGTTTTCCATAAGTATGTACTTCCTATCTTTCATCAAAGCAACCTTATATATAAATATAAATGCCGATGTAATTCGGTATATATAGGTTTGTACATCCAAGGACGGGACATTAGGATTAGACAACACGTTTCTCGAACATTACGCGATCTCGTGCCCTAACACCCGGGCAATCGCACACATGATCCGCCATTGGCGAACATTACTATCTCTAAGTACCTGTAGGACTGACTACACAGATGAGTGTTTTCTCTGTCTTGCACAGGCTAGATTCAAACAGCATTTTGTGTATCTGTTTGTATCTTATTCTATCGCCCTACCTTGTGTATACAGAGACCTAGACACTCCTTGTACCTACTGGGAGATTTCCAATCCTAGTGTGACTTGAGGGTTTACAAAGAAAAGAGAACATTTTCCCTCTAACTCCCCACTCTCACTCCATTCGTTTCATGATATTTTCTCTTATACAATCTAACTTTTAATTGCCACCGGTGATTACACTTGAAAAGAACCGGACGAAGGGGCCCTTGTATTTCATACCCCCCATATTTCATTTTTTGTAATAAAACATCGTTTTATTTCTCCATCCCTCATTTTCGTATGATCTCCCAACATACATATGATTCCACTACTTGTAATACTCTCTCTCTCTCTCTCTCTCTATATATATATATATATATATATATATATATATATATATATATATATATATATATACAATTCAAACACAAAAAGAAATATGCCCAACGAAAATACTGATATATATATATATATATATATATTATATATATATATATATATATATATTTATTAAAGGTTAAAATATATTTAAGGGTGGATTGTTACATCTGTTCAGAGCAGCGTACTAAGCACGTATCATCAAGTCAACACGCCTTTGAAAAGACATTACAACGAATTGCTATTCAGTTATACATGTGTTGAGCCCCTAGTATATTGTACTCTCTAATAAATAAATCGAGCTCTTACACCCATAATCAAGCACTCTTTTTTAATTCTCCAATACTGAATACTACACACCACACACCACACACACACACACACACCACATCATACACACACACACAATGTATATATATTCTTTCTATTATTTTTCTTCTTCCGTGGAAAACACATTGATATTCTTTTCATATTTCACTTACAATTTTGTGTAAATGTTCTAATCTATTCGTCTACGTCATCACATATCTATCTGCTTGTTTTTCTCTACTTCCTTCCTCTGTCTGTCTGCCTGTCTCTGCCTCTGTACATATTTTTTTCCTCATACAACGTGTAATAAATACCACGTGCGATACCCTATCATATCAGCCGCTAACAGAGCTGATAGCAGCAGTTTTCTGTGGGAAACAGTGATGCTGCTACCCTAGCGCCTCTAGGCAACCTTTTTGCACCATATAAGATATTTAAAAGCAAATTATAAAAATAAAATAATAAGTGAATAAATAAATAAATAAATAACATCCGTTCATCTTAGCAGTTTTAAGTTGAATCTTTTGTTATTTTCTTAACAACGCGTTTACTTTCTCCCGTTGAGGAGATTATTGCGTTTGTATTAACCGTTATAAAGTGTCCTTGATGTAACGCAATCACATGAGTAGCACGTTGATAAATTGAGGTAAATATCGCACGTATATCATATCTGCTTAAGATTTTTGACTTCCAATTTCCTGTTTGCTTAGAAATTCTTCAACACATTGTCGCTCAGCAATGAGGCCCATACTTCTGGACGGTTCCTGGCTTTTAACCCCATCATTCGATTTACATTATCCGACAGGGGAATTACGATGTTCGCCTCAGCGTGTCTTATGCATCGTAAATATCGCGGCAGTTGAACTTTCTGTCGCAATCATACGTTGTAGCCGGCTACATGTCTAAATAGTTTCCTTTCAGTTGGTTATGTATGTGATATATGCGCCCTGCACGCTACAGACACCCAGAGGCCATTCTTCGTCTTTTGTACAATTCATAAATATTAAGTTCCTGTATTTCCAAGATGTCACTCCAACTTCCAGGGAGTAATCTTAACTTTCTGAGAGTCTTATTGGGCTAAACTTGCAAATCTGTCGGAAAATTAAATCATATTACAGGGTGACCCAGAAAAACAGAACCAAATTATTTATTTATTTCCCTTTAAACTAACCTTAAACCCCAACCCAATCCTAACCCTAAACCCTAACTCTAACCCTAAACCCTAGTTAAAATTAAGTTTTATTACAAAATTTGTGGGTTCTGTTTTTTGCTGGGTCACTCTGTATACAGGGTGGCCCAGAAAAACAGAACCCAAATTATTTATTCATTTTCCCATTAAACTAACCCTAAACCCAACACTAACCCTAAACCTAACCTTAAACCATAACCCTAACCCTAAACCCTCTAGTTAAAATTAAACATTTTATTACAAAATTTGTGGGTTCTGTTTTTTCTGGGTCATTTCTTATTTTCCGACCGATTTGCAAGTTCAGCCTCTTATTGTTAATATTTTCATCATACAACGTGTAAAACAAACCACGCGCGTTACACAGTCCTCAGCAGCCTCTAGCCAGTGGTGATAGTACAGTTTTGTTGGGTAAAAGTGGGTCTGCCACCACTAGCGTTACCAAGCAACCTTTTAGCCACCAGAGAGGGTATTAAAAATAAATTATAAAATAAGGTGAATAGATGAAACACACACGCACGCATACACACACATACACAGACAGACACACGCACTCTCTCTTTCTCTCTCTCTCTCTCTCTCTCTCTCTCTCTCTCTCTCTCTCTTCTCTCTCTCTCTCTCACACACACACACACACACACACACATATATATATATATATATAGTTTGTCATTTTTAGTATTGGAGAATTGAAAATTAAGTCCTCGATTGCGTGTTAAGAGATGTATTAGTCTACAATACATTTAAGGTGCAGTTGTTATCATTGGTTTTCAAGCAGCATGTTAGCCACTTTTCTTCAAGACAGCGCGCCTGTTAAGAAATGCAGTGATTGTCAATTCAGTTATATATGTGTGTAAAATACATACATATATAATGGATTTGACACTGCCTGTTTTAACAGGCGCGTTGTCTTGAAGAAAAGTGGCTAACATGCTGCTTAGAAACCAATGATAACAACTGCACCTTAAATGTATTATATATATATATATATATATATATATATATATATTCCTGGTAGTTAGGATCTTTCCATGTGTGGTTTAACTAAAAAATAATGCTGGTAAACCGTAATGAAAGCTCAACGTGCCTAGTGCCAGTGAGTGGAGGGACAGAGCAAAATTATCAATAAATTAAGGAAAAAACTTTTGATTTTCTTCATTAGAATAATTTATTTCAACTGCATTATTTACTCATACCTGAAGATGCTGCAGTAATGCAGTTGAAATAAATTATTGTAATGAAGCAAATTCAATTTTTTCCTTCATTTATTGAGTTTATATATAATATATATATATATATATATATATATATATATATATATATATATATAGTGAAAATTTTGAAAACAATCTGTTTAGTAGATCTTCTTCAGGGCTTTAATTTAACTTTTCCTCATATCACAAAAGCCCTGAAGAAGATCTAATAAACAGATTGAAACACTGTAGCGTTGGCTAAATAAATATTCACTCATTTTATTTGAACCTGTGTTTTTTTTTGTTTTTTTTTTCACTATATTACACACACACACACACACACACAGATATATATATATATATATATATATATATATATATTCAAATCTTTTTCTTCTTCCGTGTAAATCCTATTTTTCTTTTGCATTTTTCTAGCCACGCAAAAAACTTATTTTCTTTTCTTTGTAATAAAACACTCGGCTCTGATTAAGGTTGTCTAAAAAACAAATAGTTTCTCCATACAGCAATTTCCTTAATGAGCTTATTCAGTGGAAAATGAGTGTCTTTACTTATTCCTCAACAAGATTGAACATCTGATTGAATACAATAGTTACGCATTCATTGTCCTTATTTACATAAGTAAAAATAGCCTCAAATTGTAACGTTAAGCTCACATGTCGGAATGGAATGATGACGTGTTGGTAGTAAAATCAATAGTTGTATACTTATCTCATCTTCTGTAATACATGGAGAGGTTCAGATCTTGCTGCTAGACTGATGCTCAGTTGGCTGACAATACATTGAAGTTTCGAGTCTAGAAACCAACTTAGGGTGCTGGGGTAAATCTTGCCTTGCGTCATTTATAGTTTTTAGTAATAACATAAGGCACTTCTTTTTCTCGAGAGAATTTTATTTTCCTCAAGCCAAAACTGCCCGGAGCAGGAGCCATGTCTCGCTCAGTCAGCGCATTGTCCCAAAACTCGAACATTCTCATCTGTTACTCTCCCCCTCTCAACCACTTCTCCACCTGACATTTCTCGGCCAATAAAAAATGCAACGTGGCATTATGTGATTCACTCTTAAAAAAATTCCATGCTGACCTAATGACGGTTTCCATTCTCTCTCTATCTCTGTCTATTTCATTACAAAATCCGATATTTTACTTCAAAATTGTTATTCTTCAAGTTGGATGACAACAAAATCTACAGAACACACTGTGTACTGCAATTAAATATCAAAAATCTATACTTACACTGCTTCATAATAGTTGTTAGTTTGTATATAAATTATATACACAAAATATAATAATCATTATGGGAGAGAGATAGCAATATTTACTTCTCTGCCTCATAATCAGCGTTGCACCCTCCCCATAGATCTGATTTTTAATGTAATGAAATATATCAGATTAGAACGACTAAGGAAATTAAATTAGGACGCATATAAAAGGATTATACTTGTTTTAATAATATTTTAATTAGTTTCTATGTAAATTAGGGATTAGTGAAAAGAAAAGAGACGAAGGACAAGTTGCAATTTTAAAACTAGACTTTTATTCCTAGGTTCACAACTATTTCTTGGAGAGGGACTTTCTACTTGAATTAGTCAGTAGCGGGTTCACCCAGCGACGTTCCACGTCTAAAAAGAAAGAGATTCCTTTTTGGTGCTTGGAAGTGGCTTTTTCTCTGCGTATACCCAGAGGATTCTTTTTGTCTGAACCTGTCAGACTTTTTGTGATACTTTTTATGTCTTTTTTTATCTATTTTATCTAATTTGATTTAATTTAATTTGGTTGTATTTATTTTTATTTGGTGTTATTTTATTTTAACCTCCACAGGTAATCTGGGTAGTGTAAAAGGTTAGTAAAATAGACTAGTTGTCATTGGGTGCTCAATACCTCTGGCCTTGTGCCGAACTAAACTAAGCTAATAAATAACAAAAAGTATCGGCTGTCATTTGAACTCTTCCGGTCGATTTTGCATCTTAACCGTTAAGCCCTTCACACCGCCTACATATTTTATGTCGGATTAGAAGAATGGATCCTACATCTATATGAGATTTCCAAATTCCGGCCAACTTGGGCTTTAGAATACACCGACTGCATCTATGCAGAGGGGTAAGACAAATCCCCGATGAGGCCAACCTTGGCCGTGATTGCCGATCCGTGATGCTTACGGATGGAATCCTGCTGGTTGAGCAGTCCATATATAAAACCCTACTTTGGCCCTTATTTAGGCTAGACGGTCGGTCGTAGAGAACCTTTCCGATTAATCGGCTGGTCACGTCAAGCCCTAGCACCTATGTAATTGTCCCAATGCTATTGTCCTTATGGAAAACACACAACCATCCTATCATATATGTGCTAGAAGGATGTGGCTGAGGGTCCTACAACCCTGGGTATGACGTTACCCCATCTGATGTTGAAGTTCCAATTTTGGAGCTCTGTTGAATTTGAAGTGCCACTTCATCATCATTACTCCCAGGTTCACTCTGATCCAGAGTGGTATTACCTGTTATTGTGGTATCTATGGGTTAAATAGAAAACATGTGTCTGAAAAAATAATGAGTTTAAACATTTTAGTTTAAAAAATTGAATATCCATCAAGAATGAATAAAACAAAACATCTTTAGCATAAAATAACCCAACAGCGATAGACATGCCGTAAAGTCCAACCAACCAACCAACCAACCAGATTTCAAAAAAGAAAGTACACAGTGAAAATATAAAGATTCAATTGATAATAAAGAAGGGGCGATTTGAAAAACAACAACTATAAATCAGCTGATAAGCACGTAAACATCCTAACTGGGCATGCACGAGTTTAATCTTAAATGCATAATTAAGAATTGTGCATCTGGCTAGTGTGAACACTTTGTTCAGTGTTAATTCATTTTGGCATTTGTGGCCAAAAAATATGGTTGTTTCTTATGTTCAGTTTCCCAGATAAGAAAGTCGTTTATCAGGCTAATGGGCAAAATAACGCGGAAGCAAGATTTTACATCGGATTAGAAGAATGGATCCTTTTTACTTGAAGCCGATTAAACCAGCAAAAAGCGGATTTGGGGTTTATGGACTTTGTAAAATGTCAGAAAATAAATTCTAAAACCGTTCGTCATAATCTAAATATTAATACTCGTGTTCCTTAATTGTATAACCGTTATTATCTTGCAACACCTTCGGCTTAAAAATGAGACCACCCAACTCGCCCATGATAAAAAAAATATTTCAAATATGTCCATCTACTATGGTGTAATGGTTATCAATCTAGTATTAACAGACCATTACTAGTGAGTTTGATTCGCACTCGGCTTCCCATAATTCTGGCCGAGTGCCACATCTTAGTTAAGCTTAGTAAATAACTATCTATATATTAATAGTCGCATTCCTTAATTGTACGGCCGTTATCATCTTACAACGCCCCTTGGTTAAAAATGAGACCGTCCAAGACGAAATGCAAAACGTAAATCCTGATTTTCTGGAGTTACTTATCCGCCGAATACTTATTTCTTGTCGTGCCGTCACCTCAGCTAAATAATAGGCCATTGCGTTTTTCTAATAAGGACAGAAAGGGAAGAAAAATGATATTCTAGACAGAAAATAATATAATAAGAAAGAAAGAAATTAGGGGAAAGATAGATAGATAGATAGATAGAGAGAGAGAGAGAGAGAGAGAGAGAGAGAGAGGGGGGTGACAGCGCAGAAGCGATAACGCTAATTTGTTTCAATCAAACATAAGGAAAAGATGAAAAGTTAAATCAAGTTTATTATACTTTTTACATATTGAACTATGCAGCAATAGCTCTTAATTGAACATATCAAACGTTGTTATAATTAAATTATCAAACTGTGTTATATACACTAGTAGCCAAATAAAATTTCTGACCGACGATAAAAAAAATTATTTTTCAAACTTAGTATATACCTTAGTATATAACCCATAACAGAACATACTACCCCACTCTGAAAATCAGGGAGTTCTAGATTACCGATATATATTTACCTATATCCTCCGCACGAGCAGGATGCGTTAATTTTTTGCGGGGTTTAACAGGTTTTATATTCAGACTTTTCTTCTCCTAGATTGGTTGCCGAACCAAAGTTTTAAAAAAGCCCAATCTGCCTTATTATTTACGCATAGCTGGAAGGATAATAAATAGATTCATAACTTTCCCCAGGGGAATAGCGCTTTGTGAAATGTAAACAGCCTCATTCAGTATTTGAACTCGGATCGTCGTGTCCATTAATCATTACACGACAAACCTTCACTATATCAAGATTAGCGATAGCGCACTAGAAGAGTGAACTCTGTCAACTCACGTCCCGGTAGTCATTTGCTTTTAAACGCAACACAAAACAAAATACACAGAATAAAACAAACAGCTGGAAAGATATTCTTTCTGTAAAACAAAAAACAAATAAACTTCTTTCAAATTGATTTTTCCTTTAAGTATGTTTAATAATCAAAAGATGAAAGATTTGATTAGTTAAGGTTATCCTTAATAAACCTATTTCCCCTTTGGTTATTCACAGTTTACCAAATATCTTAATTAGTTTTATTATAACCAATATTTGTTTTTTTGGTTGTCTTATCTCTGTATGAATACAAACAAGTTAATTAATTAATTCCTTATTAAAAATAGCAAAATGACTAACACAGATAGTATTATTATAATTCACCAAATATTCATATGTGCTACTTTTAGCCAGATTTTAATCAAAAGACTCAGTATTTCACTCCATGAACTGTCTTTTCAACTCAATTTCGTAGTGACAGTGTTTAGCTCATTTGTAAACATTATTTTTTAAAAACTAAAACGGCTTCTCCGTACACAACACACATTCTTCTATTAATTTCAAATGGTTTGCACTTCTCAGTCAGCAAAACATTAACAACAGACCTTTTACAAACCTGGAGTACATATAGTTATATATATATATATATATATATATATATATATATATTAATATAGATAAGTATATATGACAAGTAAATACACAAGCGATGTGTTTATGATATGGCTTTTTTTAGCCGACAATTTTTGGAGAATATGTGCTTAATTGAAGTCGTACCTAATTTTTGAAAGTTAATTAATTATTAATTAATTAATTAGGCGGGCATACCTATTTAAATGTAAGGCTAAAAAAATCGAGAAAAATCAATCTCCGTATGAACATTTCGGCCTATTATCATCAGCAGAGCTATAGCGCAAGGCGGTCTTCCTATCTATAGCTATAGCACAAGGCGGTTTTCTATCTATAGCTCTGCTGATGAGGCCTAATAGGCCGAAATGTACATACAGAGATTGATTTTTCTTGATTTGTTTAGCCTTACATTTAAATAGGTATGGCCGCCTAATTAATTAAGTAATAATTAATTAACTTTCAAAAATTAGGCACGACTTCAATTAAGCACATATTCTCCCAAAAATAAGTATATATAGTAAAAAAAAAAGTAAAGTCGTCGGGGTAGCCTAAAGTCGGTATGAGCCAATCAGCGAGGGAGTCTATCTCCTTTTGACTAGCGCTAGACCAAGGAGATTGTTTTTTGTGACTGAGGTGGAGCGCCACACCTACCATCAGCTCCTTACTTTACCGCACAGATCTCTGTGCTACTCATACGCTGAGTTGGTAAGGCCCGGTATCAAACTAGGAACCTTGTAGTTTCTAGCCGAACGCTCTACCGACTGACACCGGCAAAGAAGACAAAGAAGACAAATAATAGAGTATTCTTAACACCATTTATATGCTTGTATTGTTTTAATGGCTAGAAGGCCTGATCGAATTCCGATCCCAGCCTGATGCAGCTTCAAGCATAGTCGGACTGAAGCGAATTAGAGCTGTACGTGGATGACTACATATGAAACTGCTTTAATAATTGTAATACATTTTTACCCTGAGCGATATTTGATTTTCCATTTTAAGATTTTATTTTTATTTTCATTATTTCTTATTTTTATAATCAAGTGAAACTTTACTTTTAATATCTGAGATGTTTTATTTACAAGGGCAGAGTTTGTTTTTGTTTTACAATTTTCAACTTTTGTCTAACGTAATTCCTTTTACGTTTTCAACTTTATATCGTCAATTATCCACGATATAGCAACATTCTTCTTCTTCTTCTTCTTCTTCTTCTTCTTCTTCTTCTTCTTCTTCTTCAATAAATAGGTCTTTTTCTTTTTTCTCCTTCTCCCTCCTCTTACTTATTTTGAATTACAAGCCTCTTTCCCTCCTTCTCGTTCTTCGTCTTCTTGGAGGCACGTGATGTAATGGTTAGCATCGTCAGAAATGGATACAGCGAGAAAAATTCAAATCCTGGACCGGGTTGTTTGCATTTCACATAGCGCTAATGCCCTTTGGGTCCAGTGGATTCGGCCCTGGATCTTTACGAGTTAATAGCGTCGATCCCAGGGGGCCATCCCCCCAGACAACACCTGCCCCCTTGATTTAAAGGGGCAGGGCTGGGTTTATTGCCCAGTGCCTGAGGCGCCCCCTTGAGGGAGAATGCCGACGGATCGACGCAATTTTTCACCCGCCACCCCATGAGTCTCGGCTTGTGGGTGGTCCCACATAAATAGGGCCTTTGTGCCTGACCCGTACAAGTGGGGTACGCGGAAAATATCACATAGCGCTAATGCCCTTGGGAAAGGTACGAATGCAACTATTCTCCCTCCATCTATAGGTAAATAGTAGGGGAGACAGGGCTCTTTCAACTTGTATGGCAACCGGCCTAGGAGAAGGAAAAATTCACACCAAGGCGAATCTCTTATTTTTCATTAGAACTACTTTGAGAGACTGGTAAGTGTGTGGGATTGTCTTCCCTTCGGCTGGAAGAGTTATCTTTCCTCTGGGTTCCCGTTTTTTGACCACTTCTTCACCTCACACACATGGGTTAGACATTTATGTCTACACCCTTCTCGGGTGGGGGCTTCAGCCCCCAACACAACTTTAGTAAGTGACATTGCTTTACGGACTCTCCATTACTTCTAAATGTACATTTAGATATCTCTTGTATACCTCCTTAGTGTATCTCTATTCATGAATGTGTTCTTTTTCATATCTTCTTTGTATTTCTATTGTATGTATCATATCCATGTGCTTGTAGTAAAGTACTAGTGTATGTTTAACACTCGTTTCAGAGTTGTTTTGTTCAACTTATTATAACTTTGAACCTTACAAGTGTAATTTGAATTTTTAAATTATCAAACACATCTCATTTCTAATAATTTTTTAAAACTAATTGTGTTCAACTGTAGGAAAAATATGTGGAATATCAATTACTTATATTGGCTAAAGGTCATTCCTTATATTGGGTAGATATCTTTTTGTTTAGCACCGGTTTGTGTATCTGTGTGTGTTCTTGTTTGTACGTGTGTGTACGTGCCCACTTTTGAGTGTGTATATGTGTGTCGGTGTGTGTTCGTTTTTTTTGTGTGTTTATATGCTTGTGTGTGTCGACGTGTGTATGTATGTGTATGAGCGTCGATATGTGTGCTTTTTCGTTTGTGCATGTGTTTGTGTGTACATATATGTATCGTGTGTTCGTTTTTTGTGTATGTGCTTGTGGATGTGGACATGTGGGAGTATGTGTCAGTGTGTGTGCATTTTCATTTTGTGTCTGTATGTGTTTGTGTGTGTCAACGTGTCAGTGTGTATATGTGTATCAGTATGTGTGTGTGTTTTTAATTGGCATAAATATAATTCACAAAGCGAATATTATTGATTAATGCAACATACACTTTCGCACCCCCTCTCCCCTCTCTTCCCTTTTCTGCACCTGTAATGTACTAAATTCAACTTAGTAAACACCCCACGGCCAATAATCTAATTAGCATAAATGTTGCAGTCATTTTATGGTAGTTTTCCTATAAAATTCTTTGCATAGTTATATGAATTCCAGCATTCCTTTCTAATACTTATAATATATCCACTAGTACGACCTGTGCAATACTTCAATATGTAAAAATATGATAATCTTGATTTAACTTTCTCTCACTCATTTTTACTTTCTTTCTTTCTTTTCGTTTTTGTTCCTTATTTTCGATTGAAACAGATTAGCGTGATCACTTCCGCGCGTCACCCCGCCTCTCTCTCTCTCTCTCTCTCTCTCTCTCTCTCTCTCTCTCTCTCTCTCTCTCTCTCTCTCATTCACTTTCTTTCTTTCTTTTTTGTCCTTATTTTCGATTGAAACAGAGTGTGATCGCTTCCGCGCGGTACACCCTCTCTCTCTCTCTCAATCTATCTTTCCCCCATTCTCTTTCTTTCTTTCTAGTTACATTTTTGTGTAGCATGTCGTTTTTCTTCCCTTTCTTTCTTTATAATAAAAACGGAATGCTCATTTATTTCGCTGAAGTGACGACACTCATGGGAAAGACACCGAATCTCCCTTATAAAAAGATTTCTAGTCAGAATGACTATTATTACTCTTTCTCTTTCGTTTCGGTTGATATGGCGTTAAATATTAACCGAGCAAGTTTATAAACAAATTATCTTTTTTTCTTTCTTTCTAGTTATATTTTTGTGTAGCATGTCGTTTTTCTTCCCTTTCTTTCTGTATAATAAAAACGGAATGCTCAATTATTTCGCTGAAGTGACGACACTCATGAGAAGACACCGAATCTCCCTTATAAAAAAGATTTCTAGTCAGAATGACTATTATCACTGTTTCTCTTTCGTTTCGGTTGATATGGCGTTATATATTAACCAAGCAAGTTTATAAACAAATTATTCATTCTCTGTTTTTATATTTCTTCTTCTATTCCGTTAACTCTGATTTTACAAGGACTTTTAGAAAGTGCAATTTGTTATGCCAACATTTTTCGTACAGACAGGATATTCAGCGTTGTTGATGTTTTTTGAACTTGCAAAACCAGAAACAAAAGTGCTTTATTTGACTTGATAGAAGTGAGGATTATAGTTGATGTTGTTTGTCGTTTGCACTCTGCCACTTGCTGTCTCTTAAAGCAAAACATAATCAGATATAGGGAAGTAGTGTGCTCATATGACCCGGACCTACGATGTTGAGGTATTCTACACAAGACACATTTTCATTATAACTATATACAAGGATGTTTATTCAGTCTTGCTGCAGTTAGAAATTTGAAAGTTTTATAACTCACGTTTCAGTAAAATAACTCAATAACTCACGGTCAGTAAAAAACATATGAAAGTTCAACTTGTGTATTTTTTTTTAAATTTATTATGTACGTTTTTATCATTGCATTTCAAAAAGACTATATCGACTAGGGCTTTAGAATACACCAACTGCACCTCTGCAGAGGGGATAAGGACCACTTGTTGGCCGTGGGTGGCGACCAGAGATGCTTAAGGATAGAATCTGATAGATGGCTGAGCAGTCCAGGACATGCAACACTCAACTTTGCCCATACTTAGATGAGATGGGTGGTAGTCAAGCCCTAGTACCTACATAATTGCCTCAACCCTATTGCTCTTAAGGTAACCTCCAGCCCCTTTAATCATATATGTGCTAGAAGGCAGTGGCTGAAGGTCTTATTGTCCTGAGTAGGACGTTAAACTCGATCTAATGGGGAAGTGTCAGTTCTGGAGCACGTGATATCTGGAGTACCACTTCATCACCAGTACTCCAAGGCCCACTCTGACCCAGAGTGGTTGTACCTGTTAGGATCACATCCATGGGTTAAATAGAAAAAATGTGTCAATAAAAAAATTGAGTGTCCATCAAGAATGAATTTATTTCAAAACTTTGTCGACATTAAATAACCCACCGAGTTTGATATGCCGTAAAACAAAACAAACAAACCATATTGCCATATCTATTGTTACATTTTAAATCTGCTGCTGTACTTTATAGACACCTTATCTATATAAAAGAAAGATTAAGTATGTCTATCTGTATATATGTATGCATATATGTTTATACAACGACCAAACGTACGTCATTTCATTAAGGAAAATTGGTGGAGACCAGCAAAAAGCAAAATTCAATAAAACCCCACCCGTTTTTGTCCGAGGTAAAAGATATCTTACCCATTATTTTCCATAAAAAGGCTAAATAAAAAACGATATATAAAAATGATTTAAAAAATGATTTAAAATTAAAACAAATTAATAAGTTAGAATAAGAAAACACATTAGAAAGAAAAGGAAAGAGAAATACAAACAAGATGAATAATAGAAATAAACAATTTAAAATAAGAATATATAATGAATGAAACAAATATATACAAAAAGAATTTTATTTGTGTATATATAAATATAGATAAAATATTGTGAATAATTTTAAATGCCGGGTAGCTGTGCTAGTATATTCTTAGCTCAATTTTAAAATATAGACCTTACAGTGCTATTAAGATAAATCTACACCACTAGCTCTCGGATGAAATAAAACTGGAATTCTTCCAATGTGTAACCGTTTTAGTACTAATGTATGGTTGCATCACTTGGATTCTAAGGGAATTCCAAGCAAAAAAATATAGATGGGAACTACACAAGAATGATGTTGTTTTAAACAATTCTTAAAAGCAGCACTCTATAAAAGAGAATAGCTTTCACAGCAAAGAAAGCCAAAAGAAAGGAGAGAGAATAGCAGCTCCAACAAGCAGTGCACCAAGACTGTCATTCAATACTTGGCTTGCTCAGCCACTTGAGCAGATGCTAATACTTTTGGGGAGGTGGACACTACGCCATCGTCCTTAGTGGACAGGAAGATGCCAACCAGCAACCACAAAACAGTAGTTGTACGACTATTTACCTCCAATCTGGAAAACTATCCAAGAACAACACGCTACACACTGTGGAAGATGTAATGATGATGGAATCATAAACGACCTTTAATTATGGACTCCTACTCATGGACTCACAGTTCTATCGACTGTGTCTTTAGAATACACCAACTGCACCTCTGCAGAGGGATAAAAATAACATTGGGGCTGTAATGTGGCCAAGTAGTCCAATACATGCAACACTCTGATCCTTAGCTATTTGCGCTTTTCCTTGCGCGAGTTTCCTTGGGATAGGCATGAATCCAACTTTCTCTACTCGATCCCAACAGCTATGGTTAACTAGTAAGGTAACAAGTCGACGACGGGGCGGCCTAAAGTCGGTATCAGACAGTCAGCGAGAGAGTCTATCCCCTTTTCAATAGCACTAGACCAAGGAGATTGTTTTATAGCAACTGAGGTGGAGCGCCATACCTACCATCAGCTCCTTACTTTACCGCACAGATCCCTGTGCTGCTCATACGCTGAGTTGGCGAGGACCGGTATCGAACTAGGAACCTTGTGGTTTCTAGCCGAACGCTCTACCGACTGAGCTAACCCGGCCCCTAGGCTATTTACCATTGAGTTGGCAACCGGTCTATTCAACCCCTGCACCAAGGGCATGATGGGACCAAAGATCATTTTTAAGAAAACAGAGTAAAGCTGCTTTGAATTTAGAGTTGTCCTTCTCCTATACCGGTTGTCTAAGCAAAGCTAAAGAAACAAGTCATCCCAACCATTTTGCCATAGCTGGAGGGAGTACGGAAGGATTCGTGCTCTTCCCGGGGGCATTAGTGCGAAAGGAAATGCAAACTGTCTTCTCCTCGAGTCATAGATTTTATTTCCTACTTGGATAACCATTAGAGCACATGCGTCTAGTCATTCGTTAAGTACAGGAATAGTAGCCATATAAAACAGAATATCGAAGTGCAACGAAAGTATTATCTTTAAGAGATTTCTTATTTCATTCTATTCTTATAAATTGAATCATCATTTGTTGCTGTTTGGAATCATCATCGCACGAGAAAATGACGCCATTATCACCAGCGAAAATGGCGCCAAATCTCCACTGGAATAAACTGGGAAGCTTTTAAGGAAGAGGACATGAATAAACCTAATTCCCGCCGATCTGTCACTGTAATGTAATTTTAAGAAACACGGAAGAATGGATCAGTAAGCTGTGAATAAACTGTTTAACAATCCATATCTCTGTATGTATATATAGATTCCTTATGGAATCTAATTTGGTTTAGTCTCGTTTGGTTGGCTGATTGGTTGGTTAAATTTTACGGCATGTCAACTGTTGTTGGATTATTTTATGCCGATGACAATGTGTTATTAATTTTTGATGGGAATTGATTTTTTTTAACTCAATTTTAAAAAAAAAACATTTTTAAAACGTTTTTCTATTTAACACAGAGATGGGACTTAGCAGGTACTACCACTCCCGGTCAGAATAGACCAGAGAGTAATGACGATAAATGGGATATTCTACACTCCCTAGCGCTCCAGAACTGGAACCTCACAACTAGATACAGTTTAACGTCATACCAAAGACATAATTCCAAGTTCCAAACTGGGCACTGGGATATTACTCTTGGGTCACTGATCTAAACAATAATTTACTGCCACACAAAAGATAATCGCAACATGCTTGTAAAATCAAATCGTTGTAAAACAACGATTCGCAACAAGAACAGAACAAAGCAGTTCTTCAGGTTGTTATTTTCTTCCAAGACTCAACATGACAATTATTTTAACTAACAAAAAAATGCGCCTTCTGGACACAAGTATTTAAGTTTTAATATTATCGAATATTATATTGAATTAGAAATACTAATAAAATTAAATGCTAACACAAAAATGATTTCACTAATTGTTACTTTATTCTAATTGATTTTAATATCAAATTATACATGATATTGATTTTAATGAGTTTGAGAATAAAACAATAATATTAGAAATCAATAACACCAAGCAATTATTTACAAAACTCGGTTTTGTTAAAACCAGTATGCAAATTATTCACACCATATACTATGTAAACATTAATTTCTTCATTATATATAATATACATTGCAGGATTTTAAACACATTAATATCATGGACAAAGACACCTCAGCTAGACCTTAATAGAGACATTGTTGATAAATAAGATGTTAAATAAGAATGGATAAGGTTATTTAAAAACCATTGAGAATATAGCGCAAATAACTAAGGGAATTGGACGTTGGTGATGACGTAGTTTCAGTTACAAACAGTCAAACACACAATCTCCACTATAATAAGATATTTTAGGTTTAGCTATCAGCCAGAAAATAATGGAGTATATCCCCTTTTCACTAAAACTCGACCAGGGAGATTGCTTTTGCGTCTGAGGTGGGGAGCTACACATACCATAAGCTCCCCACTTTACCACACAGATCCAAGCTGTGTTACTCATTGTCTCAGTTTAGCGAGGACTGGTATCGAAATTGTGGTTCTTATCCCGATGCTCTACTGACTCTGCTAACCGACTCAATAATTATTGATAAAGATATACCTATGAATAATGCTCTTGGCGAAGAATTACCTATGTATAACGCTCTTAATTGCAATTTCTTTGATTGCGTTTGCTTATATGAAAACATGTTGTAGACGAGTGTTATAATGGTTACCGACGTAGGAAATGGACTGGGCGAATCGATTTCAAATCCTGGACGAGACTGTTTGTATTTCACATAGCGCGAATACCCTTGGGAAATCTATGAATCCAACTATTCTCACTCCACGTATGGTAAATAGTAGGGAAGAATCGACTATTTAAACTTGGTTAGGCAACCATTCTAAGAGAAGGAAAATTCTGAATTCAAACCGGGTAACCTCGCTTAAGAAATGACCTTGTGCTACATCCTACTCGTGCGGAGGTGTGGTAAATATTTTTTTACCAAATATATTTACCGAATTTCCACACGTGTACAAAGTGCAATATCACTTTTAACACGAGTAGAATGTGACACAATTTCTGAAGCGAGGTTTAACTGGTTTGAATTCAGAGTTTTCCTTCTCTAAATATATATTTATGATAGAAATTGTTTTTTGAAGGCAGTTGACAATGCAATATATGTTAAAAATTATTTTTATATAATAAAATATAAAAATAATTTTCAACATATATTGCATTGTCAACTGCCTTCAAAAAAACTGTGGAATCTGAAAATGATACCAATCATAGTTGGTGCTGTTGGAACATGTACCTAAAAAAAAGAAACTAGGAGAATTAGAAATTTGATTGGTTGATTTTAACGGCATATCAGTACGTCTCGGGTTATTTTATGCCTAGAAGTTAGGGAATGGCGTACATTGTATTTTATATTTATATTTTTGTGTAGTTTCTTAAGGTTTTTGCACGGTTATATATTAAGTATTCATATCTAATACAAATAATTTGTGCACAGTTATATGGTTTCAAGTTACTAATAATAATAATAATCCTTTGCCAAAAATACAGTTTTAGATAAATATCCTTAATATAAATATGTTATATGTTACCTAATTATTATCTATACAAATAATTTTCAAATAGATCTATTTGACTCATAGAATGGGACCCTAATAGTTAATACCATTGCTAGTCTGAATAAACTTGTGAGTAATGGCAATGAATGGGTATCCACACTCCCGATAGCTCCAGAACTGGAGGCTCACCACCAGGTACAGTTTAGTGTCATATTCCCTTTTAGTGGGTCATCCCCCTGTGGCGAGTAAAGTAGGCGATGGAAATCAAAAGAAGAATTGGAAATATCAGTATTGTTGAGATCGACGAGAATCCTGGAGAGTTGAGGAGACTTGCTGTCACTCGAAATCCAATAAAGACCCCGTCCTGTCGGCTGGGGCGTTAGAATGCACCGACTGCACCTCTGCAGAGGGGCAAGACTCCACCTGTTGGCCGTAGGTGGCGACCCGTGATGCTTAAGGATAGAACCCGGGTGGATGAACAGTTCATGACTTACAATACTCCACTTTGATCGCCCTGTCGATTACGCACAATGCTTCAAACACACTATAAAAAAAACCTTTATATATTTATAAATTTTATACCAATTCTGTTATGTTTCTTTGTCACTTATATAAGAAAATTCATTTGTATCACAACTCTCATATTAATTCTTATCAGCTAAGGGATGATGTTAATATAATTGTATTTAGTCTGGGTAATTTCTTTTATAATAGATTTTTATCACATTTTACGCGATTTTCTTACTTGCATTTTATATCAATTTATTCTATAGTATGTTTAAAAAATGTTAGCACTTTCATGGAAGGTTTGTAATGATTAAAAGTCTTCATTTTTCATCGCCGAAGTCAACACATTACTAGAATCATCCCCAGGTGGTCTCCGTAATATCAGTTCAGCTTATCTAATGAGGTTATTTCCATGAGAATGTTACCATTCTTTTAATCACCTGTTAGAAATTCCCAGAATGTGTTGATAGAGACGGGGAACATGTGGAAACAGTTGGGAATTATATCAGAAAGGTGCTCCCATAATGCTGTAATCATTTTAATGGATTTGCAATATATATATATATATATATATATATATATATATATATTTTTTTTTTTTAATTAGGCGTTATTGTGAAGCATTAAAAATAAATAAATGAATGAACTCGATATTATGGAGTATTGGATTCACTTACTTTTTAATTATTTTTTTCATAAATTTTCAGGTTCGTTAGATACCCTTTGTCAAATGTTACTGTTCAACGGTTTCTTTGTCTCTGTTGTTATCGACAGTGGCAGCGTTTGTGAAATATTTGTAATAACGGAGAATTCCGATATCTGCGTTTAATTCCTTCACGTGCGTTTGTAATTTTAGAATCCATTTAGATTCTGATTGTGTTCTAGATTGCGTTGTTGGAAATGCGTGTTCTAATAAGATGCATTTAAGGTGTGTAAGGTTGTGTGATAAGGTGTTAAAATGAAGTGCTATTGTACTATGCGGGGATTTGAGATTTATAGTGGATTTGTGGTTATTTAGTCTTAGTCTAAAGGGTGTTGATGTTTCTCCCACATATCCACTATTTCTACATTGTGCAGTATAAATAGTATATAATATATATATATATATATATATATATATATATATATATATATATATATTATAGACATGGGAGACTGCTCCGTGTGTCACTCGAAACCTCGACTGCCAAGCTGACAGGCGGGGATTCTAACCACTACACCAGCTGGCCTATCCCAGATTTTTCGCTCGTTCTGAACTTATTTATATACCACTTTGTGGGGACTTATTGCATGACAGCATGAAAGTAAGTAAACAAAAAATGTGTTTATTTTTGATATGGCCTTTTTATCTGACAACTTTTGGAGGATATGTGCTCAACTGAAGTCACACCTAATTTTGAAAATTAATTAGTTAACAATTAATGAATTTAGGCGTGAATATATATATATATTGATTTATGGTAGCGTGGATATGGAGTCAACACATGGTTACTGACAGTTTCTCACCTATGTGATCTTCATAGCAACCTGGGTTGGTCTGAAGATCATATACGCGAAAAACTGTCAGTAACGCGGTGATGACACCATGTCCACGTGTGTATATATAGGGTGATTAAAAAAAACAAGCCTGACTTTTAAAAAAAAGTTTTTTTGGTCACCCTATATATATATATATATATATATATATATAATATATATATATATATATATATATATATATATATATATATATATATTATATATCAGCCTGGCACAAAAATCAAATTACACACCAATACCTAACCTCACTCAATACCCTACAAACAAAAAATTCCCAAATTGTATTTACCTACGATTCACCACAATTTAAGAATTATCCAATTTACCTTTAGTTAATATATTAAATCCCTTAGTAATCCTCCTTAGTAAATAATTATCAAAATATTTCGGGCCATATTACCTTTAAGCACTCCATCTGCGATCTCGATTCAGAAGGACATGTTTTTCATTTACACCGTCAAAATCCGGTTGCTTGTTAACAGACGATTTTTAGAGGGTTTTTAAATTATAAAACTATCCCCTAACCATAACCCTAACCCTAGCAAAATATTTTTTAAATAAATACTTTTTAATAAGACAATAAACGAAAGACACATTTTATATTAAAATAGTTTTTATTTAATCAGAAGAGAAATGCACGCAGACATCTGCCTTTAAGAGGCACTATGACAATTACTATAAATCTCCCAAGTGTAATATCACTTACAATATCAATTCTAACACGATTGGTAAGTGTTTCGTATATTTTAATCGAGTTTGAACACCTGCAATCACATATGCTTGAAATAAAACATAGTATTTTATCTATTTTCTTTTTCATTTGTATTATATATATATATATATATATATATATATATATATATATATATATATATATATATTGATTAATTAATTGATTTATATATATGGGCAAAGAAATTGCTTAAATACCGTTCATTTTTAACAATAATAATTTATTTCAACTGATATACATCAGCATCATCAGATTGTTTTTCAGGAAATGGTAATTAATACAAATTTGTTTTTTATTGTAGAAAATCAAATAATTTTGGACTACTCCTTAAATATATCACTGGAAATGGGATTATGGTTAATGATTATGGGAAAAGAAAGACACTTTAGGATAATGTGTCATTTCAAAATTTACTTACACTCCTAGTAATCATATCATTACATTTTTTATGATAACAGCATCAACTTGAACATTTTTGAGTAGAGTTACAAATTCACATTATTTTGTGATTCGACTTTTTGGCTATAATTTAATTACAATCTTTTTAGCCCCAAACATTTGAAAAATTAATATTCTATTCATTTTAAAAAAATTTGTATTTAGTAATTTGTTAATATTTGATAATATTAAATTGCTGACACAAGCATAGATTCACGCTATAATATAAAAAAATACTCTCTTCTTTCTCGAATCGTTTCTACAAATCAGACGTAGGAGACAAACAAGGATATATATATATATATATATATATATATATATATATATATATATATATATATATGTGTGTGTGTGTGTGTGTGTGTGTGTGTGTGTGTGTGTGTGTGTGTGTGTGTGTGTATACGTATATGTATATATATGTATATACATTGAGCACTCTTAAGGATCTTATAAACTTATATCAGTAAATTCTCTTTCTCAAAGTAGGTCAGGAAGATGGAACGGAGGTATGATCTCTACCTGATGACAAATCCGTCGAGTTTCCATCCCGGCCTGAACCTGCGTGCTTGTATAGATGCACCTAGCAGAAATTATATGTCGAAACCAGACTGGATGTAGATGTCAACATAAAATATATATATATATATATATATAATATATATATATATATATATATATATATATATATGTGTGTGTGTGTGTGTGTGTGTGTGTGTTTGTGTGTGTTGCACTACGCTCTCCTCTGATGATGTGTCAACGATTGTTACGTTCTGGTTGTTACTTCGAATGGTGTGATATGTTGATGTAGAAATATTTCTATACTTATCTCTGCGCCGTTACTACATTTCGACAGGCAAGAATCCTGGTTGCTGAAATGCTGTTCTATTAACTGGCAATTCTATGATGTTTGGAGCCTGGAAACCAACTTGAGGAGCTGAAGGATATCCTGTATTGTGTCATTTAGAGACTATGGTGATAAAACAAGGCCACTCTTTTTCTCATGAGAATTTTATTTCCCCCAAAACTCACAACTGCCAAGAGCAAGAGTTCGTGTCTTACCCTCTCAGCGAATTCTACCGACTTAATTGAACATTTTCACCTCTAATTCCTATTATCTCCCACTTCACCACGTCTCATCCCTTGTTTAATCAATGTCATGTGGCTATGCTGATTCATCCTTAAGCTTTTCCATTCTCCTCTAACACATATTTTTGCTAAAAACTTTTTGGTGCTAATTTGCATATCAGGTTACATTCACGTCTTCACCCCACTCCCCATTATGTTAATTGTATTAATTATGTTACATTAGATATTATTTGATAAACTTATGCAATCCAGAGTTTATGGTAACGTAAGCAATGACGTCGTTTCGGTAATCGTCAGACAGACACTGAATCTCTTTTATATATAAATCTAATTATAATATGATCATCTTATCTAAAATTATGTTTGTGTGTTTGTGTGTGTGTGTGTGTGTGTGTGTGTGTGTGTGAGTGAGTGTGTGTTACATAATGGCCTGATTAGAACGGAAAAGTTTAAATGACGATATGTCAGTTAGAACAGAAAAGTTTAAATGATGTCACCATAGAGGTAGCATGCTTTTAGTCGGGGAATGGTACGTGGCGAAGGGAAAAAGGGGAGTGAGATGTCAGATTGAAAATGGAGTCTGACAGAATGCTTGAACAGGAGAAGATATGAAATGTCTTGTAACTTCGGGGAAATAAAATATACACGAGTGAAAAGAAGCGACCTTGTGTTATTACTAAAAACTTCTAATGACACAAGGTACAATTTCCCTCAGACCCCAAGTTGATTCCAGACTCCATGACATCACAGAACTGACAACAACTACACAGCTGCAACAACTAGGATTCCACCCTCTCTGGTACAGGGATAAGTATATTGAATAATTCTCTATACACACATACATACCTCCATTAGAAGAAGACATGTAACCTTAAGCAAAGTGGACACCTCATATTTCCAGTCGGAAATCAGTGAGAGACGTAACGAAGTGTCGGCACGTCATCATCTCAGCTTTCCGACTAGGAGAGAGTAAAGTAACAAATGCTTTAACACATCTCTACAGTCCGAAAGGAGAGCGTTGTGTTTCATATATAAATACAATATAAATACATTTTATGATAACTTGTTATTTTCTAATTCACATACTCTGGGATCAGCGACAAATAACGAAATATTCATTGATATGTGATTTTCTCTTTGTATGGACGGCCGTAATAAGACTAATCTACTCTCGTGATTCGATTGAAGGAATTGATTTTAGATTCCTGAAGATGATCAGTGTATACATATAATATGCACTTCGAAACGTTTCATACAACATCATCTAACTTTTTATCTCTAATAGACATTATAATCTCGAATCGCAAACGAACCTAAATTGTCATCCATTAACCTTTTCCAACCTTAACTTATCTAAAATTTCATATTCTAGAATGTATTGCACGCTCATTGCTTTTAGTTTAACGTATCATAAACTTTCAATGTTTGGTTCTTCGAGATTGGAATCCTGATAATTGTTCACATCTAATAATACAATGAGACAGTTATGCCCCAAGAGAGTTTTTATACAGATCTTATATACTTTGGTATTCATATATAGAATCTATCTTCCAATCAGCCACCTGAGAAGAATTAACGAAAACGTCACTATCGCTATCGCAAATAACGTCATCTTTTTTTATGGAATCCCGAAAACAAATTTTAAAATTTGGCTATTTATTTTCTTTAACGTATTCTAATGTTGTCTCAAAATGTTTTACTCATTGACATCCATCTGTCTACTAGAGACGATGACGTAGTGGAACTACGTGGCTTGGGAGGGTTGATATGGAGCTTAAGCTGTCAGCCAAGCAGCAGGTCCCCCCTTTGCACACTACCGTTGTTGTCAAAAGTAAAGGAAAAAAAACAATGCAATTTGGCAAAGATAGTGAAAGCAGATATTCCTGAGTAGCGCTGAAGTTCCGCATTATATCACCTTAGAGACTCCAGCTCCCGATCTGATTTTGGTGTTTACTCCCCTAGCCTTTTCTTGGAATGAGGTATAGCCGCTAGATAGTGGAGGTTTTATAACAGACTTTTCCTTGACTAGATGGATTGCCGTCCAAGACTAGGGAGCCCCATCGACCCCATTTGGGGATTTATGGGAGTAGTAAATACCTCAATCCTACTAATATTGATGTGGATGGCCCTTGACTCCCCTGGAACTCCTCCGCTCTATTTCTACTCTTGTTTTTAGTGATGCTGGGTGTCTACATACCGACCCCATCAGACAAGTCATGGCGTGTCTGATGGGGATCAAGGTTAGTCGCCGACCACGCGACCAAGTAACTGGTAGTACTACTTTACATGGTACTAATACCAGGTAAGAAAGAAGACATGTCTTGTTCTGACCTGGCGTTCAAAAATATTTACTAAAGTCTGGAATAATAACAATTTATCATAATGCGTTAGATTATTTCAGCGAGTAACCCAACGCAGGACACGTACATATATATATAGAACAAATTCCGACAAATAGTTATAACACAAAGACTTTATTGTCAAAGCACAGTCCAACGGAAAGAATACATAACAGGATATATGAAAGTCCTAAAAGAAAAGAGTCCTTTGAGGACATTAAGAAAAGGTTGGGACTTGATACCGAGAACACCTCACGTATCTGGTGTGCGGATAGGGGTAAAAAAAGGTGCATAAAGCCTCTATGAAACCATAGAGTATAGAAGGCCAATGTAGGGCACACGTATTGCTTGTCGTTGAAGGGGGGGACTAAGCCCCTACCCCAGACCAAAGTGACGGAGACACAGTTCTGTCTAGTTCACTGCGGGGAATTCCAGGAGAATAAGGTTGTGACTTTCGCGGGGCTGTCCTTAAATATCCAGGTCGCAACGCCACCTAACGGTAGCAAGGGAACATAATTCCACACCTAGCAGCAACCGCAGCAATTAATGGAAGATAATCCCTACATTATAACAAGCGACTTAAACCATCAGATATTTACTGATGTCGCGTTTCTAACCATCACTAGATGAACTAATTGCTCTCCCAGCTTCCGCCTAATTGCTATATGATTTCCTTGCTCTAAAGGGAGGATTACAGCGAGTCGTTTTTAGTGCAGATAATGCATTACTTTGCGATAAGTTCTCTAAAAAATAACCCCATTCTTTTCTTGCGATTCTAAGCAAAATTCTTAATATATCTACCTTAACATCAGTCATAATTTTTTTTTTTTTTTGTTATTCTTTACTCATTTCGTTTCTCTTTGTTTGTTGGTCCCTTTGGGTATTTTTTGGGAGTAAAAGAATTATCGATTAACTGGTAAGTAAAAAAAAACGGTTTTCGTCAATTAAGTAGGACATTTTTTAGGAAAATATATAATTGTCTGTCGAAAATGACAGCTAGCAACAACAAAAAAAACGTTTTGTCGTACTCATTAAGAGTTTTAGTTGGCAATACACAGACAACTTTCATGGAAAAAGGAACAAGATTTATGAATATTTGATTTTATAATCGAATGACAAAGCCTCTTGCTGGCAAATAATATATATATATATATATATATATATATATATATATATATATATATATATATATATATATATATATATTACTTGCCATACGCCAGAAAAAATCAAAATACCGAAATTTGTTTACGAACTTTCAGAAGACTCATTTTCGCGATCATTTTACTTCTAAAAAAATTTATTCTTTTCCTTTGTCTTCTTCTGTAACGTAGGTAGGAAGTAAAAAAAATCGGGGTAGAAAATAATTGTCTTGTTTGAGCGACTTACTGTAAATATTTACGAATAACTTTTTGAAAGTAATGTCACTTTTTTTTCAACAAGAACTACAGCAAGTAAAGTTAAAATGATAATAAATTTGGATAGAGCTAGTTTTCTGCTAGAAAAAATGAATCTATTCATGTTCAAGTTTGAAAAATATCAAGAGTAGCTTAGATATACAAGTTGTGTTAAAAATGTATCGAAATTTTTTGTACTTTTTGATACACCTTGTATTCTGAAAAAAAATAACGTTCCATTCATTATTAATTTCTATCTTGGTAAATACAGCTTTAAACTTGGTATTCTTTTAACACACCTTGTATACTGAAAAAATTAATGAATGGAACTTTTTTTTTCAGAATACAAGATGTGTCAAAAAGTATAAAAATCTCGATACTTTTTTGACACACCTTGTATGAAATATTTTCATCCTATATTGGAATCATAAGTAACCTTTAAATAGTTATGGCCAAATTTCAGGGCTTTGTATAACCCTGTGAATTAAAACACAACAAAACTCGGAAAAATGAAGGAAACTTACCATAACTATTGCTGCATTAGGAAGAGGATGGATTCTAAAAAATAACTCGTAAAAATTATTCGTTTTACAATTAAAACATTATTAAAACTCCTTGTGAGTTTTTCAAACCATCATTAGCTGATGGTCTCTCACACTGGAGTCTGAGTAACAACAAGTCTACTCATATCTCCAGGACTCTTCTGTGTAATCTAGCCGATTTCAATAATGCTGTTGTTTCGATGATCCCAATTCTTCCTCTTATTTCAATTGATTATTATTATTATTATTATTATTATTATTATTATTATTATTATTATTATTATTATTATTTTCCTTCTTTTGAGTTTTTCCATCAGCGTTAGCTGATGGTATTTCACTGGAGTTTGAGTGACAAGGTCTCCTCCGGTCTCCAGGACTCTTCTGAGTATTCTAGCCGATTGCAGCAGTGCAGTAGTCTGGATTGTCTCAATTCTACCTCTGATATCTAGATCCTTCAGTCTTTGTTCCAAGTTTATTGGTACCGTTCCAAGTACACCAACTACAATTGGTATCACTTTCACTCTCATATTCCACAGCTTTTTCAATTCTCTGGCAAGATCCAGGTATTTATCCATCTTTTCATTTTCCTTCAGCTTCACCCTGTGATCTGCTGGGGCCGCAAAGTCCACCAGTTGACAAGTTCCCTTTTTTTTTTTAAAAATCAACACTAGGTCCAATCTCCTGGCTGAGATAGGGTGATCCGTCTTTATCTCGAAGTCCCAGAATTATTATTATTATCATTATTATTATTATTATTTTGTTACTTTTATATTAGTAGGATAGGATAATTACTTCTCACATAAATTCCCAAATGAGGTAGAAGGACTCATTAGCCTTGGTCGGCAATCAAATCAAGGACAAGGAAAAAGTATGTTACAAAATCTCCGCTACCTAGCAGCTATACCTCATTCCAATGATAGGCTAGAGGAATAAATCCGGAGCTGAACACTTTAAGGTGTCATGATATTGAACTTAAGTGCTATCCAGAAACTCTTGTGACACTACCATTGCCAAACTGCATTGTTTTGTTAATTTTTTTCTTCTTGCCTTGCCCTTTGAAACACAACGGCTGTGTGGAGAAGGGGAGACCTGCTGCTTCGGCGACAGATCATTCTTCATATCAACTAGCCCAGGCTACGTAGTTCCACTTGTTTTTGGACACTAGGCCATCGTCTCGGAAAGAATATTTGTTTATGCCTTATTATACATCTTCCTTCTTTATCATCTTCTCACCTCAACCTCTGAAAAAAGAAGAAGAAATAAGAATATTCGCAGAGAATATTTGGAATATTAAGAGAATATCTAAATACAGATCAAATTATGCCAAGTAATTCATCTGATACATTCCAAAACTGCCCTTCTATATTATGTTTCTTACCATTATTCCTGTGATCATCTAATTCAATTTTATGATTTCTTTATACTGTTGATATTTTTTTGATCTGATTAGCCAATCTGTTCCAAATATATATATTACTCTATTAGCAAAATATCCAATTCGCTAATAGATTTAGTCTTTGAAATCTGACTTAACAATAAATTTCTCGTTCGGGGAGACATTTTTCAAAAAGGTCTTTCATAATTAGAAATTCCATTATTTTCAAAGTTTCAATTAGATCCTCTCTCATTCTTCTTTCTCTTAAAGTAGTTCATCCTAATTTCTTGAATCTCTCCCTGTAACTGGAATATTTCATTATTTGTATCAGTTATAAATTCAATAATAACATTAGTAATACAGTGGTATTATAAATAATCCGTAGGTTGATTATTTGGTTACATTTTACGGCATGTCAATCCTTGGGTTATTCAATGCCGAAGACATTTGGGTTTAATTAATCTCGACGGGAACCCACATTTTTTAAACACATTTCTTTCTATTTCAACCATAGATGGGATCCTTACAGATGTTATGGGTGTCATAAATTGTTGACACACTCTGTAGCTGAGAATAAGGGTCGTTAACTTTGAGATCAGGGAGTGGAAATTTACCAGTGACTGTTGGTAACCCCCATTTTTTAAATTCAGATTTTTGTTAAACTCTTAAGACTAAAATCAATGAAGCAAAAACTTAAACAAATGGACAAACAATCTAATTTATTTACATTTATTTATTTGTAACAACTTGTTAGTTAATCAATTAAGAAACATTGTCATATTAATTTATTTCAATTAATGTAATTTAATGAACAAATTATTTTTATTTTTATTTATTGGAAATTGAATTGTGTTACAATCTATGGGTGTCATAGATTGTTGACAGTGGTAATGGGGGGTTAACTTTGAGATCAGGGAGTTGAAAATTACCAGTGATTGTTGGTAACCCCCGACTCCTAGAGGTACGAATCTCACGCGGAATGAGAAACGTGATTAGTTTTAGTTTAGAGATTCAGCCCGGCCCTGAAAGATTTTAGACGTACTCTGTCTGTTCGGCTGATACTGATACCTCGACGACTTTACTTTTACTTTAAGTTGAAGTCAAAAGAAAAATTACATTCCGACTAATATCCTTTTGAACTAGGTTTTAACGGCATATCAACCTCTTATGGGTTATCTCATGCTGAAATTTTGTTCCATTAGAATTATGACTATTGATATTTTCAATTTTTCATTGCAATCATTATTATCGCATCTAAACGCTTGTTGTGTCTGAAAGTGTCAGATTTAAAATCCATGTCCTGACTAATACGTAAATGCACAAAGAACGAATGTTATTTTTTTTTGTTCCTCAAAACATAAAATAAATAAAGACCTTACTTTCACCGGCTGTTTATGGACTTCTGCTGATCTTATAAAAGTTTCATAAATAAACCCAACTTGAAGACATTTATCCACAGACAGTGACGGCGCCAAAGACTTAAGCACGGAGGCCGATAAGATATAATTTACTTTTCATTAGACATTATACATTACAATTAAAGGTCTGTTTTATATTGTTTTGTTTGTTTTTAATCATCTAAAACATCTTGGCTATTTTCACCGATGTGACTTTTGCCTTTGAGATGCATTAGAATAAATAAATAAATATTCTATACATATATAAAGGGCAGTTGTTGTGCATGTAGTTATGTAGGTGTGTAGTATGTCCGAGTAACAGAAAATAAAACAATTAACGATACAGTAAATATATATACACATTAGATATCACGGGTTCTTGATTTTAGTGCAACAATTATGAAGATTATTTTTTATATTTGAAGATATTTAAAAATTAAAATATCCAAAGAAATAACATTGTAATTCTACTTAAAGATGTATAGCTTTCTAAATCTCAAAAGTAAACAAATCAATACACCAGAGTGTTTTGCCCAAGCCTATATACCCAGTCGACTCTGGGTAGCCACTTCTAGTAAATAAATAAAACATGCAAGGATAATTTGACTTACTGTTTAATTCATTCCACTCGTAACTCAATTTGTTCATATATCAAATCAATTTTTCCCATTGAAATAAAATGAAATGTCATCAATCTGTTCCAACACACACAACCCCAAAAATATTTTTTTACGTTGTTTTAAATGAAAAAATAGCACTGTATTGAATAAAAATCTTAATAAAATAGAATATAATGAATTATATGCTTTAATATGATTTAATACATTTTTTAGATAATATTTTTCTTTGGATTGATTTGGAAATGTAGATTTTTTTATTAATGCAATTTACATAAGCGAATATGAAGCTCGCATGTACCTCAAATTTTGGCTCTCAACACAAGCAAAAAATCGAGCGAGTGACAGCTCGTAACTAGGAAGACTCGTAAGTCAAGTTACAATTGTATATAAAATCTTCCTTTTACCGGTTGTTTATGGCATCTGGTGATCTTATATATATTTCCCACTCCCCCACACTAGGCAATTACTTAATGATTTAGAGTTTTCCTTCTCTTAGACCGAGTATATAGCAAATTGTTAAAGATCCCTGTCTGTTCAACTATTTACCCATAGCTGGAGGGAAAGTAGTTAATGCATACCCTTCAATCAGCGCAATGTGAAAAGAAAACATCCTCGTCCAGGATTTGAACTCGGATCGACCAGTGGATTTCCTATGACTCTAAACATTACAACACACTCCTCCAACGCTGATGATCTTATAAAAGTTTAGTAAATAAATAAACCCAACTTGAAGACATTTATCCACAGACAGTGACGGCGCCAAAGACTTAAGCACTGAGATTGATAAGATATAATTTACTTTTCATTAGATATTATACATAACAATTAAAGGTCTGTTTTATTTTGTTTTGTCTTTAATCATCTTCAACATTTCAGTTATTTCAACTCATGTAACCTTTGCGTTTGACATGTATGAAAATAAAATGATACAATGAATAAATAAATAAAACAATTATCTAATCTTTAAAGTCTTTATAGAGAAATACGTTTTATTCTACACTTGCGTGTTGACTGGTGCATCCTCTAATGAGATTAACTCGTTCATTTGTTGGGTTCTTGTAAGAATAGTGGCCCTACTAGTTAGGAAGGTATGGAAGATTCTAATAAGGTTTTCATTGCCGCGATATTTTCTGATATAAGGTATGCTAGAATTCACCACTTAAACTTATAGACTGTGTGTGTGCGTGTATTAAGTCAGCCAATCAACCATTTCGAATACGTGGTTAGTTAACTATTTAATCGCCCAACTTGAAAGCCGTTCATCTGCGCGAATTCGACACGAGCAAACGGATCTGCAACCAAGAACACTGTGTAATGTAATTAGCTATGGGTTAGGTGTTTCAAATACTGAAAAAATGATATCCGAGGATAGGTTAGAAATGAAAATGAGAAAAGATCTTTATTGAGAGAGATAATTAATTTCCCATTACTAGCTAGAAATAAACAGAAACAAGATCTTATGCTTTCTTTTATAAACAATTTCGCCAAAACATCGGACTTAATGGCCCTGAAAAGGGATTAGTCTCTTTTGATCTGGAGAACCAGGTGGCTTAGGAGTGCCCAAGATAATTAAAGTACAAGAACACGTGTTCAGAGGGTTCGAGAATCTTCTCAAAACTTCTGAACGGAAAGGCATAAAAACAGCTGCTCAGAGAGGCAGGAGTGATTTGAAAGCCAGGTGTTGTATGAGTCAGGTCAAAGTTATAGTTTTGGGCTTGGCAGCTGGTACTTGAATGGGACGAATTAAGATAATGAGAGCCAAAGACAGTTAAATCGTTTAAGTCTGGATTAACGAAGATTAACAAAAAAAAACAAAAAAAAAACTAAGTAAGACGTCCATGAGATTTTTCGCTCTCTCTTGAATGAAACAATACATTTTATAAAAAAGAAAAGAAATTCCTGTGTACTACACTTCGTCGATCTGTGAAGATTTGTGAGGGAAATAAAACGTAAAGGTCCAGCTGTTAGGAATAAACAAATAGTAAGCAGTCCCAGGCCGAAGCCAGAAGCGAAAACCGGAGGAAAACAATCTGTTGACATAAGTTAATTGACCATGACGACTACACGTGTCCACTGATCTCTTCTTCTTCTTTCTGACTATCATCACATCACGGGTGACGGTAGTACTAGTCGCTATCCCCTGCCCACAAAGACTCTCACCGCTGCCTTCTAACAGAAGAGCGGAGGAAATTGTTTTGGTAAACAATCCGTTGTGTCCTCCTTGTATACGTTTCCATTACGTATTGTCTACGCTACGCAGTGGTTAGTGCATTTGATTTTGCTCAACCAAAGGATTCTACCCAACACTAATGAACACCGAGGAACAACCATAGGATTCTATCTAATACTAAGGAACGCCGAGGAACAACCATAGGATTCTATTTAATACTAAGGAACGCCGAGGAACATCCATAGGATTCTACCCAACATTAATGAACACCGAGGAACAACTAAAGGATTCTACTTAATACTAAGGAACACCGAGGAACAACCATAGGATTCTAGCCAATACTAAGGAACACCGAGGAATAACCATAGGATTCTACCCAACACTAATGAACACCGAGGAACAACAAAAGAATTCTACCCAACACTAATGAATACCGAGGAACAACCATAGGATTCTACCCAACTCTAATGAACACCGAGGAACAACCAAAGGATTCTACCTAACACTAAGGAACAACTAAAGATTCTTCACTCAGGAACACAAGGGATTTCCACTGTAAAGTGATCTCACTTGAAGCCTTAAAATGGCCACAAAAATAATAACATTCATAGTTATTCAATTCATGCGGAGAATTTTTAAAAATAAAATAAATGACGTAAATTACAATTTGCAGATTGTGCTAAAAATGTATTTACACCCTAATTTATTTCAAATGTTAAATATCAAGAATCTCATATTCTTCTTAGGTATCACATCTTTATAATAATACTCATGTTCCTTAAAAGCACGACCATCATCTTGCTGCAGCTTCTGGTTATAAATGAGACCATTCAAAATGAATGCAAATTGTAAATTCTGATTATCTGATATTGCTTATGCGCCAAATTATTATTTTTGATGTCTGTCGTCACCTCAGCTAAATGGTGTCCCATCCCGTTTTTTATGATAAAGAAAGAAAGAAGTAGGACGTACTACAAGAAAGAAAGAAAGAAAGAAAGAAGGGGAATAGATAGAGAGGGGCGGGTGTTTGGAAGCGATAACGCTAATCTATTTCCATCAAACATAATGAAAATATGAAAAAAAAAATGAAAGAAAAAAGTGAAATGTTTGAATCGAGATTATTATACTTTTTACATATTTAATTATTTTGTAACAAAGACGAACTCATGACCGACGTTCTCCTTTGGACACTTACACATAGGTACAGCAGTATAGACCGACCATCAAAAAACCTATCAAACCCATCAAACGTTGTAATAGTCAATTATCATATGTGGTATATCCAAGTTTTCCGCTAGTAAGAACAGTTACTTGAAGATTTAATTTTATTCTAAGTATAATTAGCATTAGTAACCTGAAACCATTTGAAATATTCTGTTACATTAATGAATAATAATGATTAATTTGAATCCACCTACGCTCATAAATCCTCCGTTATCACCTGCTATAATTACATACAATTATAACACTTTGTACTTACTGAACTCCCATTGATTCGAAATGCTTTTATGAATAAAGAAAGAAGAAAGAAATAGGACATACTACACAGAAAGAAAGAAAGAAAGAAAGAAAGAGAATAGGGGAAATAGATAGAGAGGGGTATCTACTGGTCATAAGTATCTACTGGTCATAAGTATTTGTACAGATACTGAATCTGTTTTCATTATCTTATAAATTAAGAATGAAAAGCAGCTGTGGGACTGTTAAATAAGTCGTGGGTAGCCTACGAATTATACCTGTAAGTGTAGTTAGATATTGAATAAAATTCGTTGAAATTCAAAATCGAAGGGGGTTATATTATTGACAGGTAATGACATTTAGTTGACCCCCAGGCTTCTAGCAATAGGAGGGCGAGAGAGCGCAAGTCGAGTTTAGTTAGAGTTTGGCCGTTAGTCAATGGGACTAGACGTAACGTTCATCTGTTCCAAGATGCCAACTTCTCACCACACGGTTGAAAACCATTTTTGGCTCTGGGTTTTTTAATTAAGAAGAAACCTCTTGAAATACAATAAATTCTTGTTTATCATTATCTACAAGAAATAAGGACAGACGACCCAACCAAGAAGAAGGAAGAATCAGCACAGAAAAAAATAGCAGCGACAAAGCAGAACAAATAAGAACGCATCTCATCTCATCTCTCGTCTCTCCCCATTATATACCCGATATGAAGTGGGTAAATAACAGGACTACTTGACTCCAATCACAGAAAACTGTTGGAATATTTTGGGTATATAAGATGTGCTGAAATACACCACTTAAGTTTATAGACTAAGCGAGGTCACGTGGTTTAAACCTCAGCCAATCGACTGCCCGAGTGCGTTGCTGGATGACTACTTAATCACTGATACTGATAGACGTTTATTTGCAATCATTGATGAAGGACCTGCAAGACCGAGGAGCACCAAGGAAAAACCAAAGGATGCTTCACTAAGGATCGTGCTCTGATTAACACAAAGGATCTCCGCTGGCCAAGCGCTGTTGTTTGAAGCCAAATGAATAGCCACAAAAATCGTAACAAAAACATCCAAGTAAAACAAACAAGACACCTTGGACGCTGCTAGAGAAACAAAGACGAACTCATGACCGACGTTCTCCTTTGGACACCTACACATAGGTACAGCAGTATAGACCGACCATCAAAAACACTGGCATGCCGTTAAAATCAATCAATGAATGAATCAATGAGTTCTTTATGTCAACTAGTACAAAATAAAAAACACCTCCGGGCGATGTAAAAATACATTTTTGAAACATATTGCCTGAGGGGTGGGAGTAGAAAATTCAATGTCAGCGAGTTTGTACCCTAAGTAAGTAAAATCATCAAATTCATTAAAGGATTAAAAAATAAAACAATTTGAAATGTAAACTTTAAATATGTATTAAAATAAAACAAACTATATATATATATATAATACCAGTCATGTATTTATTAAAACTTGTTTTTAAAAAACAATGAGGACTGTCTAATGTTGCATGCTCAAATTTTGAGTGTATTTATTGAATAAATACACTCAAAATTTGAACATGCCAAAAATCGTAGAATAAATTTTATTCTATGTTATGACGATTTTGGGTAATGTGATTTAAGCAGTGACGTAACTTTTGTTACAGACAAAAGCCAGAAGTGAATCTCCATTATTAATAGATATTTTCAGGTTGTGATTATTCGGTTGGGTCAGGGGGAAATTTATTCAGAAGATTCGACAATGACACTACGTCAGTTCTTATCTGTGAAGCCGGGATTCCTGCAAAAACTGTTTTATTATTACTTCCTTTAGAATTATCAATCAGAGACACATGTGAGGAATTTGCAACTAAAGATAGGAACATATATTTTACGGTTTAGCTTGTCAAAGATAAGATTTTGGATGACGTTATAAATATACCTACAAGTAAGACACGTGTTTGAATAGAAGTCGTTGAAAGAAATACATGATTTCACGACTAAGGAAGAAGAAGAAGAAGAAGAAGAAGAAGAAGAAGAAGAAGAAGAAGAAGAAGAAGAAGAAGGAAGAAGAAGAGAGAAGAAGGAAGAAGAAGAAGAAGAAGAAGAAGAAGAAGAAGAAGAAGAAGAAGAAAGAAGAGGAGAAGAGAAGAAAGAGAAGAAGAAGAAGAAGAAAGAAAGAAGAAGAAGAAAAGAAGAAAGAGAAGAAGAAGAAGAAGAAGAAGAAGAAGAAGAAGTGAAGAAGTAGAAGAAGAAGGAATAGAGAAGAGAGAAGAGAGAAGAAGAAGAAGAAGAAGGAGGTGGATAGAAGAGAAGAGAAAGAAGAAGAAGAAGAAGAAGAAGAAGAAGAAGAAGAAGAAGAAGAAGAAGAAGAAGAGAGAGAAGAAGAAGAAGAAGAAGAAGAGAGAAGAAGAAGAAGAAGATGAAGAAGAATGAAGAGAGAAGAAGAAGAAGAAGAGAGAGAAGAGAGAAGAAGAAGAAGAGAAGAAAGAAGAAGAAGGAAGAGAAGAAGAAGAAGAAGAAAGAGCGGATAGAAGAAGAAGAAGAAGAAGAAGAAGCAGAAGTGAAGAAGAAGAAGAGGTGGAAGAATAAGAAGAAGAGAAGAAGAAGAAGAAGAAGCGGAAGAAAGAAGGATAGAAGAAGAAGAAGAAGAAAGAAGAAGAAGAAGAGAAAGAAGAATGATGATGATGAGGAGTAGGAGGAGGAGGAGAGGGGAAGGGAAAAGAGGAGGATAAAGATGAAAACAGCCATAGCGTATACTATTTTGAGATTAATGCGGATGATTTCCCAAAAAATGGTTAGAAGAAAAAGATAATTGGGGATTTTTCGAAACTATTGAATGTATTACATAATAGAATTTAATCTCGGACAGTGTAAAATTTTCAAAAGGAAAATAAACAAATTTAATTGACTTAAAAAGTAGCTAAAATTATCACTGACAATTTGATGGAAAATTGACAGGAAAGTTGCAATTTTTCTAAATTCTAAATTGATATTCGCAGCGTGGATTGGATGAAATTCATTCTTGTTATAATTGGTATATTTGTTTTGTAAATTTTCTGAATTTAGTGAAGGTATTCCATATGTTCTGTGCAATGATCATATTTTTTGTTAAAATTTGATTTGAGGTGATAGAAAAAAAGGGAGATGCCCAAGGAGACAAAGCAAATAAATAAATTAGCGTAAAGTGAACCGCGACCAACCGCGTCTAGTTTTGGAACCAATTCCTTTTCCTACAATAATAACCGTTTACACGAAGTGCCTCTCCTAAAAGATCGTAAGTACATCCGAAGAAAGAAAGAGGCTGTTTTCCATTTTCCCCCATAGCTATAACGTCTATCATTACAATAAGTATCAAATTCGCTAAATTTTTTACACATATATATTTTTTTAAATGCCATAAAAATTGATATTTGAAGATGTACTTTAGATTTTCGAAGCGTTGCCTTGAACAAGGCCTGGTTATTTGAACTTTAATAAATAAATAAAAAATTAAAAATTAAAAAAAACTGGCACAACGTTTTTTATTTCTGGCGTTTATTGACATTTGAGTTAGTGACTTCATATAGGGAAACATCAATACAGAGAGCGAAGTATTCAATGCTCTTGGATAAAAAAAAATATAAAAGAAAGGTTTGATATTTGTTTTAGAAATAAAAAAAAACAGCACATTGGTATCAGGAAATTATAAAGAAATGATAAAATATGATATAAAAGAAAAGTTTGATATTTATTTTAGAAATAAAAACACTCATATTGATATCAGGAAATGAAAAAAGAAATGATTTTTATCCAACGAGGTATTATTGAATACCACGGAATATTTTTTCTTTTTGATCTCTATCTTCATTCTTTCTAGTCTTCTAGTTGTTTTTCATAAATCGGACTCCAGTTGCTAGAGGAACTGTTCCATACTTTTTACCCAAGCGCTTTCAAGCATTTCCCCGTGGTCATCGGGTATTGTAGGTTGGTGTGTATATATATATATATATATATATATATATATATATATAGTGCTAATACCCTTGGGAAAGGTATGAATCCTAATCTCCCTCCAGCTATGGATAAATAGTAGGGCAGACCGGGCTCTTTAAACTTGGTTAGGCAGCCAGTCTAAAAGAAGGAAAACTCTGAATTCAAACCTGTTGAACTCCGTTTAAGAAATTAACTTTGTGTCACATCCTGCTCGTGCGGAGGAGTTGGTATATATATATATCAGTCATCCACAGATACGTATTTCGAAGTTTACTTATCATCAGTGCGGCTCGACTTTTTAACAGCTACCTCTAGCCGGGATCGAAACCCTTGCAGCTATTAGCAGCCGTCTGTCTGAAGTGAACAATTAATTGATACATCCCTACGCGGAATGTTTTTACAATCACCAGAGAACTCTAGACTGTAAACAGTGGACAGACGAGTATATATATATATATACAATTGCAGGGCTCTCTTTGAGTAGCTTTGTACATATTTACGTATTCATCAGCAACAAATTCATTTGCTGCTCTTGGGTGGCTGGTAGCTCATTGATTAGAAGCTTTGGATGAGGATAAAATTGGTCGAGTTTCAACCGTGCCTTGGAGTACCGAACAAAGTCTAACCACGGTGATTAGACCTGGTACGCCGAAGCAGGAGACTGTATGTGACACTATATATATATATATACTTCCAATAAATGGGAAATCTAAAAAAAAAAAAATAATTTGCCTATTTTAAATTTATTTCAGCTCAGTACATCTATAAAAGTAGACCAGTTTAATCAGATAGCCCTCACACAATAAAGAAATCGAAATTCTCATTTCTGTCTCACTTTATATGCTATATGCTCCCAATTCCTTGTCGGATGAGCTCTCTGCTGAGATTGTCGGTCGTAAATTAAGCTTAGAAATGGCAAGGCTCTCCTATGAACTGAATGTGAGCTCTCTAACGGCTGTGACATATATACCTATGTCAAGTTCGGCTGTGACATATATACCTATGTCAAGTTCATTTTCTATACCTATTGTCAAGTTCATTTTCTATAAGAAAAAGTATCGAATTTTATACGATACATACGTTGTAAGTGCCTTCAAGTAAAAATTTAATATATACCTATGTATATATTTAAGTTAAAATCTACAACTTCCCTGTAGGTGGCTGATGGCCAAATGGTTAAGACTACCCCGGCCGAAGGTAGCTTGTAATGTCTAGCGACACTGAGGAAACGTGATACGTCGAAACACGACAAATTAAACTAAAACAATTTCAAAGGATATTTTAAGATCTAAGATAAGAAGAATTGAATTTTTTCTTTTTTTATATCAACTAAAGACGTGACTTTGTTGTTTCCAATAGTTTGGATAAGAAACATAAATTGATATCTTTTTTGATTATTTATTCTTTAGATATAAACTCAGTCTCTTTAATGTTTTCTTTAAGTCGGTGAACAAACTTAGACGACAAAAGAGTTCAGACGATATTGTGGAATAGATTTAGTGTAATTACATTCATCAAATTAAATTAGTTCAGAAATTAGAATTAAAATAAAACAAATTTAAAACAATTAATTGATCTCAACCGACGATTACATTAATTGAGTGGTTTGTAAACATACTTTTGATTTGCATAAAATTGTTATTACTTGTACGTTGTCAAATTTCTTGTTTTGTAGTGATGTTAACACCGACAGCAAATCAGAAAAAAACAATGAACTTTTATTTTTTGATTTTAAATTGACATTGAGCGCCATATTTATTTCGGATGTTTACGGAGTAAAAATGGAGGTATCGTTTGGTAGATATTCAAAATTATTCTTTTAATTATACTAGCAAATATATGCACCCTCCGGGTGCAAGTATTTAATGTAATAAAATATTATATTAAATTAGAAAAGCCAATGAAATTAAATAAGAATGCAGATAAAAAGATTTGAAACAGAGGTGGATATAATCGAAAGATAAAACAACTGAAAAATACTCTTCCATCATTCCCGTCTTTCATTGCTAAATTTTCCTAATTTAACTATTTAGTTATAATAGGAGGTAAATAAAAAATGTACAGTTATTTCTTCTTGCTAATGGATTTCTTTAATATTTATTCGTGAAATTTTTGCTCATATTTATTAAAATAAAACCAAACAATTAGAAATCAATAATACTAAGCATATATTTATTAAAATCAAATTTTAAATATCAATATGCAAATTAGCCTTCCGGTTCACACTGTAAACCACTATTTTGTTGTATATATAAATACAATTGCATGTTATTAATGTGTAGATATGGTCAACAGTATTAATAATGTTTAACAATTTTATTAATAATTGAGGTTTAAATAAAAATAAAATCATGAAGAATGTAGCGTAAATAATTAGGGGAATTGTGACTTGAGTAGTAATAGAGTTTCGGCTACAGACAGAAAAAACACACAATCTCCATTATAATAAGATGTGGCAACTAGGGGATGATTTATTGATTGATTGATGTTCAATCCGTCGGGGGTTATTTTATACATCGAGGTTAGGAAGTCGCGTTTATTGTATGTTCATACTTACATTTTTGCGTTGTTTTTTTATTATTTTTTATTATACGAGATATGTCAGAGAATATCCCAGGTCTTGTGTCACAAAAGATTTATTTTAAAAGTATTCCCTTTAAAGTAATCCCTCTGGAGTCTAATTCACTTTCCATCCTTCTCTGCCACGCTTGCATACACTCCTGGAAAGATTATTCTGTGATTCTCCGAACCTCTGTCATCACAGCCTTTTTTATGCCATGCGCATCCTCAAAACGGGTTCCCTTGATGACCTCCTTAGGGTTGGGGAAAAGGAAAGATCACAGGGAGGTATGTCGGGCGAGTAAGGAGGTTGCTCCAGCACAGTGATGTTCTTCTGAGCTAGGAACTCGCGGATACTCAAGGCAGTGTTGGCAGGTGCGTTGTGATGGTGAAGCACCCACGAGTTGTCCTGCCAAATCTATCGCCTCTTTTTGCGCACTGAACCAAGAAAATGCCGCAGTATCACTTTGTAGACATATTGGTTGATCGTCTGGTCCTGTGGTAAGTACTCGCAGAGGACGATACCCCTCAACTCGAAGTTTTCTGACATACTGGAACTTTTCTGACATACCTCGTGTATGGCAACTAGGGGCTGGTTTATAGATTGATTGATTTTAAAAGCACGTCGAGTCGTCTAGCGTTATTTCGTTCATATATATATTTACCAACCCCTCCACACGAGCAGGATGCGATACACAGTCAATTTCTTAAGCGGAGTTTAACAGGTTTGAATTCAGAGTTTTCCTTCTCCTAGACCGGTTGCCTAACCCGGGTTAAAGAGCCCAGTCTGTCCTACTATTTATCCATAGCTGGAGGGATATTAGGATTCATACCTTTCCCAAGGGTATTAGCGCTAAGTGAAATGCAATTACCACATCCAGGATTTGAACTCGGATGACGAGTCCATTTCCCATGACTTTAACCATTACAACCACGCACTTCCTCTTTATTTAATTCATATAAGTTAGGAAATTGCGTTCAGTATATGTTCACAATTACACTTCTATGTAGTTTCTCAAGAGTTTTTTTTTTTAATGATATCCTGCCGAATATGATAAATTTTATGCATATATATATTTCAGTAATATATGGGATATAACAGGTATTTCCACTCTCAGTCAGCGTGGAGCTAGAAGTAATAGCAATGAATGGATACTTTACATTCTCCAAATGTTCAGAATGAAGCCTCATCATTAGGTGCAGTTTAGTTTCATACCCAATACACTTATTTTTCCTGGGGAGAGGGTTTTGCGTCACTATATATGATGAAAGCAGCATATTCTAAAACAGGGAATGGGACAATCATAATGAAATTCTGTAAATTTTATAAAATAGTCAAACAGTGTGGCATCTGGTGAGGATCAAGCTCGCGATAAATAATAATGGATCTACGCGACAAACTTTTTAATCCTCCATCTACCCAGACAATGCCAGGTAGCCACTTCTAGTGTAATATAAAGTCTGAAAATAATAATTGAAAGAAGATTCTATCTCTGTTGCATTTCTTCCATTTTATGATGGTAATGACTGATGCAAATTTATAGACACTAATGTAACATAATGGCCGTGCCTACCTCGGGAACACCTATATTTGTGGTCTTGTGCCAGACTCAGAGAAACCTTAAGAAATGTATTACCGATTCTCTGATATTACTGGGTGGTCTTTGAAGAATCGGCCGAAAAAGAAATGAAAAACTTAAATGAGATATTGGCGACACAATGACGGGTTTTAAGGAAAACTAGTATTGCTGACGGCTAATGGTCCTTTGATCCAAGCGACTGTGACCTCTATTTGACCATAATGATTTGGAACTTTTCGAAAGTTCTTTTCTTTCTAGAAAGTGTTAGATGGTTGAAACCAGTTAAAAAACACTACTTATTAAGCACAGATATTATTAGGCTGATCCTCTCTCTCAAAAAGTTGCAGTGAAGTTTTTTATTCTAATAAACTTCTGAAAAATAAACACGGTATTATCATTCTTCTTTTACTACGACGAGAAAATAATAGGGGGATCTTTTTATGAATGAAATTCCCCTGATCTCTGGATACCCGTTGAGATAAAGCCAATTGGCCGTAACGAAGGGCAGGCGGCGTGCGTAAATCGATACTTCCTTGATCAAGAAGTGGGGAAGGATTTGCGGACTACAGACGATTACTGCTATGCGTTGTTTGTAAACAACGAGAGGTTTATATACCTTACGAAGAAGACGGCCACGCAATTTAGACAATAATAGTGCCGTGAAAAAAAAAAGGCGCTACGTAACACTAAAAATACACTTCACTGGCATAATTCTAGTGGAGAGTTGCTAGATAACTATTTATTCATAAAGAGATTTATCTGTCCTTTAACAGATCTTCTAACCCTGTTGAGTGCTGAATCAACCTCCTCACCAGTTAAGAGTTGATGGTTTTCCTTCTCCTAAACTAGTTGCTCTACCAAAGTTAGAGATACCAGTCTGTCATACTATTTACCCATAGCTGGGGGAGGAGAAGAAGATGTATTCATGCCTTTCCCAAGGGCATCAGCCCAAAAAGAAATACAAATAGCTTAATCCAGAATTTAAACTTAGTACAAAGCCATTTCCTAGTATGATAATCATTGTCATTTTATACATGCCGCCCTTAAAAATGTCACCCTGTCAAAGTTTAGAGTAGCAAATCGTTCAATGATTACAATAATGATTCTACACTCACGAATTCTAAGATTTCCTTTAGTAATTATCTCGATATTTCAATCTATGTTATTTGTGACTTTATTTCTCATTTCAGCATGGAGTGATGATGTATCATATAAAAATAATAGCCGTATACTTATCTCTAGATTGATACTACATTGAGAGGCTCGAATCTCGTTGCTAGACTGATGTTGGGCTAATATTGAGTTGGCTGGCAATTCTTTGATGTTTTGCGTTTGGAACAAACTTGGGAGGCTGGATGAATCTAGCCTTGTGCCATTTATAATATCTCGTAATAACACAAGGCCCCTCATCTTTTTCTCGTGAGATTTTTATTTTTTCAAAACTGTCCCGAGTGAGAGTCACTTTTCACTCAGTCACCGGTCTGTTCCAAATTGACCTCACATTATCACTTCTCAATTTTACTCTTCTACACTTCGCAACGTGACGTCCCATCGACAAATGAGAAAACGCCATGTCACGTTGTGCTGACCCATCCTGAAAATGTTCCATGCAAATCTGCATGTAATTCTTATATTCCATTTAAATTTTTTTAAATTCTAATTTACACGTAACTATTACATTCCTCTCTCTCTCTCTCTCTCTCTCTCTCTCTCTCTCTCTCTCTCTCTCTCTCTCTCTCTCTCTCTATATATATATATATATATATATATATATATATATATATATATTTGTGTATGTGTGTATTATGTTACAATGCTAGCAGCTTCCAGCAATCTTTACCATCACCAAATTTTAGAATCAGTTACCATAACAACACTGACTGAACATAAAATGGCAACACCTTTTAAATCAATGTTCCTGCTAAAATTCTGGGACCATTTTAGGCATTTAGTTCTTCTGTTGGTAAATCCAAGTCGGTATTGAGTTTAGGTTCAGTTGGTTAATTCTAAGTAGAAAAGAGTGTAGTATCAGTAGATCTCCTTGTAATGTTCGTCAGTAGGTCTTGCTCACAGAAAGTTCAATTAGCAATTGATTTCATGACAGTTACCAACGATCTTCAATGCGTTCTGTATACGTTTCTTATAGGCTAATTTTTATCGGAAGTGCCTGCAGCTGATATTGGGACAGTTCATAAATAGGAGTGGTGATTTGGCGAACATCTTATACTCTGATAATCCAACAGTTTCAATGTAATAAATTTTATATCATACAAGCAGAAGTACTCTGTTTCTGATCGGGCTAAAAGTATTTTAGGAACACCAAGGAAGGAGAGAGAGAGAGAGAGAGAGAGAGAGAGAGAGAGAGAGAGAGAGAGAGGTGGTAAGAGGAAAAATAATTCCGTATAACATTTCTGAAAATTGCTAAGAATACGTGTATGTACGTTTATTTATTTTTTTTTTTTTTATAAATGTAAGCCTAGATTGTGAGTGTTTTTGAAACATAATTCTATTTTTCTAAATTTGAAAATATCAAATTCTGTGGCAAATTTAAAACTTATTAAAAAATAAAAATTTAACACATGAAGGGAAACTATTCGAGGCGCAATTTAAAAAAAGAATTGTCACAAGACATTTTTGAATAGCTGAGAGACTGTAGAACATTAACCTTATTCCGCTCGGTTAAGATAAGAAGAAATACGACACAAGTGACGATTTTCTATCAGAGTTGCCGGCCTGAAAAATAAAAGGAATGAGTCTCATTACTTTCTAGAACACACTATGTTAACTTATTTGTGTACAGAATGTATATTTCTGTCGTCGGAAAAATCATCTTCATCATGGTACACTGACATTTTTATGTCCATGGGAGAACGTCACTTATAGTTTCGTTCTTACTTTTCCAGCAGTATCTTGTCGCGAATTGGATGGCTTGTGTAATAGGAAGTAAATGACTGTACAGCTGCGTCCAGGATTTGATTATAGCTCACTTACTCAACGGATTTATGTTCCTGTAACTAATTTGTGACTAATTCCTGTTCCGAAAAATAAAAAAAAGAACCAGTTCTGTAAACGCCATTTGGGAATTGTTATGAGAATGTAACAGATCGTGATGTTTCAATTGAAGGCAGTGTCAGTTTCAGACTTCAGGCATATTTTTCAGGTGTAGGAAATATTTTGAAAGGAATAAGAGAGAGAGGGGGGGGAGAGATTTTAAAAAATGTTGTTTTTTTTGATAGCTGGTTGGAACCCAGACAATCTTAAAAAATAGATAATGATAAAAAAAACAAATAAAAATATCCACAGAACAAAAAATAAAAAAATAAAAAATAAAAAGACAACAACACTGTACTCCCAAAAAAGAGCACCCACCACAAAACAAGTTCTTTATTTATTATAAAAAAATGTGGCTAATTGAGGCTAGAATTTACCAGACCGTTTTAATTACTTTCTTATTGCTTTGTTCCCGTTCAGAGAGACAGACAGACAGACAGAGTGGAAGAGAAACAGCGAAGAATGGAGAGAGAAAGAGAAAGAGAGAGAGAGAGAGAGAGAGAGAGAGAGAGAGAGAGAGGGGGGTTAGGGAGAGGGAGTTGATTTTTAATTAGATTGTGAATAAGAATTTGTACCCACTAATAATCATTACTCAATCATATTCATTCTACAACCATAAGCTGCAAACATGACCTCTTGACCTTTGACTGAAATAAAAACAGAGGTTAAAATGTGTAAGCAAACAGGTCACCAGCACAGGTCATCCAAACTAGGCAAGAAACAGTGGGCTTTTTTGAAATCAGGAGAATGTATTCGGAACCCCCCCCCCCCCACACACACACACACGCACTTTTGTTTAATTATCCAAACCTGGAGAATTGGCACTGTCAACCATGATTTCCATGTTTTTAAGATCCGTGTGCCTACGAGGAGTCCATAACAACACACACACACATACACACACACACACACACACACACACACACACATATATATATATATATTATATATATAATATATAATATATATAATACAATTAATATTATTGTTAGATGGAAAATAACGGGTCTACCATGGTTTCAATAAAAAAAAATGATCTCCTCGGGACCCCAATCTACATTAACCAAGTTGATGTAATTCCTCAGTTAAAATTGAATATATTCATCGAATAATAACAGTTGAACGCTACGTCATTTTTCTCTCAATCTTTGCGTACGGCCTGCATGATATTTTCCACGTACCCCACGTGTACGGATCAGGCACAAGGCCCTATTTATGTGGGACCACCCACAAGCCGAAGCTCATGGGGTTGCAGGTGAAAAAATTGCGTCGATCCCGTCGGCATTCCCCCTCAAGGGGGCGCCTCAGGCGCTGGGCAATAAACCCAGCCCTGCCCCTTTAAATCGAGGGGGCAGGTGTTGCCTGGGGGGGATGGCCCCCTGGGATCGACGCTATTATTATAACAGAACCGGTCCAGCGGCCGAAGCTCACCGGACCCCCGGTCGAAACCGGGAGAGGGCTGCATGCGAAAACGGAGAAAAAAACAATGTATCGCGGGGATTGAGAGAAAAATAACGTAGCGTTCAACCGTTATTATCCGATAAATATATTCAATTTTAACTGAGAAATTACATCAACTTGGTTAATGTAGAATGGGGTCCTGAGGAGATCCTTTCTTTATTGAAACCATGGTAGACCCGTTATTTTCCATCTAACAATAATATCAATAGTATAATTACTGCTCTATATTTTTAATATATTGAGCACTTTTGGATTATTTACTGACGCCACTGCAACGGAAAAGTTAAAGCGGTAATCGGATACTATATATATATATATATATATATATATATATATGTGTGTGTGTGTGTGTGTGTGTGTGTGTGTGTGCGTGTATAAATGTGTTAAGTATCTGGTCGGCATCCTTAGTTCCAGATGTAATAAGTAAGTAAGCAAGCCAATAAGAATCCGGTTTTAGAGTATTCTTTGTAAGTCCTACGTCCAAGAGAATCCAAATGTCAATGACATAAGTTTAGAATGGTGCCTCTATTAATACAACAGAAGCAGCAGCAGCAGTGACAGTGATTGGACAATAGAAATCTACCCCAGGTCACGTGGTAGTCAACGAGTCTATATTTAGGAGTGACCATTTGCCCCATGCCTTATATCAATATAGTTCAACAATATGCATATATATAATGGAGTCCCCAGTCAGTCCTCAGGTATCACGGCCCAACAGTTCAATTATAGATATGAACCATTGGACTCCGTACACAGGGGAATGTTATAGCTGTGAGAACTTGTGTCGAATCAGTCCCGCATTTTGGCTACGAGGAGAACCCGAGGATGCTACACAATAGAATTCTAAAGAATTGGTAAATAAAAGTTGCGATATTGGACGTATGTAGACACAAAAATAAATGGCTTCTTAATCGTTTATTTCCTTTCAATAATCACCAAATCGTACGAGCAATAAACCAGTTCATATCTGCTGTCACTTCCATTAATCTTCTTGAACATTTGTCGATTCATTAATAGGTTTCTTTTGTCCTGCTCTTATCGTTACTACTATTCTTATTTTTCTGAGATTTTTAATACGTCTTTAACTGTTGTTATTTCCTATTCTTACACACTTCCATATCATCTTCATATGTATCGTCCACGCTTTCATGATCATTTTATTGTTATTTCTATAAGTATCATAATCTATCATTTATTTTACGACCGTTTTCTCGTCATCTGACACAGATGGTCATTATATATACTAGCAAA
>CM042138.1:92097617-92110117 GCA_023376005.1 Doryteuthis pealeii
AAATCTATCGGCAAATGCCTGCGGTCTTCTCTTACAAGATAAATGATGTAACCGTGAGAACGCCTAGTATTACAGCATTACCGCTAATTGTTAGTCATATTTCTCGAAATGACTGATGTAACTATTGAAAAAAAAAAAAAAAAAAAAAAAAACAAAAAACAAACTCAGCCCATGGCTCAAAATGATAATATGCTTCTTTTTAGAAATATTGTATTCAGTTGCCTCGAGGAAGACGATCCATTAGTTTCTTGAGATGAAGACAATGGTACTTAGTGCTCCAAAGAAAATATATATTAGCAATCATGGAAGATCAAGATTAATTGGGAAAAATGATCTATGTATCTATCTATCGATCATTCTCACTATCACCCTCTCTCTCTCTCTCTCTCTCTCTCTCTCTCTCTCTCTCTCTCTCTCTCTCTTTATATATATATATATATATATCGGGTTAGCTCAGTCAGTGGAGCGTTCGGCTAGAAACCACAAGGTTCTCAGTTCGATACCGGCCCTCGCCAACTCAGCGTATGAGTAGCACAGAGATCTGTGCGGTAGAGTAAGGAGCTGATGGTAGGTGTGGCGCTCCACCTCAGATGTCAAACAATCTCCTTAGTCTAGCGCTATTCAAAAGGGATAGACTCCCTCGCTGATTGGCTGATACCGACTTTAGGCCGCCCCGACGACTTTACTTTTACTTATATATATATATATATATATATGAGGAGTGAAGGATTGAATAAATCAGACAAAATGTGGTTGCGAATAGATGTAAAAAGTGGATATAACAACACATCAACTAAATTCAATTGATATTTAACTGACTCCGTAAAAATACCATTCCCCACATATTAGGCCCACCCTTGCTTATGTTATCAAGAAGTCTGAGATCAATTGATATCCATGCAAAGAAAGATAATCCTATGTGTTATCTCATTTGGTAGTCATCTATTGAGGGTATGTATTTAACAACCCCTTCGCATGTGACACAAGGTACTTTCATGTGCAGTTTAGAAAAGATAACTTTGTCGGGGTGGCCTAATGTCGTATCAGCCAGACAGCGAGGGAGTCTATCTCCTTTTCACTAGCACTATACCAATGAGATTGTTTTGGCGTCTGGGACGGAGCGCCACACCTATCACCAGCGCATCCCTTTATCACACACATCCCTGTGCTGCTTATACGCTGAGTTGGCGAGGCCAGTATCGAACCAAAAACATTTTGGTTCATAGTCGGATGCCCTACCGACTGACCTAACTTCTCAAGACCGGTTGCCATACCAAGGTTAACGAGCCCCAGTTTGTCCTACTATTTTACACATAGCTGGAAGGGAAACAATTGGATTTATACTTTTTTCGAGTATTTTCACGCTGTGCGAAATGATTAATTAGGGGTTGACATTTGTAAAACTAACCAGCCAGCCAACTAACCAAATTAACGTCAAAACACTTTAAAATATGTATAGATAGCTTATTATGATGGAGATTGAGTCTTTGTCTGTCTGTAACTGCTTACGTCACAATATCCCCAGAAATTGCGTAAGTTTATCAAAGCATTTAATATAGTAAAAGTCATTAATATATGAAACAAATCGTATTTATTAACGAATTCACTATGAAAATATGATTTAGAATTGCTTCAAAACAGCCAATGTCATTAGTGCGTTTAAAATCTGCATATATATATATATATATATATATATATATATATATATATATATATATATATATATATATATATATATATATATATATATATATATATATACATCACTAAGAAATGTAGATTTGCATAATAAATGGCGTGGTTAATTAGCACACTCGTTTAAATAAATCCGTGTTTAATGAATAATTACTTGGTGTTAGATCTCTAATATTATTGTTTTATTCTCCAACGTATTAAAATCAATCCTATTAATGATTTTTATATAGAGACCAATTAAGATATAATTTTAAAAATGTAATCTTTTCATGTATGTTCTTTAATTACGTTATTTCTAATTTTGAGATATTTCATGACATTAAAACTAAAATAATTAAACCCGGCGTGCTAGTTTTCTTAAATGATAATATTTTTTAGAATTGTTTAGATGAGGCTTGATAATCAGTATTATTTGGATTATTCGGATTATTGTCCTCATCTTTGTTGTTATTTTGACAGCCTTTCGACCGATGGGCCCTCCAGCCTTCTTCAGATGTTTCTTGTCGGACTCCGGAGCCTTCTCAAACTCGGGAACCTTCTTTTCGAACTTGGGAACCTTCTTGTCGTAATCGGGAGCCCTCACGGAACTTTGAACCTAATCCTTTATTCAATCTGCGGGGTATCCTGTTCTCATTCCGCCACACATAGCTGGGGTACAGGTGTTAAGCTTTGTTAATTATTAGTCTATGTTACTGTTGCCCTTGACAAGGATTGAACCAAGAGATAATTGTCACTTAGAACTGTCTTAACACAACGCCTTTATCCACTACGCTATGAGTCATCCATTCAACAGCCCAACTACGTGGCTGGTTAACTACTTAATTGCTGATACTGAGAGACGTCCATTTGAAATCATTGACGAAAGACTTGCAAGACTGAGGAGCACCAAGAAACAACCAAAGGATTATTAACCAAGGATTGTGCACTGCTTAACACAAATGGATCTCCGCTGGACAAGCGCTCTTGCTTGAAGCCTAAAGAATGGCCACTAAAATCGTAAGAAGATTAAACTGGGGAATGCACCCATCAACAAAGACAGAAACCGCTGACTTTTGTAAACATGTGTACACATGTCAGAACCTATGTAGTTAGTGGCATAGATTAAACAAACAAAAATGGAGATTTGGTGGTGATATCACAAACTAATTGAAAAATAGTTTCTAACGAGAAACCAAATGCAACACTTCCTTCTTCTAATCGATAAATAAAAACCAAAATAAAACACATGTCATGCCAATAGAATAAAACCATCTTCTAAGATTACAGTCGGCAAACAATGAATACCTACAAGCACAGATATTACTTATTACTTTTCTCTCTCTTAAAAGCAATCATAATACGTTATCCTGTATCGTTTTTGTATATTCATGAGTTTTGCACAGCTATTTTCCAGGAAGAGAGGCAATTTATATACCACCCGGGATTTAATCCAAAGAACGCAAAGAGAAACTGTAATTTTGCATATGGCAGATGTTATTTCCCAACCAACTGAAGAAATTTATAGTAAGAAAAAAAAAAGATGCAGAACATTTTTCTTTAAAAAGAATGAAAATCAAAAGAAGATGAAAGTCGATATTTTTACTAGTTTGTTGGTCGAGATCGAACTAACGAGTAAAAAATTATTTAATAGAAAACAGCAAAAACAATCTGGGAACCATTTTAGTTTCATTAAAAATGAGATGAAGAGATGAAAACAAGATGTTGTTATCCTTGAATGCAAGGAAAAGCCAGACACCTAGTATTACAATTCTTGGGCAGTCATAAATTGTGAACATCACTGTAGTTAGAAATTAGAATTAGGCCTGTTAGATTAAAATAAATGGAAAATTACCGGTGACGGTTAATAACCTTTTGACCACTTAAAAACGCGTAATTACAGAGGCGTGAGAATAAATTAGTTTAGTTAGGAGATGCGGTCCGGTTTTTAAGGAGCGTAGACGTATTCTCAGCTAAGGGTCCATCTCTCCCCGCATCGGGATCAACATGGGGTAAGAAATAAACTTGATCAAGAAACAAACAAGTTGTTGTGTTAGTTAATTAAATTATAAAACAAGCAATGTCCAGCCAGCCCAACAAGAAGGGTCGATGAAGAAGAGGAAAACCATCCCTTAATAGAAGTCAGCCCAATGAACATGGCTACTGAGGAAGAGTCAACAAGCAGAGTAAGCAGAGACGAGTAATAAAGATAATCTCCTATCATATCTCTAATATGTCTGTCTGTCTGTCTGTCTGTCTGTCTGTCTGTCTCTCTCTCTCTCTCTCTCTCTCTCTCTCTCTCTCTCTTATATATACGAGATGAACTCTCCATCGATTATATTCACCCGAGTAAAGAGGTATAAGGAAATCCAACCAAATGTTATTTGTAATGTTACAAGTAATAAAGATAATCTCCAATTATATCTCTAGTCTGTCTGTCTGTCTGTCTGTCTGTCTCTCTCTCTCTCTCTTATATATACGAGATGAACTCCCCACCGATTATATTCACCCGAGTAAAGAGGTATAAGGAAATCCAACCAAATGTTATTTGTAATGTTACAAGTAATAAAGATAATCTCCTATCATATCTCTAGTCTGTCTGTCTGTCTGTCTCTCTCTCTCTCTCTTTTATATATACGAGATGAACTCCCACCGATTATATTCACCCGAGTAAAGAGGTATAAGGAAATCCAACCAAATGTTATTTGTAATGTTACAAGTAATAAAGATAATCTCCTATCATATCTCTAGTCTGTCTGTCTGTCTGTCTCTCTCTCTCTCTCTTTTATATATACGAGATGAACTCCCCACCGATTATATTCACCCGAGTAAAGAGGTATAAGGAAATCCAACCAAATGTTATTTGTAATGTTACAAGTAATAAGATAATCTCCTATCATATCTCTAGTCTGTCTGTCTGTCTGTCTCTCTCTCTTATATATACGAGATGAACTCCCCACCGATTATATTCACCCGAGTAAAGAGGTATAAGGAAATGCAACCAAATGTTATTTGTAATGTTACAAGTAATAAAGATAATCTCCTATCATATCTCTAATCTGTCTGTCTGTCTGTCTGTCTGTCTCTCTTATATATACGAGATGAACTCCCCACCGATTATATTCAGAGTAAAGAGGTATAAGGAAATCCAACCAAATGTTATTTGTAATGTTACAAGTAATAAAGATAATCTCCTATCATATCTCTAGTATGTCTGTCTGTCTGTCTGTCTGTCTCTCTCTCTCTTATATATACGAGATGAACTCCCCATCGATTATATTCACCCGAGTAAAAGGTATAAGGAAATCCAACCAAATGTTATTTGTAATGTTACAAGTAATAAAGATAATCTCCTATCATATCTCTAATCTGTCTGTCTGTCTGTCTCTCTCTTATATATACGAGATGAACTCCTCACCGATTATATTCACCCGAGTAAAGAGGTATAAGGAAATGCAACCAAATGTTATTTGTAATGTTACAAGTAATAAAGATAATCTCCTATCATATCTCTAGTCTGTCTGTCTGTCTGTCTCTCTCACTCTCTTATATATACGAGATGAACTCCTCACCGATTATATTCACCCGAGTAAAGAGGTATAAGGAAATGCAACCAAATGTTATTTGTAATATTACAAGTTGAAATTTATCAACGCCCTCACCACAAATCGTATGTCACTCGAGGTCAATTTTCAAGGTGAGTAAAGCCGGTAGAAATTCAGATTTCTTTGGCCCTAGATTTTCCCAAATTGATTTTTACCTTAAAATCGTTGTTTCTTTGAGTTTCAGAAAAATGGTTATATACTTCCTCTTTTATTTCCCAGATCATAACATCTTTATATTTCGTGAGTTGGGTAGGAACAGCGGTTTCGCTTTGTACAGCCCTCTGAGGAAAAGCACAATTACTTTTATTTAAACAAACAAAAGTTATTAATATAACGCAAAAAATATTCCAATAAAATCTTTAAGAGTGGTATTTTCTTTAAAATTTTGAATAAACATATCTGTAAAGAAGAAAACTATTCATTTCGATTACTATCGATTAAGCACCGAATAACCCGATCTAATAATGGGGAGATTTTACAATCTTTATCTAAACTAAAATATTCAGAAAATCTTTAAGATCAGAAAAGGGAATTCTTACAAAAAATGTTTTTAAAGTTTATAGCTAGAACTAATGAATCAATTTGCTAGATAATTGTTTTGCTAATTAATTCTGCGTGAAAATAACTCCAAATACCTAATCACATAATCTACGATACAGTAGTCAGTAGTCAGAAGTCGTACATTTATCTTGAATATATATTCAAATCAATAACCAAAAATTTAAACTAAAATACTTCCTTACAAAGTTAAAATTAACGTTTTAGATTATTCTATATATTTATACTCGTGTTCCCTAAAAGTACGACCGTTATCATCTTACCACAGAGATAAAAATAAGACCGTTCAAATCTTCCTAGATGAACATAACATCAGATTTGAACCTTAGAATAGCAATAGATAGTACAAAGGTCATGAAATCAAAAGGTTGTATTTTGCTAAATAATATTATCAAAAATTTAGAAGACTTAAAATTTTAAAACATGGCTGAATGCCTTTTAACCAAATGGTCAGTCTTATACATGAAATATAAATATTTGGCGAATCAACAATTTCATAGATAAATTACCATACCACTATCAAATAGTTAAACTTCCAAAAAAGTATTTGTTACCAAGTCTCAAGTCAGAACAGGCATTTTTGATCACAAGGAAAAAAATATAAGATCCATGTACAATTAATTAACCGCCCTGTCGCCTGGGGCGTTAGAATGCACCGACTGCACCTCTGCAGAGGAGTAAGACTCCCCCAATGGGGCCACCTGTTGGCTGTGGGTGGCAACCCGTGATGCTTAACGATAGAACCCAGGTGGATGAGCAGTTCATGACATGCAATTCTCCACTTTGGCCCTATCTTGGGCTAGACGGGCGGTCGGAGAGGCCCCCCCCCCGATCAATCGGCTGGTCACGTCAAGCCCTAGCACCTATATGATTTTCCAACCCTATTGCCCTTATGGCAAGCCCCAACCCCTTTTTATCATATGGGTGCTAGAAGGCGGTGGCTGCGGGTCTACATGTCCTGGGAATGACGTTAAACTCTATCTGATGGTGAGGTTCCAGTTTTGGAGGTTTGGGGAATGTGGAGCACCCCTTCATCACCATTGCTCCCTGGTACACTCTGACCCGGAGCGGTAGTACCTATTAGGGTCCCATCTATGGGTTAAATAGAAAAATGTATTTATAAAAAAATTGTATTACCCATTAAGAATTGATTTATTTCAAAACTTTATCGGCATTGAATGGCCCACTGAGGTTGATATGCCGTAAAACAAAACAAACAAACAAACAATTAATTAAAAACGTAGAAAATGTCAATGATACTTATCACAATTCCAACAGCAAATTCATTTCTTTCATTCCATGCATTAAATACTTAATATTATTTTATTTAATCATTCACATACAAAAAATATATAAATGTCTTATAAAATGTTCCTTCGACTGGTGATATTCTGGTATTCGCAACCACTGGCGCATCACGATCGGCTATCATTGGCAGATTGCGTTCAAGTAAACCTTCAACATCTGGAAGACTTAAAAAAGGACGTCTACTTCGCATTTTAGAGCTCAAACCAGCCATTATTATCTCCCCTTAAGATCGTTGTTCCTTTGATTAATTTGTTAGCTTATTGGATTTATAATTGGAATTGCCTTCTATCTAAGACCTACAAAGAAATCGGGCATTAATTTCTTTATAGCTTTTATCTTCGCTGCCCTAGACATATACTGGGCATCACCTGGAGGTACAGAATCACTAACACACACACACACACACAGAGAGAGAGAGAGAGAGAGAGAGAGAGAGAGAGAGAGAGAGAGAGATCAACTTTCCAGCTTGTGTACTCATCCGAGACAGCGTCGTCTCCGATGGCTGGGCAATGTCCGTCGAATGGATGATGGACGAATCTCGAATGATATCCTCTATGCTGAGCTTTCGTCTGGTAAGAGACAGATTGGTCACCCCAGCTCCTTTACAACTTCCAGGTGGAAAAATATGGCTCAGGACCACCCTCGGTGTCAACTGGTTTTCCGTAGTGGACTGTTCTTGTCTGAAGCCACCCTAGTGCAACACCATGAAGCCAAGAGGCCCAGAAAAATGCAGCGGCAACAAAGCACCGGCACATCAACATCTTCAGGGACAGCCTTCACATGCGACATCTGTGGCCGAGAATGTTTTTCGAACATTGAACTTTACAATCACAGGAGGCGCTCTAACTTCAGGGGAAAAATAACTATATTATAGTCCTCCGAGACTGAAATGCCAATGGAAGATTTGATTCATGTGTTAATCTATTGGATCCATTTATTGGAATGGCATTTTGCTTAAGACATACAGAGAGATCAGGCATTAATTTCTTTATAAATCTATAAATAATGGAGCAACGAATTTCCGAAAAATTTCATTCAGTCCATTTTAGAAGCAGTACTACTCGGTTGTGTTAATGTTAAACAAGACACGAAGAGGAGCGAGGCGAAGAGGAAAGTAGCCACGACAGCAAAGAGAGCCAGAAAGATGGAGAGAAAACAGCAGTTCCAGAAAGTATCACAATTTGTGTGCAGTCAGTGCACCAAAGACTGTCACTCAGGGATTGGCCTGTACATACTTCTTTTGGACACTACGCAATCGTCCTTAGTGGTAGGAAAGGTGCCAACAACAAAGTATCCTTTTTCCCCGAAAAGGGCTCATATTAATTTTTCGCTCCGAAATACAACGCAAGTGAAAATTGCTTAATTCTTTCGTCTGTCTGCCGCTTAACTAGGACTTATTTTAAGGAATGGGCTTATATTAAAACCATCCTGAAAAATCACGCTAGGGCTTATTTTCGGGTTCATCTATTTCTTTTTTTTTTTAGCACATGGCTAAAATGTTCAAGAATCCTAGTTACTTGCTATATAGAATGGGGTTGGGAGGGTATTTCGTGCTTAAATGTCTGACAAAATAGAATTTGGAAGAAAAGAAAAAGAATTACAAATAAAACATGAATTGAAGTTAGGTCAGCATGGAAAAAAAATTAAATAAATAAATAAATGAATAAAATAAAGGCTTACAGTATCTTAGAATTTAGCCATGTGCTTAAAATAAATAGACGTTGAAAATGCCGTAAATTCTATTTTCGAGTTAACACGCTATTAAAGTGTATTTATATCACTGGATTATTTTGAGGGAAATTAAAACAGAATAGAAACCATTCTATGCTCGTATTTGCCATCACATTTCTAAGATAAAAGCATTGTCAAGCAATCAGGAGATAAGTCCGAACTAAAGCAGTACGTTAATCTTTCTTCGATAGAAGCTACATAGATAGTTCGAGGTTAATTCATATCAGTACAAGGTCACAATATGGAGTAAGAGGATCAATTCTATTAATCTTTCAAATAATCCTTGCCTTGAAAATCAGAAGACGATACTTGCTTTTGAAATCCAGTACTCGAACGTCGGTCGCCGTCACTGCGGTGAAATACGTACTGATTTGATCCATTAAGAAGGTTTCAGTAATCGTTTATTAATCTTGCAAGTAAGAAAACGATTATTTCATTCAACCTTTGTCGTCTTTGATCAAACATTAATACATCCAAGATACATGATTTCCTTATCGCATTTGACTCTTACGTGATTTCATTGGAAGACGATTCTTGTCTAGTTCTGTACATCACTCATCCATTTTGTATTGACGACACTACGTTATATCTATCTCTCTCTCTCTCTCTCTCTCTCTCTCTCTATATATATATATATATATATATATATATATATATATATATATATATATATATAACTATCTCTCACTCATATATATATATATATATATATATATATATATATATATTATATATATATATATATATATATATATATATATATATATATATATATATATATATATAGATAGATAGATAGATAGATAGATAGATAAAAGGGTATGAAAACACACAATTTTGGTAAAATAAATATATTCTTATATCATTTTCATAGCTAATATTGACAATATTTTGATTTATAAAAAATCATCATCCGGGCATAATGATAATTAGGTCCGTTTTTAGATGTAAATATTTTTAATCCGGACTCATCGAGAGAGAAACAGAAAACGATGAGTCCCAATTAAAAACATTTACATCTAAAAACGGACCTTATTATCAATAGGCTCTGATGATGATTTTTATAAATCAAAATATTGTCAATATTAGCAATGGAAATGATATAAAAATATATTCATTTTAACAACATTGTGTGTTGTCATACCCTTTTATCTATACATATACCGTCGGATTCATTTCCTTACTCTTAACTCATATATATATAATATATATATATATATATATATATATATGTGTGTGTGTGTGTGGGTATATATACATATACACATATATTATATATATAATATATATATTATATAATATGAAAATAATTGAGGAGTATGAAGACAGTTATTTATACGGAACTGCAAAAAGACACAAACCTGACCATCGCTTACGCCCAATTATTTCACAAGTAACTACAACCATATATGATATCACAAAAACCATAGAACAACTGCACTGCTGACTCATTATATACCTAAAAAAATATGGTATCAAATCCACACAAGAACTAATACAAGTAATATATATACACATAAACCTAATAACAGAATTATTGTTTCACTTGACGTAGAAAACTTATTCACTAATGCACATGTAAAAGAAACAATTGACATAATCATATATATATATATATATATATATATATATTTAGATATATATATATTTACACACACACACACACACACACACACACACATAATATATTATATATATATATATATAATATGAGTTAAGAATAAGGAAATGAATCCGACGGTATATGTATAGATAAAAGGGTATGAAAACACACAATGCTGTTAAAATGAAAATATTTTATATCATTTTCATAGCTAGTATTGAAGCATTGCTTCTGTTTTGAATTTAAATTATTTTCTGCTTCCCTCTCGATGAGTCCGGATTTAAAACAAGCTCTGATGATGATTTTTATGGATCGAAATATTTTTTAATATTAGCTATGAAAATAATATAAAATATTTTCATTTTAACAGCATTGTGTTTTTCATACACTTTCTCTCTCTCTCTCTCTCCTCTCTCTCTCTCTCTCTCTCTCTCTCTCTCTATATATATATATATATATATATATATATATATATATATATACACATACACACACACATATATATTGGTAAAGAAAATGGCTTAAAAATCGACCATTTTGCGGTTATATACGTATTTCTCAACAGAGATATCTGTGAAAACTTTTCAGCTTCATCATTGAAAATGATGAACAGAAAATTCATTTATATACAATTTATCTGGTAAATCCCCAAAAAGTTTCGTTATCAGTTACTAATTCGAATGGATATTAACTGCACCATTTTCTCATGCTTAAAAAAAACAATACATTTATTTTCCTTGCCTTGACACCTAATACTTGAAGCATACACGAAAGTATTAAAATTTTAAATATATATATATATACATATATATATATATATATATATATATTATATATATATATATATATATATATATATATCAATGGTGCATATATAACAGTCCCAATCCCATAGCTCTTACGGCTAACCTTCAATCCATTTAATCATATATGTGCTAGGAAACGGTGGATAACGGTCATAGTAAGTATGAAGTTAACTGTATCAAGTGGTCAATTCCAATTCTAGTGCTCTGGGGAATGTGGAGTATTTCATTGGCATTTCTCCCGGGTCCAATCTGATCCGGAGTGTTTGTGCCTCTAAGGTTCCGATCTATTGGTTAAATAGATTTTTAAAAATGCCTTTAAAAATGATCTTTTTTAAACTGAATATCCAAACAAATGAATAAAAAATGTCTTCGGCATGAAATAACCCAAAAAGAATTGATATGCCGTAAAATTCATATATTGCTATTCATTTTTGATATATAGATAAATAGGTATTACTAAAAAATACAAATTTTTTATATGACATTCTTAACCAATTTTCACACACACACACACATATATATATATATATATTATATAATATATAAGTAAAGTCGTTGGGGCGGCCTAATGTCGGTATGATCCATACAGCGAGGGAGTCTATCCCCTTTTTAATAGCGCTAGACAAAGGAGATTGTTTTGGGCGTCTGAGGTGGAGCGCCACACCTACCATCAGCTCCTTACTTTACCGCACAGATTCCTGTGCTAATCATACGCTGAGTTGGCGAGGGTCGGTATCGAACTAGGAACCTCATGGTTTGCTAGCCGAACGCTCTACCGACTGAGCTAACCCGGCACCCGTACATACATATAAATAAGCTGTGTCCTGGATATTAAAATTTCCGGAGCTCTGCGAGAGTGCTTTTAGGACGGCAACTAGTCTTATTTAATATATCTCTGAATTCAAATTATTCAAACTCGACTTCGAAATTGACTTTGCGTCGAATCTTGCCCGGTTGGGTGAATACATAATTGATTTGATTCGTTTCTGTTTAAATGGATATCAAACGTTGTGAGTTATTCAACGCCAAAGCCTACATTTTAAAGGACACTGTGGTACTATTAAATCCTTAGTTGTGGGGGAAAAGTGGTTCATACGAAAGGGAACGTAATAACGTGACTTGAGTTCGAACTCACTTGTTACGATATCACCGTTAGTCAAAACCCCCAAATACATACTTATATAAAACGTATAAGAAAAAAGAGAGAATTGCACTTAG
>CM042138.1:92115117-92127617 GCA_023376005.1 Doryteuthis pealeii
ATATCACGCTAATGCCCTTGAGAAATGTAAAAAAAAAAATTTTTCTTCTTCTTCTTCTTCTTCTTCTTCTTCTTCTTCTTCTTCTTCTTCTTCTCTTCTTCTTCTTCATCATCATCATTCTCCTTCTTTTTCTTCTTTTTCTTCTTTCTTTTTTTCTCTTCTTGCTTACTGTCATATACTCCATCTTCTTCTTCTTCCTCATCCCTCCTCCTCCCCTCTTCTTCTTCTTCTTCTTCTTCTTCTTCTTCTTCTTCTTCTTCTTCTTCTTCTTCTTTTTCTTCTTTCTTTTTTCTCTTCTTGTGTCTACTCTCTTCTTCTTCTTCTTCTTCTTCTTCTTCTTCTTCTTCTTCTTCTTCTTCTTCTTCTTCTTCTTCTTCTTCTTCTTCTTTCTTTTCTTCTTCTTCTTCTTCTTCTTCTTCTTCTTCTTCTTCTTCTTCTTTCTTCTTCTTTTCTTCTTCTTCTCTTCTTCGTTCTACCTCCTCTCCTTCTTCTTCTTTCTTCTTCTTCTTCTTCTTCTTCTTCTTCTTCTTTCTAGCTTCTTCTTCTTGAATAAGAGTAGAATAGTACATTTGAGACATTTTGAGAGCAACCAAAATAGGAGAAGAAAAATGAGGAATACAGCAATACCGATATCTAGGACAGACTTCTATAAAAAAAAAACACATCGTTGTGAATGTAGACTCCGACTCGTGATCAGACGTTAGAAAGATGCTGCAACTGGATATTTGCTGATAATCGTGGGCTTCCCCCTCGTTGAGTAACTACTAGTCAAAATAAGGAGAATGTGGGGAAAATAAAAAAATCTCCTGAGAAAAAGAAGTGGCTTTATGTCATTGCTAAAACCGTAAATGGCACAAGGACCCCAGCACCCCTAGTTGGTTTCCAGACTCCAAGCATCTAAGAATCATCAGCCAGCTCCAGCATCCATTCAGCAATGAAGATTCGATCCTCTCCGATACAGTATTATTATTTCTACTATCAACATATCATCACTCCATAATGAAATGAGTGTCAGAATGTAACAAGCGTTAACACGTCATCTCTCCATTACCGAATGGAATGCGTAACGCAGCACGCGGTGTTTGCTCAATTTTCTGGTCGTGTTAATTTAATTCAATTGATGTTAATACAGAACTTTTAGACACTTTACATTATTTCTTGCTGGATTTCTTTTTACCTGTTAAAATCTTCTGATTCTGTTAATTTTGTGAAAGATAAAAAATCTCAACCTGTCTGAGATTAAAAATCGGTCATATTAGCAGTTATAAAATCAGTTATAGATATAGATGGAATCCGTGGATTAGTCTACCGAAGTTGTTATCCCAGTACTTTCGGCACTTCGAAGTGCCATCATCAGGAGTGGTGTTAAAACTGGAACACAAACACATCACCGCTGATGATGGTACTTCGAAGCACCGAAAGTACTCGGGATAAAAAATTTGGTGGACTAATCCACGGATTCCATCCATATGTTAAAAAGTTGGCAAGAAAGCTCAAAAAGATCGTTAATACAATTGTTAAACAGGAGACGTGCCTTGTGTTTAATTCTACACACACACACACACACACACACACACACACACAACACAAATATATATATACATATATATATATATATATGTGTGTGTGTGTGTGTGTGTGTGTGTGAAGAGAAAAATGGAAGTGAATCGGTCGGTATGTAATATAGTGAAAAACACAGGTTCAAATAAAATGAGTGATATTTATTCAGCCAACGCTGCAGTGTTTCAATCTGTTTAGTAGATCTTCTTCAGTGCTTTTGTTGATATAAAGAAAAGTAAAATTTATCACAGAATAATAATGAGACTGTGATAGTTTTTGTTGATCAGTTTGTTCAAGAGCGCTAATTTTCAATTCAGAACATTTTAAACAAACTGATCAAAAAAAACTATCACAGTCTCTTTAGTATTCTGTGATATATTTTACTTTTCCTTAAATCAACAAAAGCTCCGAAGAAGATCTACTAAACAGATTGAAACACTGCAGCGTTGGCTGAATAAATATCACTGTGTTTTTTCAAATATTTCACTATGTTACACATATATATATATATATTATATATTATATATATACTTTGGTGTGGTACCAAGTTTCTTGGTACAAGGTGATTCTAGGTGGGTCCTAATTCTCTATCCGTAGTTTGTTGTAGAGTTCAGGTTCCGTATGAGAGCTCAATGTTTATTATTGTAAACAGAGCAAAGTTATTTGGGAATAAAAAAGCTTTTTATTCCCAAATATATATATATATATATATGAATTTAATATTTTTGAAAAAACAAATGATGTTTATAATTGCTGACAAAAATCTGTTTCGACCGCTTTAATAGATCGGTCATCATCAAGAGCAACATATGAGAGAAAGACGCATTTTTAAAAATCCCAGCATTGAATAATAGCGTTTTGTTTGTACCTTTTCTTCTAACAGTTGTTTCATCCCGTCTTTCTCTCATATGTTGCTCTTGATGATGACTGAACTATTAAAGCGGTCGAAACAGATTTCTGTCAGCAATTATAACATCATATATATATATATATATATATATATATATATATATATATATATATGACATGTATGACATATATATGACATATATAATATACATATATATATATATTATATATATATATATATATATATATATATTTATATGAGAGAGAGAGAGAGAGATATGACATACTAAATTTTATTGAGATGGTTACATAATTCCTAGAAAATTTGATATATTTTTTTATGTTTCAACTTCTCAATGTCTTCAAATTGGTAAAAATAATTTTCTTTAAATTCATTTGGTTTGGTTTAATTTGGTTCCGATGGGTTTGTTTATTGGCATAATAATCCTGTGGGTCATTTAATGCCCCCCCCCCCCAAAAAAAAAGAATGCCAGAGCTTGAGACAAAAGTTGTCACTCGAGCTCCTTTTACTGGTGTATTTTTTGTAGATATATTTCGTGGATGTATCTCATATCTGATTCACAATTTTCGACACATTTCTTCTTCTATCAAGAAGGACAAACTCTCATCCGTGTTAGTATTCTCAAACAGATCCCTCACAGAAATACTATTGAACGTTGAAAATTTAGTTATGATTGCAATTATAGATTTACAAAGAGATTAAATTTCGGCATTAAATAACCCCTATGGAGTTGATATGCAATTATATAAAAACAAACAAACAAAAAAGAACAAATCAAACATACTTCGACTCAGAAATATACATAAATCTGATAAAGTTCCCTTGAATGAGATAAAAGTGAGAATAATTTTCCAGTCATAAATATGTCGTCATAAAAAATATTGTCATAAAAATGACGTCATTAAAATGTCACCATAAAAATGCCTAGTCATAAACACATATATTGTTGAACTGTATCATCTTCGTCTATGTTGCATTCAACTTGTCACTGTTTAAAGCAAACGTGTCATTCATTCACAGTAATTACTAGCGTAGCTGATAGGTTTGGTTGGTTGGTTGGTTTGGTTGGCTGGTGGGATTTTACGGCATATCAACCACTGTTGGTTTATTTCATGCTGAAGATGTTTTGTTTTATTCATTCTTGATGGTGCTCATCTTTGTTTTTAATCTCACATTGTTAAACACATTTTTTAAATTCTTTTTTTTTTTTTACTATTCAACCCATAGATGGGACCCAATAGGTAGTACTATTCTGGGTACGGGCGGATTCGGGAGTGATGGTGATGAAGGGGTACTCCATATTCCATAGAACTCTAGAATTAGAACTACACCATAAGATAGAGTTTAATGTAATTCCCAAGACTTTAACACCCTTGGCCATCGGCCTCTAGCAGTTATATGATAAAATCGGTTGAGGCTTACTTTAAGCGCCATGATGTTGATGATGATAATGATGATTTACTGTATATTACTCCTGTCTTTTCCTTTACGAGGGTCCTGAGTTCCATCAGTCGCTTTTCAGATCTTAGGGTCCCACTTCTGCATTTTGAAGTTCTGCTTGCAGCTTAGCAAGCAAGTTTGTGCAGCGGCGGTCCCTTCTTTCCCGGTAGAGCGATGGATGAGCTCTTAGGTATGACGTTAAAATATCTGATGTTGAAGTTCAAATTCTGGAGCTCTGTGGAATGTTGAGTACCCCTTCATTATCATTACTCACTGGTCTACTCTGATGCGGAGTGATAATACCTTATAGAGTTCAATGGGTTAAATGGTTTGAATAGAAAATTATATTAAAAAAATAAATAGAAAATGGGTTAAATAGAAAACTTATGGGTTAAATAGAAAAAAATAGAAACTATATGGTTAAATAGAAACTATGGGTTAAATAGAAAAGTTAGACTTTATGGGTTAAATAGAAACTATATGGTTAAATAGAAACTCTATGGGTTTAAATAGAAAAAGTTAGACTTTATGGTTAAATAGAAATAAATAGAAACTCTATGGGCTATAAAAAAATTGAAACTCTATTGGTTAAATAGAAACTGTTGACTATATAGAAACTCTTTAGTTAAATTAAATAAAATAGTGAGTATGTGTTAAATTGAAACTATGGGTTCAATAGAAACTCTATGGGTTAAATTGGAACGATAAGGGTTCAATAGAAAAAATGTATTTGAAAAAATGTGTTTGAAAATTGAAAAGTTGCCATCAAGAATGAATATTACAAAACGTCTTCGGCCTAAGATAAACCAACAAGGGTTGACATGCCGTAAAATCAAACCAACCAACCAACCAACTGATCAGCAAGTATTTAGTTTTTAACTAATTCAAAGTAATGATGTCTCCCGCATGTTTTTCGCATTTTTTCACAAATTCCCCAGTCTTCATACTTCTCTCAGATCCTTTTTGGAAAGGTTCCATTTGTATCCATAATGATATTTACGCTTCTCATTATTTCCCTTCTCTCTCGCAAGGTCGGAACACTCTTCTCGCATTAGACGTTCAATTCAATTTAACTATATGCATAGCGACACACGCCATCATCAGATAATAGTCCTTTTTTCCGTCTTCTTCTCTGTTTACAATGAATGGATCTGACTTTCTCACTCCTCCGACTTTGTGACCATTTCCGTCACAAAAATTCCATTGAATTGTACGCTTTTTACTTTCTAAAAAACCCCAGGCGTGTAGATAATACACTGCTATTTTACATTGACATCCTAGTCTTTTACGCAGACACACTGAATAACCTTCACCAACAAGTCATATCGATCTTTCTTCTATCGGCCAAACCTTACTACTTTAGTAGTTACTAGCAAGACCTTTGGATATAGTATGGTATGCTAATTTAATTATTACAACGTTTCGTATGTTTACTTAAGAGCTATTACAAATAAATAATATTGTGATTATGAAAATGAATTCGGATTGTCAAGATAGAAAACTATTTAAAATGAAAATAAAAATAAAAATAAAATCTACAACAGAACAAAAAATCGAAAAATCAATATAATTTCCCTTATTTATATTTAACCATTATAGTTTCTATTTAACCCATAAAGCTTCACTTTAATTTGAGTATTCTTTACACACAGTCTTTAATATAGTCTCATACATTATATATATATATATATATATATATATATATATATATATATATATATATGTACACACATACACACACACACACACACACACATATATATATATATATATATATACACATATGTGTGTGTAAAAACATAGTCATATACTAAGATTGGTTTGTGTAAAAAGGAAGAATACAGTCTAAGAAAAGACAAAACAAAATTATTAGAAACACAAATTGAAAGTTAGTTGCAATTGAATGGGAAGATGGCGACCAAAAACAAAAAGTGAAAAGAAAATCATAAAAGTACCCAATACCCAAATGACACAAAAGAACAATCAGTTTCCATTACTAAATTAAAACGAAAATCAACGACATTTGTTTTCGAAGTTCGTTCGGTGCATTAGCCGGAACATAATGAACGTATAAAGAAAGACTTCCGCTTCTAATAGACACCTGTTTTCTTAAGCTCTGACTCTCTGAACTACTAACTACTAACTACTATCCGTGGAACTTTTCTGATACCGACTTATGTGATTATAACGTTTGATTGTGCGGACCAACAAAAAAAATTTGGCAAGACTCGTCCACGAATGCAGAGAAGACAATAGAAGAAAATGCGATACTCTTTGAAGATAAATCTTCTGTCTCCACCCTGTCTTATAACGAGTGCAAAATAATTCCCTTTGATCGAACGTCACAGCACTGTTGTTTGCAACAGAAGACAAACAGAAAAGAACCATGAATTGATATATATAGTATTTGTCATAAGTATTTGGACATATTATGTCTGAATTTTTAAATGAGGCTTGATAATTCGGGAAAAGTTTGTATCCAACTATTCTCCCCCAAGATATGTTAAATAGTCGGACATACCTGGCCCTTAACCTTGGAATGGAAACTGGTCTAGGAGAAGGAAATTATGAATTTAAACCAGTTAAACTCTGCTTAAGAAATTGACATTGTGCGAAGGAGTTGGTAAATATATATTATCAGACGCTATAAACAACCGGTAAAAGCAAGGTTTTATATTCAACGGTAACTAGACTTTTATATACAATGGTAACTAGATTTACAAGTTTACAAACCTGTTAAAATTTACTTCAAAATTGACCTTGTGTCACATATTACTTATACGGTGGGGTTGGGTAAATAAATATATAACTATCTGAAAATAGGTGCAAGCACTGCTGAAAATCTGCTAAAAAAACGGATGACAAATATACACACTGCTGAGGAAGAAAGATAAAAGATTTTTAAATTTGTATTATTTTAATTTTTCGGACCATTGTCCCAATTTTTATTGTTATATACTTTACGTTTCGGCTGATGTGCACTCCGAACTTCTCCAGGTTCTTCTTGTCGTACTCGGGAACCTTGTCGAACTCCGGAACTTCTCGAACCCCGGAACCTTCTAGTCAAAATCGGGAACCTACTTCTCGAACTCAAGAGCTTTCATGTCATAATTGGACACATGGCGCAACGGATATAAGGGTTGAGTTAATACAGTTCTAAGTGACAATTATCTGTCTGTTGCAGGTTCAGTCCTGGCCAGGGGCATTAATAACAGAATATGTAACACAGCTTAACAGTTGTAGCCGGAAATGGTTAACGGAATGAGAACCCCGTGGATTAAATAAAGGGCTCTGTTAGAAGTTCTGTGAAAGCTCTGGTAATTACGAAGAACGTAAATATCTACTGAGTTAAATTCTAACCTTCTTGGGAATGACACGTCAACTTGAAAATCTGGTTTCCGCTGTTCATTGATATTAGTAATTTGATCTATGAGTACCGACCGTATTTATTAAACGATTTGTTGTTTTTTTTCTTTTTTATCAGTAGTAATGAATAACATTACCCTCAATGTTGACCATTTTGACAGCTGCTATTGGCTCACTTCCAAAACGTCGATGTGTGTTTCAAGAGTATTAATATAATGAATAAATGGCGTATTTAAATTAGTCGACCTACTTTAGAGGACGTAAATAGATAATCCAGTAATTCTTCGTAATCTCCAGTTCAGCAAACATGATATCCAACGTGGGGATATTTTTTTTTTTTTTTTTTGTGGCGTTGGACAGTTAGCTGGTACAAATTCTACTGGTATTATTGGCACCTCTCCCAAACATATGAAAAATACTGTAATTTTTAGTTTGGCTTGAATTCAGACGCATAAATCAGAAAGTAGATTTTAGACGAATCATTCATGTGTGCAAATAAATTCAATTTCACGGGGCTTTTTCTATTTTGGTGGAAAATATATCATTCATTTATATCCGTTCATCAACAAAATTCCTATTTGTTATAAAAGAATGTATCGCCATACATTCGAAGTATTTCTATGATCAATTAATTAATGGATTTTAACGGCATATCAAACTGTTTAGGGTTATGCCTAGAGATTAGATGAATTGCTTTCATTGTACGTTCATATTCAAAATGTGGGGTGGGATATTATCCTTGTACCTCACTTGTACTAGGTTAGGCACAAGGCCCTATTAACGTGGGACCAACTACAAGCCGAAACTCATTGGTTGCGGGGTTAAAAATTGCGTCTATCCCCTCGGCATTCCCCCTCAAGGGGGCGCCTCAGGCACTGTGCAATAAACCCAGCCCTACATCGAAGGGGCAGGTGTGGCCTGGGGGATGGCCCCCTGGGATCGACGCTCGTGATTTTGACCCGGGGCGGGCGCGGGTCTAAGGTTTTTTTTACACATGGTCCTTGAATAGGAATAATTTTTAGACAGATCTATGTTATTCATAAGTAGGCTCAAACATAGTAGGACCCTACAATGGTAATAACACTCATATGAATGTACAATAAAGGAAATCCTTTAACTTTTGAATATAAACTCAATTGTGTCCTGTGTATGACGTTAAACTGCATCTAATAGTGAAGTTCCAAGTTCTGGGGAAGGTGGAGTACCCTTTATCCCAATCACTCCCAGATTCACTCTGACCCGGTGTGGTAGTACTTGTTAGTGTCCTATCTATGAGTTAAAAAGGTAATAAATGTGTTTGAAAAGATTTGTTTTGTTTGTTTTGTTTTGTTTTACGGCATATCAACCTCAGTGGGTTATTTAATGCCGATAAAGTTTTGAAATAAATCAATTCTTAATATTTTTTTATAAAAACATTTTTTCTATTTAACACATAGATGGGACCCTAACAGGTACTACCACTCCGGGTCAGAGTGGACCAGGGAGCAATGGTGATGAAAGGGTGCTCCACATTCCCCAAACCTCCAAAACTGGAACCTCACCATCAGATAGAGTTTAACGTCATTCCGAGGACATGTAGACCCGCAGCCACCGCCTTCTAGCACCCATATGATAAAGAGGGGTTCGGGCTTGCCATAAGGGCAATAGGGTTGGGGCAATCAAATAGGGGCTAAGGCTTGACATGACCAGCCGATTGATCATCTATGTTTGAAAAGAATTAATACCGAACAAGAATGAATTAAACAAAACGTCTTCGGCATAAACTACCCCAACAAGAGTTGGTATGCCGTAAAATCAAACCAACCAACTTTAACTTCTTGACCTAAACTCAATCAACCAATCTTTTGAAAGTGTCTCAGAGTCTATGCACCAACCGCCGTTCTGGAGACGAGGGCGTGGCTCTGTGAGGGCTATACGTTTTTAGCAGGACTCTAATCACTCTCACCTAGCCCAGGTGACCAAGGGGTGACTGGCCTAGAATCCTTTGACCTCCTTCTGATTTGATTCCCGTAACTTTTGTTTTGGGGATCGTCATAATGGAGACCAATCAGTGGTGCCACTAAACCAAAGATTAATGGTAAGTAATCATTATATATGCAATAGTCACTCTAAAAGACATTTAAGGTTTCACTCACTTACGAGTCCGCATCGGGTTTCTCGGCAATTTGTCCCACTGTTTACATTAGAGGATTTAAGAAAAAAATCGTATTATTAGAGAGGGTCGGTTTAGCTCGGTCAATAGAGCGTCAGTCTAGGAATCACAAGGTTGCTGGTTCGATACCAGCCCTCGCTAACTCAGCTTATGAGTAGTAATGGGATATGTGCGGTAAAGTGAGGAGCTTATAGGGATTTGGTGTATAACGGTATGAAATGAAATGAAGAGAGAATAACAAATGCAACTTGTTAGCCGTATAGATCGAGAGATTATTGATAAGACCGTTAAGTCTGAACGCTAGAGTTCAGACGCTCAGAACTTTTTATTTATTTAATTTTAATTTTGATTTAATTTAAATCCCCACTATACATCCACACCCAAATAGCCGAGTTACGGTAAGGATGCATCAGTGACATTGTTTGTTTTTTTTGTAAGATGTGTGTAAGACAAAGAGAGCTTTAGTATTCAGGCTTGAACGATGTTATAGTGGCCCCGTAGCGAGGGAATTTTTCTCTGGCTAAAAGGACCAATTATACCTCTGAAGGGTTGTGTATGTAAGAAGGCAGAGGTGGCTTTATTAATCAGGAATTATTTTAATGAGGTCGTAGTGGACTGTAGCGAGGGAATTCCTCCCTGGCTAGAAAGGACCAGCTATACCTCTGTAGGGTATGTGGAAAGACAAAGGTGTGTATGTGGAAACGTCAAAAGTGTTTTATTTTTGTTTTTTGTTTTTTTGTCACTTTGGTTTTATAGAAGGACTTGTTTGTTCGTTGGTTGCTTGGTTTTTTTTTTTTTGGTTTTTTTTTTATTTATTTATTTATTTTTTTTTTGCGTGGGTTGATTTCTTCGTTGAATTATATCTTTGGCTTCTTGGTGCCAAATAATCCTTTAAAGAAACAAGAGAGTTATTGTCCAACTCTTTTTCCCTTGACAATTAATTTTTTTTTTTATGTGTGTGTGTTTGGTAAGGTCGTGACGACGGAGAATTATGGCTGAATTTTTTATTTTATCGTTTACACGTGTTTCGCGTGGGGACGAAATTAAAAACAAAACTTGAGCCTTTTTTTTTTTCCTTTTTTCATGTAACCTCCTGTCTTTTTTTGGTGCAAACGTTTAGTATGGACGCAAAAGAGACACAATTACTTGACCTTCTTTTCTTTTTCTTTTTTAAAATTAATTTTTTAAATTTTTGAATTCAATCCCCTGCTAGGTTGGCTTTAGGTCCGTGTATGGTTTAGAAGGTATAGTAGGTTCATTTCATTTTTTTTAAGTTGGGTAAGGTGAATGTGTGTAACAATGTTCAGAATTTCGATAGTAGTGGTGGAAGTGAGTGGGTAGAAGATTAAATAGTAAGTAACATGTGTTCATTCAACATTTTTCTTTTTAATTTTTAATTTTTTTAATTTTTAATTTTTTTAATGTTTTATTTGTTTTTTTAATTTATTTTTGGTGAATGTAGAAAAAATATAAAAATATGACTTACTCACAATTTCCTATATATATATATATATATATATATATATATATATATATATAATAAATGTGGAAAAATATGGTGTTTGGTTTGGTTTTCTTTCGGTTTTTTAAGGTTAACTTCCGCAATGGGAGTTTTCAAGAGAAAAAAAACAATAATGGAAGGAACAAAATTTCATGTGTCATTATTGTATATGCAAGGACAAATTGTAATTATTTACTCAGGTTTTTTTGTTTTTTTTTTACTTCGCTTTTTTTTTCTCAGCCCCCTTTTTCTTTTTGTTTTTTCTTTTTCTTTTTGTAGGTAAGCTCTACGTAATTTATATTTTCTCTCGTTTCTTCTTTCTTTCTTTTATTCTTCTTGATGTACATTTCATATACATCGGTGTCATGTTTTTTGTTGCTGTTTGTAACGCGAGGCATTCTCTTCGATGTGGTGCGGCTTCCATGATGTGATATTTTGATAATAAAATCTGCGATGAACTTTTAATTTTTTTTCTTTTTAATTTTTTTTTTTAATTACATCGGTTTGACAATTTATGGTGGTGGTGTTCAAATCACATCGGGAGGTCACCAATTTATAGGGATTTGGTGTATTATAGTATGAAATGAAATGAAGAGAAAATAACAAACTCAATTTGTTAGCCGTATAGATCGAGAGTTTATTGATAAGACCGTTAAGTCTGAACGCTAGAGTTCAGACGCTCAGAACTTTTTATTCATTTAATTTTAATTTTGATTTAATCTAAATTCCCACAAGCTGAAGGTAAGTGTGGCACTCCACATTATGTGCTAAAATAATCTCCTTGGTATAGCGCTAGTGCAAAGGGGATATATTTCCTCGCTATTTGGCTGATACCGACATTAGGCAGCCCCGGCAACTTGTTTTGTTTTTTTGTTTGATTTTTTGTTTTGTTTTGTTTTGTTAAGTTAATCTGATTTTCATGTTTACCCCCTTTTGTCTGATTTTTATATCAAGGGTTTTTTTCCTTCTTTTTTTTCTTCTTTCTTTCTTTCTTTCTTTCTTTCCTTTCTTCTTTCTTTCTCGGTTTCCTTCCTTCTTTCTTTTCTTCTTTTTCTCTTTATTCCTTCTTTTCTTTCTTTTCCTTCTAACTTTCCTTTTGTCTGTCTCGGTCACTCCTTTCTTCATTCTTTCATTCCTTTCTTCATTATTTCATTCCTTTCTTCATTCTTTAATTCCTTCCTTCATTTCTCTCTTTCATTCCTTCATTCTTTCCATCTGTCTGTCTGAGTCAGTCTTTTCTACCTTCCTCCCTTCCTCCCTTTCAATGTGGTTACTTAACGCTGTATAAAAATGCTGACATCCAAAGATCTTCCTGACTTGTGAAGCCATTACTGACCCCCCCCCCATCCCAACAATTCCTTGTCTTCTCTCCATCTTTAAAACATCTCCTCCTCCACCTACTCAGTTTCCGTATTGGCAACAAAGTTAAGTGACGTTTTCTGTTTCCTTTTTTTTTTAAATCGACGCACATATTTATATTTATTTTTAAGGCCAATCTTATTTCCCGTTATCTTTGGTGGTTCCCACACATATTTTCTCATTCTGTGAATAGACGCTTTGAAAAATGCATTTTCAGCAAAACATGACACATTCAAGGTGAATGATTCCCT
>CM042138.1:92132617-92160073 GCA_023376005.1 Doryteuthis pealeii
AATCATACTGTGGTATATCCACAGGCCCGCTAGTTATTTATTATTTCTATATTTGTCATTTAAATTTCAGATAATTTGAACGAGAATTAGTCACGTTATTATATTACGAAATGACATACAAGGTGTGTCAAAAAGCATCGAGATTTTTGTACTTTTTTGGCACATATTCTGAAAAAATACCGTTCCATTCATTGTTTATTTGTATCTTTGTAAAAACAGCTTCAAACTCGGCACTTTTCTGACACACCTTGTATTCTGAAAAAAATTAACGTTCCATTCATTCTTCATTTATATCTTGGTAAATACAGCTTCAAACACGGCTATTTTCTGACACACTTTGTATTCCGAAACAAAATTAACGTTCCATTCATTGTTCATTTGTATCTCGGTAAATATGGCTTCAAACTTGGCACTTTTATGACACGCCTTGTATTCTGAAACCAAATTAACGTTCCATTCATTATTCATTTGTATGTTGGTAAATACAGCTTCAAACTCGGCTATTTTATGACACACCTTGTATTCTGAAACAAAATTAACGTTCCATTCATTGTTAATTTGTATCTTTCTAAATAAAGCTTCAATCTCGATACTTTTTGATACACCTTGTATCTGAAAAAAAAATAACGTTGTATTGATTGTTCATTTTGTATCTTGGTAAATAAAGCTTCAATCTCGATACTTTTACGACACGCCTTGAAAATTCTTCTGATGCTTTCAGTACATTTTCTAAAAAAAAAAAACGAAAAGAAATAAACTTTGTTGACCTTAATGACACATTGTATGCCTGTACCAGGAGTTATCTTTTTTTGTCATCGATCTCTTAGACCTTTCCATGGGTTGAACCAAACATTTTTTGTGTGACTCTATTATATATACCTTTTGTGTTTTTTCCTACCATTCAGTACATTAGATCTGTACTCATCTCCTTTGGTATATCCGGCCTGCTTGCTTTACTTATATTTTTTTTAGAAATATGTTTGGGAATTTCTATGATATCATGATAAAAGATACAACTGGTATGTTCAAAAGTATTCAAGTACGATAACTGACTTGAATAACGGAATTGATTCAGATGTTGTCCATACGGAGTCTGATTTTTCTTTATGTTATCTTTCAAGAAATGGACACTGAAATACTAAAAAAAAATTTACCGGAAAATAGAGGGGTATTGAATTGATTATTTGTACACATTGAAAAGACGATGAAATGTTAGCACTTAAATATACTTCCCCAGTATCTTACCAAATATCCTATATGTTTTTATAGTAAACAGCAGGGGGGTTAAGAAAGATGTCAACAAGATATAAAAATCCATTGTGTTACCAAGTGAAATATCAACTGAAAAGATAAACAAAACTCTGGGTTTTTTTCATACAAATAGTGCCTGTGTCTTATCTCAATTACCCACAGGGCTTAGTGGCTAACGTGCTGGGTTGCGACATAATACTAAGCGAGTTCGAACTCAAGTCGCGCGATTACCTTCACATTCGGACAAATACCCTTGAGGAAAAGTAAACTATTAAAAAATAGGATGTGGATGGAAATTGAATTTAAAGGCCATTGAAGGTGACCTTTAAGAGATTAAAAAATAAAATAGTTCTTCAATAAAGTCGATATCATATGATCTCCTTGATTTTCATTGTATAAAAACGATTTAAATGATATTATGGTAGCCTCTATCATAATATCATTTAAATCGCTTTTATCGTGTTGTATCGTGTTGTGGTTAACGTCGATGGAAATGTACTCGTCGACACGAGTTCAAATACTAGACGAGACTGTTTTCGTTTAATATAAAGTTGATATTCTGGGAAAAGGAATGCATCCAACTATCCTCCCTCGAGTTAAAGATAAATAGTTGGGCAGACTAGGCACGTTAACTTTGATTCGGCAATCAATTTTTTAAATGCTTTTGAATTTTTAAAACAAAATTCCAATTCAATAATAAATTTAATTCATGCCAAATTATATGTATTTTTCTTCCAATTATGTTTTTAACATATATATAAATATATATATATATATTTACCAACCCCTCCGCACGAGCAAGATGCAACACAAGATCAATTTCTTAAGCGGAGTTTTACAGGTTTGAATTCAGAGTTTTCCTTCTCCTAGACTGGTTACCTAGCCATGGTTAAAGAGTCCAGTCTGCCCTGCTATTTACCCATAGCTGGAGGGAGAATTGGATTCATACCTTTCCCAAGGGTATTAGCGCCATGTGAAATGCCAACAGCTTCGTCCGGGAATTGAACTGGGGTTGACAAGTCCATTTCCTGCGACTCTAACCATTAGTTTATATATATATATATATATATATATATATATATATATATATATATATATATATATGGTTGAAGGCCACTCAAAATATTGGATGAAATAAAGCAGACCAAAGGCACAACAGTATTCATGGATTATAATTGCTTTTGTTTCTTCTCTTTATATTTTCGGTGTTTCAAATATCACCGAGAACTTTCCCAAGAACATTACACACAGACACACAAACACACACACACACATATATATATATCATTATTCTCTAATCGAAACCGTCACCAAACATCACTCTAATTCTCCAACCGTAAACGTCTCAGAGAATGTTTTAAAAAAAATTTATCACTTTAAAATTGTCTGTATTTTGACCGTTTTAACGGCAAATATCGAAGATTTATCCTGAAGAAGGCCGTTTTATAATTATCTATTATTATCATTTTATTTTATATTTAAAATGATAATACGTAGAATACAATGTGTACATGAACAAACTCCTGGCCGAAACACGTGTTGGTAATTTATTAAATTAATTTTATCCATTCAACATTCTCCTTTCTTTATTTATTTATCCTTTCAATATATATATATATATATATATATATATATATATATATATATATATATATATAATTAAAAAATCCGGAGAAGAAATCTTCCTTACGACATAGTTATTTTTTAAAAACGTGTCGCAGTTTGCACAGCTCAACGTTGTGCTCTTATTGTTAGAGTCACAGAACAAAGAATTATTCTACCACAAAGGTCCTATGTTTTTGTCGCCTTCAAATCCGTTTACCAAGCAGCCATTTTATGCTTATGTTCCCATTTTTTATTCCATCGAGTATTTTGGTTTTCTTTTTTCCGTTATAACCTCGATTTCAACTGCTCCCAAGAGCCTCCATCTTGACATCAACGTCCATGTTGGATGCAATTAAGAAACCTTGGGAGCATGAAAGATCACTTTCACAATCCTTCAGTTAGTGAATAATTTATCATTTCCATTGACATCTTTATCCACAGGATGACTGGCTCGTTGCGGAGATCCATCATCTAATATCAAACGTCTGATTGGGTTCTTCTGTTCCCAGCATTCCCAGGTTGATTCTACCTTAATCACATTGTACAAAAGGAAGGTAATCCAATTCTGTATATGTAAATTACATACGTATGAACCGCTGGAGGTTGTTGACAAGGTTTGAGAGAAATGTCACTCTATCTGTTACCAAATGTATTGGGCTGGTACATAATAAGTATGGCATTTTCTTTCAACAGATTATATTCACAAAAAACGATAACAATTAGTGGTTTATTTAATTTGCTTCATAAAACCGGTAATACATTTTTGGTACGATCAACTGCCACTCGCTCGAGTTCGGCCTATGACATCAGCTTTAGACACGCCCACAAATCTTGATGATAACAAATTTCTCTTCGTTTACAGTACAGCCTCAATTGTTTTGCTTTTAAAACGTAATATTTTTAGCTTAGAAAATTGAAAGTTTTAAATAAAAAAACAACAACTTTGAATCATGTAAATTTCTGGTTCTACAAATGAAATATTTGTTTAGTTACAAATTTTATTTTATTTACATTTTTATATTGCGTTTAGAAGTAGAAATTTCCGTAATTTATTTATGTTTTGTTTGTTTTTTTAGTAAGGTTTTCACTCAAAGATCTTCTTAAAATTTATCGAGTGAGGGGAAACATGAAATGATTGTTTGATTTCTAAAAAAAAAAATGTAATGAATCATGCATATTAAAATAATTGTAAATAAAAATTTATATAAAAATATAGAATTGTTTTATTTATAAATAAAAATGTAAATAAAATAAAATTCGTAACTAAAGAAAAAATGTTTGTAGGACCCTAAATTTACATGATTCAGAGTTGTTTTCTTTATTTAAAACTTTCAATTTTCTAAGCTAAAAATATTACGTTTTAAAAGTAAAATGATAGTTTGGTCCTGGCTGTACTGTAAGCGAAGATTATATTGTTTTCATCAAGATTTGTGGGCGTGTCTAAAGCTGATGTTATTGGCCGAACTCGAGCGAGTGTCAGTTGATCGTACCAAAACAGTATTACCGTCATAGAACAATCCCGTCTTTTCAGAATGCGTATCGAAAATCATATCCACATTCGTCATATTCGAGTAATGTTGAAATGAAGCCTAGTCATTTCGCAATCTCAGTGAACTTTTTGGTGAAGGAAAAATCAGCAAAAGCCAAGTTTGAACGATGGTTCCAGAATTTCAAGACGGATGATACAAACCTCGCAGAGAAAGAAGGAAGAGGTCGATCATCAAATTTCAACAACCGGGAACTTTTAGCAGCCACGGAAGAGGACGGGAGCTTGACAAAATGAATATTGACAGAAGACTTCAATGTGAAACATTCGACCTTCGATCGTCGTCTCAAAAAGCTCAGAAAAGTATGGAAGTTTGTTGGCTGAACCCAACAAACTCTCCGATAACAACAAAGCCGAAATTGTCCGAAATTTTACTGATGAATAAAATTTGTTGAATTGATCCTATATTTTACTTTACTCCCAAGTAAAAATGCCTCGGAGAACAGACACTCTTCTTGCGTCTGTTCTCTTTAAACACTCAGTCCAGGCTGCTAAAAATTTTCCTTTTGTGTTTCACTTTTGTTACTATTGATACGTTTTGACCAATCAAAATCCAACAGGTCAATCATTCGCACATTATTCTTTATTGTTGTTAATTTCCACTATTATATAATTTTAAACTAAAATATTTGGATTTTCCACATATTATTTTCCACATGTGTATTCCACCTCCATGCCAGTCCTATGATGGAAGCAAACTTCTTCTTCCCGATTGAATGTGGTTGACTCTTTTATATATCTTAGCAGCAATCTTTCTTACGATGGATCCCTTGATTCTGAAATAAATCCAAGGATAGAAAATGCCAGCGGAAAGCTCGAAAGTCGTGTGTGGTCTGACAGAGTTATTACCATCTAAACCAATCTCTGTGTTAAAGAAGAATATCTGTCCTTTTAGGCTCTTCTGAGATTTTGGACAGCATATCACAGTCACATCAAAAACTTAGAAAGATTCTATCAAGCTTGTCGTAGGAGGATCCTAAACAGAAAATGTCAGTATCTACCGCCAGGCATTACTGTGCTCCATAGTGCCAATACATATATATACACATACCCTCCACATACAGGCTAACACACGCACATACAAACATATATATATATATATATATATATATATATATATATGTATGTATGTATGTATGTATGTATTATATTAAAGCTGGGATTATCACCTTTTGTTTTCTAAAGGCTTTTTTACTATTTAGTTTAATGACACAAACTTCATAATAATATATACCTTGCTTTAAGGATTACGTTATGTTTGAAAAATCTATTTTAATTGGTTCTAATTAGTTCTAATTAGCAATTAAGTAAAAAACTGACCCATCCCTCACTGTCATTTTATATATTACTTTCACCCTCTCTATGTATATTTGATTACATCCTCCTTATATAATGTTAGTCTCTCTATGTGAGTAAGAGTGAGAGAGTAAGTGACTGAGAGTTATTGTGTTAGAGACATTTAACTATGTTAAAATCATTTTTAAGATAGGGGTGAGCGGGTAGAGGCATAGCTACCGTGGACCAGCAGTGGAGTCGTCCTTCCTAGAACCCGTCTCCCCAGTAGGCATAAAAAAGGAGATTTTTTTGCTGGGACGTCGGGGGAGGGGAAGCTGTTTGTAACTCGGTGCTATGGTGTAGTGAAGTTTGTTCGGGCTAACATTTCCTTTTCGGTAAAAGAGTTTGTAACGCGTTACTGCTGTGGAGTGAAACATTATCCATTTCAATTTATATTCGGTCAAATGTTTCCTTTCTATAAAATCTCACGAAATGATTTTAATGTTTTAAAAAACTTTCTGGCCGTATTTCTAACCGGCCCTCGCCAACTCAGCGTATAAGTAGTACGGGGATCTGTGGTAAAGTGAGGAGCTGGTGGTAGGTGTGCCTCAGACGCTAAAAACTATCTCCTTGGTAGAGCGCAAGTGAACAGGAGATAGACTCCCTCGCTGTATGGCTGATACCGACTCTAGGCCCATCCCTCACTGTCATTTTATATATTACTTTCACCCTCTCTATGTATATTTGATTACATCCTCCTTATATAATGTTAGTCTCTCTATGTGAGTAAGAGTGAGAGAGTAAGTGACTGAGAGTTATTGTGTTAGAGACATTTAACTATGTTAAAATCATTTTTAAGATAGGGGTGAGCGGGTAGAGGCATAGCTACCGTGGACCAGCAGTGGAGTCGTCCTTCCTAGAACCCGTCTCCCCAGTAGGCATAAAAAAGGAGATTTTTTTGCTGGGACGTCGGGGGAGGGGGAAGCTGTTTGTAACTCGGTGCTATGGTGTAGTGAAGTTTGTTCGGGCTAACATTTCCTTTTCGGTAAAAGAGTTTGTAACGCGTTACTGCTGTGGAGTGAAACATTATCCATTTCAATTTATATTCGGTCAAATGTTTCCTTTCTATAAAATCTCACGAAATGATTTTAATGTTTTAAAAAACTTTCTGGCCGTATTTCTAACCGGCCCTCGCCAACTCAGCGTATAAGTAGTACGGGGATCTGTGGTAAAGTGAGGAGCTGGTGGTAGGTGTGCCTCAGACGCTAAAAACTATCTCCTTGGTAGAGCGCAAGTGAACAGGAGATAGACTCCCTCGCTGTATGGCTGATACCGACTCTAGGCCTCCCCGACGACTTTACTTACTTATCTATCTTTTAATTTAATTCATTTTGAAAACTCTCTTTTTTCCCTAATCCCCGGGACTAAAAAAATGTTGTCTCCTTTTCATTTTAAAAAGGAAATAAAATTAATTAAATCGATTATTTAAGGACGAATTTTTGTCAGTGTATATCACATAAATGTGTCCTGGCCTCCTGACCGAAAAAACGCTATGCAGTGCCTGCTGAAAATCCGAACCGTGCTATTTATGAACTCCCTAGCTGTTTGAAGGCGTTACATATTTTGTTAAAATTTGAGATCATTTGAGCAAGAATCGGGTATATTATTAGACAATGTCAATTTTTTGGACACTCTGTAAATACGCATATGCATACATACATACATGCATATATATAGAGAGACACAAACGTACATCATTCATATATATATATATATATATTATATATATATATATATATATAATATAAGTTAAGAGAAAGGAAATGAATCCGACGGTATGAGCATAGATAAAAGGATATGAAAACAACACAATATGCTGTTAAAGAGAAAACAATTATATCATATTCATAGCTAATATTGAACAATATTTCGATTTATAAAAATCATCTCCAGAGCAGAAGTAAAAAAAACAAGCTCTGAAGATGATTTTTATAAATCGAAATATTGTTTAATATTAGCTATGAATACGATATAAACTGTTTTCACTTTAACAGTTATTGTGTGTTCTCTTCATATCCTTTTATCTATATATATATATATATAATATATATAATATATATATATTTGAATAATCAAATTAAATCGATATAATACCATCTGGTATCCCCAATAGCAGAATCTTTTTTTTTCTTTTTTCATCAAGATTTGAATAAATGAAAAACAGACTCGCCTTTAACACTTGGCAAGATGAATAATAAAATTCAACACATGATTTTAAAAATCATAAAAACACGAAGCTTTTGGCGAATATAAATTATTCATGACGTTAACAAAACACGACATGCGCAATACAACGTGTAATTTACACTAGAAAATGTTAAGCAAAAAAATACTTTATGCTGAAAATTAAATTCAGCTACACGACAAAAATTGTTTACGTTAACAAAATCGGAAGACTTTTATTATTATTATTACTAGCAAATATATGCACCCTCGGGGTGCAACTATATAAGTTTTAATGCAATGAAATATTATATTAAATTAGAAAGGCTAAAAATATGAAACTAAATAAGAATTCATATAAAAAGATTTTAATCAAATGGGGGGGAATCGAAAAATAGAACAATTGAAACTGACTCTTCCATAACTCCCGTCTTTCATTACTAAATTTTCTTGATTTAACTATTTAGTTAAAATAGGAAGTAAAGAATAAAATTACAGTTATTGCTTTTTGTTAATGGATTTCTTTTAAGATTTATCCCCGAGATGTTTGCTCTTATTCATTAAGATAAAACCAAACAATTAGAAATCAATAACACTAAACACATTTTCATTAAAATCAAATTTTTAGTATTAATATGCAAAGTATCCTTCCCCTTTACACTGTAAACCGCTATTTTGTTGTATAAATAAATACAATTGTATGTTATTAGTACGTAGATTTGTCTAACATATCTAACTCCGGTTTTGACCAGGAAGAGGTGTTCCAGTGGCTTCGGCCCTGGACCGTAAAAATTGACATCGTTGATTCCAGAGTACCATCCTCCTAGACACCACCTGCCCCCTCAATTTAGAGGGACAGGGATGGGTTTTCCTAGTGCCTGAGGCGCCCACTTGAGGGGTAATGCTGACGGTATCAACGCATTTTTTGTGTCTACTACCCATGAGCTTTGCCTTGTGTGTGGGCTCACAAAAAATGTCCTTGTGTCACACCCTCATAACTGGGATGAGATGCAAATACATCTAACGCCAGTTTCGACCGGGGTGTCCGGTGGCTTCGGTCGGTGGACACTACAAGCTAATATCGTTGATCCCAGGGAGGCATCCTCCTAGGCATCACCTTCCCCTTTTGACAGGGGCAGGGCTGGGTGTATTGACCAGTGCCTGAGGTGCCCCCTTGAGGGGGAATGCCGACGGGATCAATGCATTTTTGCACCCTCCATCCATGAATCTCGGCTCGTAGGGCCTTGTGCCTAACCCGTGAACGTGGGGCACGTGGTAAATATCTAGTATGTAGATATGGTCGACTGTATTACTAATGTAAAACAATTTTATTAATAATTGAGGTTTAAATAAAAATAAAGTTGTGGAGAATTTAACGTAAATAACTAAGGGAAATGTGACTTGAGAAGTAATATAGTTTCGGTTACAGATAGAAAAACGCACAATCTCCATTACAATAAGATTATTATTAGTTTTTCCCACAGTCGTTAGTTGATAGTCTTTCACTGGAGTCTGAGTGACAACAAGTCGCCTAAGGTCTCCAGTACTCACCTGATTATTCCACCTGATTGCAACCATGCTGTATTTCACACCAGCGTTAGCTGATGGTGTTTCGCTGGAGTTTCAGTGACTCTCCTGAGTATTCCGGTTTATTTTAATAATGCTGTTGACTGGATGTTCGCAATTCTTCCAGTCTCTCTAGTCTTTTTTTTTTGCTTTTGGGGACCGTTCCAAGTCCCCCAACTATTATTGGTAAGAGTTTCACCTTCATATTACACAGGTTCTATTATTAGTTTTTCACACCAGCGTTAGCTGATGGTGTTTCACTGGAGGCTGAGTGACAACAAGTCTCCTCACGCCCCCCGTACTCTTCTGAATATTCTAGCCGATTGCAGCAATGCAGTAGTCTGGTCTCAATTCTTCCTCTGATTTCCAGATAATCCAGTCCTTTTCCCAAGATTTTGGGACCGCTCCAAGTGCACCAACTACAATTGGTATCACTTTCACCCTCATAGAGCAAAGCTTTTTCAATTTTATGGAAAGGTCAAGGTATCTGACTATCCTTTGATTTTCCTTCATCTTCACCCTGTGATCTGCTGGAACGGCAAAGTCTACCAGTTGACACGTTCTCGTTTTTTGTTAATCAATACTAGGTCTGGCGTCTTGGCTGGGATAAGATGATCCGCCTGTATCTCAAAGTCCCAGAGAATTTTATGCATTTCCTTCTCAAGAAGAGATTCTGGTTTATGCATATACCATTTTGTTGGATGGTCAGGCTAGGACATATTAAAGAGTCTTGTTGAGGGGAAAGACATTTCTGTTTCTCGGAATTCTGTAAAAAGTGAGAAAAACTTGCAATGAGCAAAGTAACAATAATAAAAAGTAAAAGCGAAAATGAATGAGACACAGGAGACTAGACGGGGTAGGCTGTTCGGAGAGAGAGAGAGAGAGAGAGAGAGAGAGGGGGGGATATGAGAGGGAGAGGGAGAGAGAGGGAGAGGGAGAGAGAAAGAGTTTACATAATTAATCATATGATAAATGAATGCAGAAAATTGGTCCAGAATACAGACATAAATCCTGGACGAGGCTGTTTGCATTTCCCATAGTCCTACTATACTTGGTAACGGTATGAATCCAACTATTTTTCTTGTCATTATATGTATTTACCAATCCATTCCGCGCGAGTAGGATGCGACAAAATATCAATGTCTAAGAGGAGCTTAATAATTTTGAAGGAAGGGATAATAGTTGAATGCATACCTTTCCCAAGGGTATTAGTGCCATGTGAAAGGAAACCAGCCTCGTCCAGAATTTGAACTCGGGTTGACGTGTCCATTTTCTATGACTCTAACCATTACACCACGCGCCTCCACTGTAGATGTTAGGACAGACTGGGATCGTTAACTTTTGTTATATCAACAGGTCTAAAAGGGGAATATTTCGAATGTCTGTTATATTTCACTTTCAAATATGACTTTATATCTCGAATATAATTTCCTCTCACTTTGTACTCTTAAGCAACAACAACAACAACAACAATGTGGAACATGTCAAACACCTTTGACAGTTAAACACTTATTCATGGAATGCAGTTTTTTTTTGCTCACATCAGAAACCGATATTTTAAAGCAAACAATATGAAAGATCTGTTTGAAATGTCAACATGGAGGATATTCTCTCTTTTTTTAAGGAAATAAAATTATACCATAAAATATAGGCATGAAACAAATCAATACCATACAACATAATCCCCAATAATGCTAACACATTTTTAAAACCAATTACTAAAAAGTATAAATATAAATACACGATATGTATTACTTCCTAACCGTTAGGCATGACATAACCCCAGACGGGTTGATATGCCGTTAAAATCAATAAATAAACAAACAAACAGCAAATGTCTAGGTTGTACACCAGGTGAATTTTTATCCCCGTAGTTTTCCAAGGCAAAAAATAAATAAATAAAATAAATGAATAAACGGTTTACCTTACTAATTTACTTGGTACGGGTAGGGGGATTCGTTTTTTGCCTAAGCACATTATCGTGAAGTAAAATTCAAACTTTCTTTTTCATCTCTGTCTATCTTTCTTTTTTTCTTTCTTTCTTTCTTTATTTCTTTTTTGTCCTGATCTTTTTATTTATTTCTCTTTCATTCTTTTTTTATTTCCTTCTGTCTTTGACTTCATCTATTTAATTCTTTCATAGCTGAGTCATAGTCTTGTAACAAAGGACATTATCGTGAACTAAAACTGAAACTTTTTTCTTCTCTTTCTTTCTTTCTTTCTTTCTTTCTTTGTCTTCAGCTCTTTATTTCTTTCTGTTCCTCACTTCTCTCTTTCTTTCTTTCTTTCTTTCTTTCTTTCTTTGTCTTCATCTCTTTATTTCTTTCTGTTCCTCTCTTCCTTCCTTTCTTCCTTCCTTCCTTCCTTCCTTTCTTCTTTCTTTCTCTTTCTTTCTTTCTTTCTTTCTTACTTTGTTTCATCTCTTTATTTCTTTCTATTCTCTTCCTTCCTTCTGTCTTTTCTTCATCTCTTATTTCTTTCTGTTCCTCTCTTCCTTCCTTCCTTCTTTCTTTCTTTTTTCTTTCTTTGTTTTCATCTCTTTATTTCTTTCTGTTCCTCTCTTCCTTCCTTCCTTCTTTCTTTCTTTCTTTCTTTCTTTGTCTTCATCTCTTTTTTCTTTCTGTTCCTTCTCTTCTTTCTTCCTTCCTTCCTTCTTTCTTTCTTTTTCTCTTGTCTTCATCTTTATTTCTTTCTGTTCTCTCTTCCTTCCTTCTTTCTTTCTTTCTTCCCCCTTTCTTTCTTTCTTTGCCTTCATCTCTTCATTTATTTTTCTTTCTTTCTTTCTTTCTTTTTTTTTCTCTCTTTCTTTGTCTTCATATTTAATAGCTTAGCTGTAGTTCTATAACACATAAAATATTCCCATTTCTCATTCACAGGAGTCTAAAGAAGAATTACTTCAAATTTTCTTTGGTCGATTTATTCATCCATTCATAATTATTGATAAAAACATCACTTGTAAACATTCCGCCATGTTTCAGCACTAGCCGAACTTTTGGCGCGCTTTTTAACGCAACTTCCATCAGCCAATTTAAGCGAATTTATCTGCCTAGAGAGTCGCGTTATTTTCCTTCCAGCTTTTCCGGTGACTATCACCATAGGTAATCTATTATTTGCATTAATGTATTTGTTGTATACCTCTTTCTTTACTTTCTTTTATTCTTCTTCTGGCGTCTTTGACATCTTAAGTTCTTCTAGCGTCTCTTCGTCTTGGTGGTCGCACTTAACTCATTTTTTCTTCTAGATCAGGCTTGTTATCATTCATTGATCACAAGACCGTGTTATTTTCTTAACCTTTTATTTACTTAACTAAACATTTCATGTAACTAAACATCTGGCTAACATAGCGCGCGCATGCAGTGAGTTCCAGTTAAGGCAGTACATCTCTGTCCGACGTCAAACTGAAACTGAGGACCCAAGCAGGTCCCACGTGACTTCACGTATTTCGCGGGCTTTCTGTACTATTCCATGGAAAGTCCCGCCCGTGATATGAAAAGGCCATCCCTTTAGAAATACAGGGGATTGACAATAATCTTATGCAACCGCATAGATTATGTAACATATTCAGGTGAATTGGAAAGGAATCATGAATTAAGAATTTAGAAGAACCTACACTGCATGATATTTTGTTCCATTGGTGAAAATTGGAAAAATCTAACCCGTGGTTATATCATACCACTTGGCCGAAAATTTCAAAACGTTTTGATTCACTCAAACCTTATATCTATAGGGATCGGCCCCTATATTTTTACGGCATGTGGAATTGACCAAATTAAAATAATTAAGTTTTCTTAAATAACTAGATTTACAATGGCATGTCATGAGTTTAGAATTAGGTAAACAAAAGAGAATCGAAATAATATTAGTTTGGAAATATTTTAGAAACAATAGAAACAATGGTTTAAATTCATCCGATAATTTATGTCACCAGAATTCCACAGATACCAAAATCATTCGATATTGCATCATTGCAAATCACCTGATATTTGAGGAATATTTTAGCTTAATGATCACAATAGACAATGACAAAAAGAGAATTATAAAAAGACCCTTTGAGCTGAAAGACTAGAGAGACACGGACAGTAAGGAGCTTTCGCTCTTCCTGACTCGACAGAGTTGGAGCGGATGCTCCTAACTCGACAGTGGGAATGTCCGAAAACATCAAATACGACTCAACAGGTCCGTCTATTTTTTTCGTCTCCTATTTCTCTCTCTCTCTCTCTCTCTCTCTCTCTCTCTCTCTCTCTCTCTCTCTCTCTCTCTCTCACTCACTTACTCACTCACTCACTCACTCACACACACACACACACACACACACACACAACAAATTTCAACTTTCAATCACAAGTTCCAATCACAGACAAAACTACTATCATGTTGACACAAGCAATCACACTAATATAAACACCATGTCACAGTTGTCACACACAACTATACACAGACACAATCAGACTGCAACACCACTGAAAGAACAATGAAACTATATTAATTGTATTTATGTATATAAAGTTTGTTTCCTTTATCAATGTCTTCTTCTTTTGTTACCTATGGAAACTACATTTTCCGTAGTCCTTATACATATAAATTGTAGGGACCCATAACTCGGATCTTCAACTCCTCAACCATACACTCCCCAAACAAACCGGGTCCCTACATATCCGTTGCGCCATGTTTCCAGTTCTTAATGACAATCATCTGTTAGTTTACAGGTTCAATCCTGGCTTAGGGTGATAATAACATAGAATACATGGTTTAACATATGTTCCCTGTCATTGTTAACGGAATGAGAATGGTCTACCTAGGTGGCTTGAATAAAGTTTTGGTTCAAAGTTCCGCGAAGGCTTCCGAGTTGACCAAGAATGTTCCCGAATTCAAAGAGATGGTTCTTGCGTTTGACAAAGAAACACCTAAAATAAGTGGAAATCGACCGAAACGTTGTGTATATAATAATAAAGATGAGGACAATAGTCCGCAAAATCCAAATAATAACAAAAGAGAAAAAAAACTTCCCAACTGTTGGTCTTTACTATTCATCGAAAAAGTTAATGAAAATATTATTAGGTAAAGTATCTAGCCCATCGCAAAAAAAGTTACTTTGGAAGATGAAGATAATGTTCGTATTTTTAGAGTTAAAAACAGAGTCTGTTACACCAAAACTCACCCCTTCCTTTGAGTTGCGGAAGGAGGGGGCTAACCCAGTCAATAAAATGGGAGTGAGTCTTTCTTCTTGCCTTCTCCTGCTTTCAATCAACACATGACTATAACTGAAAGTGACAGTGTCATTTGTAAGTAATCTATGCGGCTTTCATGATGTACATATGTCATCCATATGACATCTAGGGCGGGCATCTCAGACATGCCTGGACTAGTTTACCTAGACGAGCGCTAGAGAAGTCAGAAGGCTTGTTGTCACTTCGATTGTGATGAAAGCTAGCAGCTAGTTTGAAAAATCGCAACGAGTAAGAGTGCCAGCAGATCACAGGGTGAAGCTAAAGGAAAATGAAAAAATGGACAAATATCTGGACCTTGCCAGAGAACTGAAAAAGTTATGGAACATGAAAGTGAAAGTGATACCAATTGTGGTTGGTGCACTTGGAACGGTCCCAAAAGGATTAGAAAAGGGTTTGGAAAGTTTGGATATCAAAGGAAGGATTGAAACCATTCAGAATACTGCACTGCTACAATCTGCCAGAATACTCAGAAGAGTCCTGGAGACCTGAGGAGACTTGCTGTCACTGAGACTCCAGTGAAATACCATCAGCTAACACTGGTGTGAAAACTCAAAAGGAGTGAATAATAATAATAATAATAATAATAATAATAATAATAATAATAATAATAATAAAAAAGTGCTTTTACAAGAAGAATGCAACTGACCTATCCAAAAAATTAAATTTTACATTAGGTCGCTGGACACATTAGCAGCATGGTCCGATAGGGTCCCGGATATTTTTTTTTACTAGTCATCGCATGATCTTCGGTTTGAGCGTAGTTTTCCACTTAAAAAAAGACCTTGTGTCGCATCCTGACCCGATGGGAGGTTAAGGTAAATATTGAATTACTGTTCTTAGCTGGGAGAACCGGTTGTCCGTGGCGATCCTACCGACGACGCTTGTGTGACTACAGAAGACCAGAAGATTTTTTTTAATTACTCGGAATTAACGAACATATACATTTTGTCCTTCTTTCTTTTTAGACCAGCTACCTAGTAAATCATCATCATCATCATCGTCATCATCATCATCAAGTCACGCTAGTTGAATGAATATCCATGACAATCTTTCGCCAACCGATCCTATCATTCATTGTCCTCGGGGGGGGGTCCTCTGTGCAGCATCCAGTATCTGCGCAGTTGGATAATGTAGATCTTTGCTGGATAGCCAACACTGGCGTGCATACGTGCTGGTTCCCATTGGAGAATGTCACTTATGAGTTAGTCCTTGCTTTCTCCAGCAATATCCAGCGCGTCTTGTTCATCTCACTTGTATGGTTTGTGTGATAGTAGTCAATTGGTCGTACAGCTGCTTTCTTGTGGGGTGTTTTTTCCACGACTTGTTTAACATCACACGCAGAATTCTTGTACAACTCCCATCTAGCTTATTCTCTAAGCGCTTCGTTAGGATCCAAATGGTGTGCAATCATACACTAGCACAGACACAACTAAGGCTTGGAATAATTGTCGCTTTAAATTCTCAGTGAGGTCTGACTTCCATATGATCGACAATCTATTTACAGCAGACCATGTCTCCTATATGCGTGCATTAACATTGTTTTATGTGGATGAGATATTACTACCAAGGTACATGAATGGTTCTAATGGCTTTGGAGACTTACCGTCAACTGTGGAGATGACAACTTTCTTTTTAATACACATGAAAGTTTCATCGGAGTTCATATAGTGGCAGATGTTTCGGGCTGCCTCTCCCAGTCTATGTAACTGAAATATTATCTTGAGAAAATTTATATTTAAATGTTTCCTTCTTAATTTCCCAAGTGTCAAGCTTCCGTTTTTTAACAAAGTATTTTTTAAGGTAAACAAAACACATTTAACAAGAGTGTAAAAGTTTAAAAAATCATCCACTTAGATGTTATCAATGTTTAAAAAAAAATAGATTAATTGGGTGAAAAACAAAAACATGTTTACTTTGAATTTTCAAGCAGAAACTCTCTTTAAAATAAATGTTCTCAATTTTTAATGTAACGTTACGGCCCTCATATTGGAATGGAGCGATGATGTGTCATATAGAAATAATCGTCGTATACTCATATTCTGTGCTACGTGGAGTGTTCGAATCCGGTTGCTGGGCTGATATTCAGTTGACTGGCAAACTCGTGATGTTTTCAGTCTGGAAACCAACTTGAAATGCTGGGGCACATCTTGCCTTGTGTCATTTATAGTTTTTAGTAATAACACAAGACCACTTCTTTTTCTCATGATATTTTTATTTCCACCCAAAGTCACAACTGCCAAGGGAGAGCCACGTCTCACTCTGACAACGCATAGTTCCAGACTCATTCCACATTCTCACCTCTCACTCTTACTCTTTTGCACTTCACGCCTCGACCAATAGAAAAACACCACGTGGCGCTGTACTGACTCATCCTTAATCTTATTTATTCTGATCTACACGTAATTCTTATATTCCGCCAAAAAAACATTTCAGTGCTAATTTACACGTCACTGTTATGTTTCTGGCTCTCCCCCTCTCTCTTCCTATTGTGTTACATCAATACTTAAGTATATAATTTACCTTGAGAAAAAGACGTAAAACACTCAGGGGTTTTAGATAAAAATGGATTAGAAAATCTTAACCAGATGTTCTCGTAATAATTAGCAGAAAGACAAAAAGAAAAAACTTCCTAACTGTTGGTCTTCACTGTTCAATCAAACAAAATAAAGAAATATGTTGGCTGTCAACTCGTGAACGATTAAAACCATTTCCTGTTCTTTCATTTTATTATTTGCAAGCACTCAAAGGGTGCGAGCACGAAGATTAATCTTCAGTCCACTGAGACTCCTGAATTATCTACTACATAATGAACATACTTGAGCGCCAGAAGCATTTAGCACTGTATCTTTGTGATTTCTCAGATGGCTCAACAGGCCAGCCTTGGAGAGACATACTCTGCCACATTAAGTACATGTTGGAACTTCTCCACTTTGGATGTTGCTGGACAGAAAATTGCCCTTTCAAGTTTTGGTGTTTTAAATAGGTTGGACTAAAATTATCTTACAGACCAGTAGATGGTGGCTGTCCAGCCTGGTCTGCTATAACCTAGCTTCTCCCAGTCCTTCACGTCTACAATTAACCAAATATAATATTAGGTTAAATACCTAGACCTTAGCTGAAAACATTGCTTTAGAACATGAAAGCATTTTTCTGATTTCATCAGTTGAATTAACGGGACACGAAAGGTAAATACCTCCAGTGTCTATCAGTAGACATCAGGGGCGTAGCGAATATCAATATAAAGGTGGAAGCACCAAAGTCAAATCCTCTTTCCCCCTCCAGCTTAAAAGGGGTTAACACCCACCAGTGGCATCTGCTGTCTAATGGACAAGAAGGGTATTCGAGTCCCCAGCATTTCGTGTCGCAGGGTACACGTAAACATACTCAACATGTAAGTGCTTATTTTTTTATTCATGTTTACTATCAGCTTCAATACTTTTTCTACTAAAAGAATATTTTCTTATTAGGACATTTCTCTTATACAACTATTCATAAGCTCTTTATTGTATCTCCTGTCATGTGTTTATTCTCCTCTATTGAGTTTACATATTTCACAACCCCTATCCATATATATATATATATATATCTTTGGAGGTGACAGCCACTCGCCTCACCACTAGCTCCGCCAGAGACGTCATCGCACATTCGGGGGTAGGATAACGAGATGATTCTGTTATCGGCAAGACTTTCTGTTCCAGGTCTGGGGACTTCCCTAAGGTGAGATGGGATACGAGAATCCCTGTTGATAAACTTATTAGCAAGTCTTCGAAGAACCCACTTTTTCATCTGATTCAACGGGAGGGACGTCCTTTCTATGTCATATTTGCATCAAACTTTGTCGATCTGCAGTGGGTTTGATGAGTCCTTTAAGGCTCATGCAAGGAAGGGTTCTGGTAGTGGAGTTATGGGATTATGAGGGGCGGCAAGGATCTGTAAAAATTATGCTATTAAGAAGAAAAAAGATATATATATATATATATATATATATATATATATATGGGTGGGTGGGTGCTGAAAAGTTCATATATAAAAAGGTTCATAGACTGTGTGGTTCATAGCATAATCTTTTGTTGATGCTTTTTTTTACCAATGGGATCCAAGCAATGTAACACCAAGGAAAGGAGTTTGTTTACCACAAGGGGGACTATGTTAAAAAATAAACATCATTTGGTCACATTCTATGAGAGTATCTTGTTCAGCTAATGAACTTTTCACCCAACCCTCGTTTATATATATATATATATATATATATAAATATATATATCTTTCCTTATATATATATTTTCTTATATATATTCATTTCTTAGTGATGTATATTGCAGTAGTAAAGACGCAAATGACGCAAATCTAACGGAGTATATATATATATCGTTCATTAAATGATAGGCCAATTAAGATTAAATAATGATTATTTAATAATCATTGAAGATACAATGTAAATAACTAAGGGAATATGTGACGTTGATGGTGATGCAGTTTCGGTTGCAGACATCATTGTTGTCCCTTTCCTCATGAAGTGTTCTTATATTTTTACCGTTCAAGGAAACAATGTATCCAAACAACTATCCTTCATCAACATGAGCCAAGAACATTTAACAAATCCCAAATGATTTTGCAATGAGACTTTGGAAACAGGAGATTCCATGGAGGATTTAGATCGTCCCATTACTGCTGAGATCCGCTAGAGCAGGCATGTTAAACATGCGGTCCTCAGCAAGCATAGGTGCGATCCGCTCACTGACTACGCTCTCATACGTCGATTTTACAGAACCCTATTTTATTTTCAAGTTTGTTTTTTCCAATAATTCTTAGGGCGAAAATGGTCTTTTATTTTCATTAGGGAAATATGTTGTTAAGAAACAATCACCATTTCCTTTAAGTTGCAGAAGGAGGAGGCTAACCCAGTCAATAAAATGGGAGTGAGTCTTTCCTCTTGCCTTTTCTTGCTTTCAATCAACACATGACTATAATTAAATGTGACTGTGACACTTGTAAGTTTCCTCATTTGAACTCGGTCGGTAACATTTTTCCTTTCTTTTTAAACATAAATGTTGTTAGATAAGTATTCATTAGATTTATGATAAAGAAATTAATGATAGCAATCATCATGTTGTGTTCTGTTAATGTAGAAGAATGATTTAAAGACTAAGTTGTGAAGTCTGGCCCTCATGACATATGTAGCGAAACTATTATAGTCTACGGGGAATTTGGGGATTGAGAGAAAAACGGTATTCTGATTTCTGGAGAAAGAAAAGAAAAAAGAAATGAGAACAAAGGTTAAAATTTAGAAGGGTAAACTCTCAATGGGGTTCCAGCAATTGACCAACGAATTACCCCGGAACTAGGTTTAAAAATAAAAACGGAAGTTCCGGGTTTTGACCGGAAACAGATGTGACCCTCCCACCCCGGGACGAGAAACGGAAGGAGAGAAAAATCGCTCTCTTTTTCGGCTGTGCCTTCATGAGAGGCAGACGGGGCTTCCCAGGTTGCCCGGTTTGGGTTTCGCATAGTAGTGCCGAACATGATTTACGATAGAATAATTTGACCTTACCCCCCCCCTCTCTCTCTCCTTCTCTCTGAAAAAGAACCCACGAGCCTAGAAAGGAATAAACGACCCCTTTGTGACTATACGACTTGCGCATGTTGTTTCTTAACTATTACTACTACTAACGACTACTACTACAACTCGAATTTAGCCCTATACAACATATACATATGTAACCAATACGGTGCTAGGGGCTACTCAGTTTGACATGCCTGGGCTAGACTAGCTAGAAGAACGCTGAGGAACTGAGAAATCTTGTTGTCACATGGAATGTGATGTAAGCCACCAGCTAGAACTGGTTTGCAAACTTGCAACGTAGAGGATAATAATAATAGATTGATTTTACTAGGAGAAAGTAACTGACATATCGTAAAAAATTGAATTTACATTAAGCCAGCTGTCGTACGAAAAGCGAGAGCAATTAACACATTTCTTTCTTTCTTTCTATTCTAACAAACATTCAGTGTTTATTCTTTCCATAGTCAAGTTATAATCTAATTTTCACGCTCACATTACGAATTGATGTGTTTGAAATAAATTGAATTGTCTCGTTTTCTCCCGGAAAGAATATAAATAATAATAAAAAGCAAAAGAAACACTTGAAAAAAATGTTTAAAATATGAAATTATCTTCGTTTCGGGCCAATTTTGTGAGTTCTGTTTTTCAGTCATTCTTCTTTTTCATTAAAGGAGCAGTTGCTTAATGATATATATATATATATCTAAAAGAAAAACGAGAGAAGATGTCGTTGAGTTCGGTGTCTAAAAAAATACATAAATAAGCAAATATGCGTAGGTCTTCTCTTTTGTGCAAGTAACCAAAATGGGAATCATTACGTTGTCTGTGTATTGCGTTACGTTTTTGGATCAAATTTTTATTGATGAAAGAGACGAGGAATATTGGCAGAGATCAGATGCGAGAAAGAACAAAAAAAAAAAAAAAAAAGAAAGAATCTTGGACGATAAATTTTCAGGTACAGAAAAACAGACGAATTTGGCACTAACACGCAGTGAAATGTAAAGTTGAAGCTAGAAAGATGAAGCCAGAAAGATGCGCTGCTTTGATTTTTACAATGGAATAGCGGAATACTCTTAAGACCAATTACCGAGTTATAGGTTTTAATTAGTTATAGTCTATGCAATAGATAGTATGCGATATAAGTTCAATTTAAAGCAAAATAGAACAGCTTGAAATTTCTACCATACCTGTGACGTTCTCTTCGAACACCCGAAATTAGATTATTGCATGTTTAGAGGGAGGTAGCCTGAAACCAAAATCTCTTGTTATGTCTATATGTTCTATTAAGTTTGTCCAGGCAATACGACCTCAATGTTATCACTTTTCTCGTGAATTGTTCCTATATTTATACCATACGAGCGAATGATATATCCAACCAACTATCTTTCGTCAACATAGGAACTTTTGACCAATCCCAAAGAATTTCGAAAAGAGACTTTGGAAAGAGGAGAGCCCATAAAGGATAATCGATTTTCGAGATAAAATATATATTATTTTTAAGAAAGTATGAAAGAAAAAAAAAGAGAAAGTATTCGATGCCGGTCCCCGCCAACTCAGCGTATGAGTAGCACAGGGATCTGTGCGGTAAAGTAAGGAGCTGGTGGTAGGTGTGGCGCTCCACCTCAGATGCTAATAAACAATCTCCTTGGTCTAGCGCTATTGAAAAGGGGATAGACTCCCTCGCTGATTGGCTGATACCGACTTTAGGCCGCCCCGTCGACTTTTTATATATATATATATATATATATATTAAGATATTTGAAAAAACAGGTGTTCCAAAAATAAGATGAATTTATTTATCGACGCTTAAATGTTTCGGTTTATTTAAATATTCATCAGGATATGTTATGGGGTGAAGAAATTGATGGATGTTTTATAGATGACAGGAGATAAAAATTTTTTTATGAAAAAAATTTGTTTGTTGAAAAAATTTTATAAAGATTTTTTTATTTCCTGTCATCTATAAAACATCCATCAATTTCTTCACCCCATAATATATCCTGATGAATATTTAAAGAAACCAAAACGTTTAAGCGTCGATAAATAAATTCATCTTATTTTTGGAACACTTGCTTTTTCAAATTTCTTAATATTGTCTGATTTATTTCCATATTTACTACCATATATATATATATATATATATATATATATATAATATATATATATATATATATTGTGTGTGTGTATATATATATAATATATATATATATATATATATATATAATAATATATATATATATATAAAAGAAAGAAAGGACGAAGAAAAAAGGAATATAAACAAAGGAATTAAGACAATAAAAAAGAGATAAAAAATAAAGCAGAAAAAAACAACAAAAAATAGCAAAGAAAAACAAAGAAAGGAAAAACAGAGAAATTCAGACAAGAAAGGAAGAGAAAAAAGAAAACAGAAAAGAAATGACAATAAATTAAGAAGGAAAGAAAGAAAGGAATGTAAGTTATGAAAGAAAGAAAGAAAGAAAGAAAGAAAGAAAGAAAGAAAGAAAAGTTTTTAAAAAGTATAAAAGTGAAAGAAAGGAAGCCAAAAACGAATACAAGGTATGTAAAAAAATATCGAGATTTTTTTTGTACTTTTTAAATAGAACTTGTATTGTGAAAAAAAATAACGTTCTGTTCATTCTATCTTGGTAAATACAGCTTTAAACATGGCACTTTTTGACACACCTTGTATTCTGAAAAAGAAATGAATAGAACTTTATTTTGTTAAGAAACAATGTGTGTCAAAAAGTACAAAAATGTCATAGTTTTTTTACATACCTTGTATAGATAAAGGAATAAAGAAAAAAAAGAAGAGATAAAAATTTATTTATTTTTTATTTCTCGTTGTATCTTAGATTCTCCCATAATTAGTCTCCAAGGGTTATTTTTGACAAACGAAAACATACAAATAAAAATTGATTGTTGTAAAAAAAAAATGTTGTGTAATTATATTTGATCCGGTGATATTTGATATCGGTTTTTGACCGACGTTGCCTGGATGTCAATAACATTTAACACAATTTTTAACGTTAGCAAAAACAGAACGCTGCTAGTCAAAAGTTGGAATTATTAAAAATGTTCTTCTTCATCAACTTCTTCTTCTTCTTCTTCTTCTTCTTCTTCTTCTTCTTCTCTTCTTCTTCTCTTAACAAAAGTACAATGCATATGTGTATACATATGTATGTGTGTGTCTATATATTATTATTTTAATAACAGACAGCGCATTTTCTCTTTTGAATAATTCCAACTTTTGACTAGCAGCGTTCTGTTTTTGCTAACGGTCATTTCTTCCCGTCTTATTTTGTTGAGACCGATCCACATGCGGTCGATGCAAATATTACTTGGTTCCTCACATCATCAGTGAGGAGGGTCGTGTTGCTATATAAACCGTAGAGAGAAGGCCCCGAAAGTTTGCACATTCTCTCCTGATGAGCCATGCATTTGTAAACATCATATGTTGAAATATGAATCAAATCTTCATGATTTTTGTACAAAAAGTAAGCTGGTATTGTAATGCTTGTCTCTTAAGATGTTTTGGTTGTAAGTGGGTTGTGTCTCCCTTCCTTTACATGTTTCCTGTTGATCCTGTATTTCTTGATTTCTCGATGCCCGTATAAATAAATAATTCCAAACTCCCAGAATTATTAATCTCTCTAAACAAAGGCTACCTCTTGCCGTAAAGACAGAAGAGGAAGTCTTTATTTAGAAAGATGAATAGTTTTTGGGAATTTGGAATATTAAATCTCTTGAAAATGCCAAAAGACAGTAGAAAAAGAAGAAAGAAGGGAGACGTGTTTAATAACGTATATATTGAGGAATGAAAAATCTTATTTATTCATATGGGTATCCAGAAAATTTCTTCTTTAGGCAAAATTACATAATTACCGAATAAATTGCAATCCTTGCGCAATATCAATTGGTTCTATCGAACGAGAAATTCTCTTGCTGTCTTTACGGCTGCCCTGCAGGGAATTTCATTTAAAAACTATTTTTTTAATAGCCAATATGTCGGCCCGTGAAACATACATGGAATTGATTTATAATAATTTATGTTAATTAATAATCGGTATTTTTTAACATATGGCAAGGGAAGAAATTGTAAAAGAAATCAAATCTACGTATTGACACACTTTGACCAAAAATAATTTTAACGCAACTAATTTTACCGAAAGTACAATTTCTTCTTCTTTCTTCTTCTTCTTCTTCTTCTTCTTCTTCTCTTCTTCTTCTTCTTCTTCTTCTCTTTCGCAAAATCTCTTCGCATTCTTCTTCGCATTCTCTTCGCAAAATCTTCTTCGCATTCTTCGCATTCTTCTCTTCACATTCTTCTCTTCTTCTTCTTCTTCTTCTTCTTCTTCCTTCTTCTCTTCTCTTCTTCTTCCTTCTTCTTCTTCTTCTTCTTCTTCTTCTTCCGCAAAATCTTCTTCATTCTTCTTCGCATTCTTCTTCACATTCTTCTTCTTCTTCTTCTTCTTGGCATTCTTCTTCTTCTTCTTCTTCTTCTTCTTTGCATTCCTCTTCTTCTTTTCTTTTCTTCTTTATTTATATGTGTATATATGGGTGTTTGTATGTGTATATATATTTATGTGAGTCTGTGTATGTATGTGCAAAGACTGAGAGAGCCGCGGACATTACCAACCAACCCCGTGCATACACATACAAACATCCCAATATACATATATATAATATATATATATATATATATATATATATATATATATATATATATATATATATATATATAGGCTAAACTTGCAAATAGTCGGAAAATTAGGGTGACTCAGAAAAAACAGAACCCACAAATTTTGTAATAAAACTGTTGATTTTAATTAGGGTTTAGGTTTAGGGTTAGGGTTTAGGGTTAGGGTTAGGCTTGTGGTTTAGGGTTAGTTTAATGGGAAAATAAATAATTTTGGTTCTGTTTTTTTCTGGATCACCCTGTAAATATGTTTTAATTTTCCGACCGATTTGCAAGTTTAGCCAGAAAATGCAATGCCCATCATAGACAATTGAAATAAGATTCGACATTGCGAAATATATAAAACACCATTCCTAAAATATATAGAACAAATGAAACGTTGTGATACGAAATAGCAAAGAACAGAAGAAGAAAAAATAATCAAATGATAAACAATATAAATAAAATAGTTTAAAAAGTATTTATACTTACTTCATCATTAGTATCAAAAGCGTGCCGACAACACTGATTTCTTGAATCTATGCCTCTCTCTCTCTCTCTCTCTCTCTCTCTCTCTCTCTCTCTCTCTTCTCTCTCTCTCTCTCTCTCTCTCTCTCTGCCATATACTTGGCAGTACATAAGACGTATGTCACGAAGTACTTTGAATTTAAAAGAAATTAAACCCTTTTATTCGTGCGGTCGTCATGGCAACAAGTGATATCAAAAGGCAGTACAATCGATCGTAATTTTTGCAGAAAAAGAATATCCACGAAAAATAACTAATAAAATACTAAACAAATATGTTTTAAGATTTATTAACACGAGAAAATTGAGAAAAACATGAATTGAATTTTTATTAGTATAATTTATTTCAAACTACAAACAATACTTAAAATAATCTATCTATACATATATAAAGGGCAGGTGTGTTAATCTGTATGTCCGGAGGAAACTTCAAAAACAAAACAATTAACGACAAAGTAAATATATATATATATACACATTCAATAACACAGGGGCTTGTTTTTTAGCAAAAATAATGAAGATTTGATTTATATTTGGGAAGATATTTAAAAATTCAAATTTTAAAAGTGTTACGTAGTGCCTTTTCTTTTCTTCTCTGTCTAGTCTTCTATCTTCTAAGGTCTGGTATATCTTCTACAGCTCCCGTCTGGTCTTCTTGTATGGGGATTCCGTGTCTGGTTCTGCTGGGGACCATTTCTTATCAGAAGCCTTGTGTCATTGTTAGCTTTTAGTAATAACAACAAGACTTCGATTTACCTTTGATGTTATTTTACTCTGGAACCCCAGGACCAGACAACTGCGCGCTGAGAGTCACATCTTGCTAGCTTCTAACTCTGCAACTGACTAACTCTAACTGTCTCTGCAACTGACTAAGTTGCTTACACCTTAAACCGGAAGGGGATTTCTATCGCTTCCGATTCTCACGATCATCCCAGAACGCAAGGTGAGAGTGAGGTCAAGCATTGTCACTCACTCTCAAGGCCATCAGTTGTACTGATCGCCATAAGGATTTCTATACTACCTTAAAAAGTAATAGGGATCCAATTAATATGTAACAAAAGTAACAGAAGGGAATGTCATTTGCATTTTATTTTGTTTACTTTTGCTTTGAAATATAATATGGATTGATTGAATTAATTGCATCATTTATATCTTATTTTTCTTAATTGTAAATCATTGAATGGAAAGATTTTACTATATTGTTATATATTTCCGTGGGGATTTTTATGGGGCAACCGGCGAGGATCTCACTCGCGATAAGTAATAATGGATCTGCGAGACTAACTTTTAAAAAATCCCCCCTCTACCCAGGTGACGCCGGGTAGCCATTTCTAGTACATATTGTGTGAATCTGTATGTCCGGGGGAAATTTTGAAAATAAAATAATTAACGACAAAGTAAATATATAGATATACATTAAATATAACCAGGGTTTGGTTTTTGAGCCAAGTTAATGAAAATTTGATTTATATTATCGAATACATTTAAAATTAAAATAACATTATAGAATAACAATTAAAATTCTATTCGGCCATTGTCGGTGTTTCTTGCTAAAAGTAAATAAATGATTAACGGACTTTCATTTTTTTCATATTAAATCTACATTTTTACTGATTCAAAGTTGTAGTAAATAATTCATTGTACAGGATAAACAACCGTTTATTTAATCTACTTTTTATTATACAATTTTATGGACAGTTTAAGAATTAATGAAAATTATAAACGATAAACAATGTTTACATTTTTTGCACCTTAAATTAATTGAAATTCAACGTTGCCAAAACAAGTTATGATAAGAGGCTTTTTTAAAAAATTCTATGAAAAATCAATTAATTGTCCGATTTTCCCGAAAATTCCATAATTACTTACATTTTGATGAAAATATGTTGAAATAGTTTTTCCTAAAATATATTAGAGGAAAAATTTTATGTGCCTACCCACTCTATTTCATTTTAATGAAATATTAAAAAATGAACCGAAAACTGTTTTTCCTTTTTTT
>CM042138.1:92160173-92220173 GCA_023376005.1 Doryteuthis pealeii
AAAAAAAGAGAGAAGATAGAAGAGAAGAAGAAATTTACTTTTGGTAAAATAGTTGCGTTAAAAATTATTTTTGGTCAAAGGTGTCAATACCGTAGAATTTGTGATTCTTTACATATTTTCTTCCCTTGCCAATAGTTAAATAAATACCGATTATTAATTAACATAATTATTATATCAATTCCATGTATGCTTCACGGGCCGGACAATTGGCTTTCATAAAATAGTTTTTAAATGAAATTCCCTGCGGGCAAGCCGTAAAGACAGCAAGAGAATTTCTCGTTCGATAAGAACCAAATGATTTGCGCAAGGATTGCAAATTATTTCGGTAATTTATGTAATTTGCCTAAAGAAAGAATTTTTCTGGATACCCATATGAATAAATAAGATTTTCTTCATCCTCAATATAATACGTTATAAAACACCGCTCGCCTTCTTCTTCTATTTTATCTACTGTCTTTTGGCATTTTTCAGAGATTTAAATAATTCCAAATTCCCCAAAATATTCATACTTTCTAAATAAAGACTTCCTCTTGCTGGTCTTTACGACAAGAGTTAGCCTTTGTTTAGGAGATTAATAATTCTGGGAGTTTGGAATTATTTATTTATACGGGCATCGAGAAAATCAAGAAATACAGGATCAACAGGAAACATGTTAAGGAAGGGAACACAACCACACTTAAACCAAAACATCTAAGAGACAAAAGCATACAATACCAGCTTACTTTTTGTAACAAAATCAATGAAAGATTTGATTTATATTTCAACATATGAATTTTACAAATGCATGGGCTCATCAGAGAGAATGTGCAACCTTTCGGGGCCTTATCTCTACGGTTTATTGCAACAACCGGCCCTCCTCACTGATATGTGAGACCAAGTAATATTTGCATGACCGCATGTGATCGGTCTTCAACAAAAATAAGACGGGAAGAAATGACCGTTAGCAAAAACAGAACGCTGCTAGTCAAAGTTGGAATATTCAAAAGAGAAAATGCGGCGCCTGTATTAAATAAAATATAAAGACACACACTACATATGTATACACAACATATGCATTGTACTTTTTGTTAGAAGAAGAAGAAGAAGAAGAGAGAAGAAGAAGAAGAAGAAGAAGAAGAAGTTGATGAAGAACATTTTTAATAATTCAACTTTTGACTAGCACGTTCTGTTTTTGCTACGTCATTTCTTCCCGTTTTATTTTTGTTGAAGACCGATCCATGCGGTCGATTCAATATTACTTGGGTCTCACATCATCGTGAGGAGGGCCGGTGTTGCTAATAAACCGTAGAGAGAAAGGCCCCAAACGGTTTGCACATTTCTCCTGATGAAGCCCATCATTTGTAAACATCCTTTGTTTTTCAATATATCACATTTACATGTCGGTATTAAGTTCCAATTTATTTCACATTAAACATGATCTAAAAAGATAATATACATAGAATAGCATTAAAATTCTACTAAAATGTCGCAGCAATTTGTAAATTCAAGTAACAAATCATAAGCAGAGAATTTCCCCCCCCCCATCATCTACCCAGGTGATCCTGGGTAAGTTGCTTCTAGTATTTATTAGGGGTTCATACAACACTATTTGAAATGGGGAGACTGGTTAATGACTGTAAAATATTTACTGACATCCCATCATGTTAGTCGACACAAGGATCATTATAGTGGGGAACCACGCACAAAACTGGAAGCTCGTGTAAGGCGAGTGTTTAACATTGCGTGAAACCCTTTGCATTCGTCCTTTTGAGGCGATTCCAGGACTGTGGAATAACCTTGCCATGTCCCTTTTAAATGAGGGGCAGGTGTTGCCTGGGAGATGGGCCCACTGCGATCACTGTTGATATTAAACAATTTTTACCTGTTCAATGGCTGAAAGCTACTGACACAGTGCCCAAAGGCTGGGTAATTATACGCTGTTTGTAATCTTCACTTAATTTATCTATTATTATACCAAAGGCTGAGTGAAAGCAATGATTGGCACGCGTCAGTCCACTTGAGGACGATGGCGTAGTGACCCCCCAAAAAAAAAAACAAAAAAAAAACAAACACAACCACACACACAAGAACAAAGAAATGTATGGCAGTTTGGATTTATAAGTCTGCCTGAAGATATTAGATAAGAGTAAATAAAATAGGAGGGAGACGTTGATGATAACGTTTTTTTCTTTCCTTTTTTTAGGAAGTCCCAGTCGCAGACGACGATGAATCAATCCATGTCTTATAGTTTATGAACACTCTGGTGGCTGTTTAGTCTAATTCTGGACTTGAAAATGCGGTTCACACACATTGCAAGGAAATTCACATCTTCATTTTGGTGATTTATAAACGACGAAGACGTCGCCGCTCTGCAGTCCTGGTTAAAATCTCGATATTGAGCCGCTTAGCTCCTGTGGCGGGCAGGCGTCTCGCCAACCCTGTCTGTTGGAGTCCAGATCTTCCACGCTTGAAGGTGTGATGATGCATTTCTTTGGTGTTGTCTTAATATGGTCTTGGAAACCGCTTTTGGGGGCCTTCTGTCTCACACGTGCTATCCTGCGAGTTTACCGTAAAGTATTTTACGGGGAGTCTGTCTGTATAACGTATATATATATAATTGTGTGTGTGTGTGGTGTGTGTGTGTGTAAACTATATATATAATCTATAGTCAAAATTATAAATACATACAATATATCTTATTTATTAACGATGACGAAACATATGGTTATTAAAAAGGAAATTCGAATTCATTTATGGTCTGTCTGGCCCCTCTTATCCAACATTGTTATGTAACGTAAAAGAACAAAACTGAATGGCTTGGAATATCTATCGTGTAAGAGACTTATTATTTCCCTGGTCCATGCTATGAGAGTTACCTGTTTGGCAACGTTGCTATATAAATCATAAATAAATAATGTTATTGTGTTAACGTTTATTGACATCAGGCAACGTCGGTCAAAAACCGATATCAAATATCACCGGATCAATATAATTACACAAACATTTTTTTTACAACAATCAAATTTTTATTTGTATGTTTTCGTTTGTCAAAAATAACCCTTGGAGACTAATTATGGAGAATCTAAGATACAACGAGAAATAAATATAATAAATTTTATCTCTTTCTTTTTTTTTCTATTCCTTATTTATACAAGGTATGTAAAAACTATGAACATTTTTTGTACTTTTTGACACACATTGTATTCTTAACAAAATAAAGTTCTATTCATTTTCTTTTTCAGAATACAAGGTGTGTCAAAAGTGCCATGTTTAAAGCTGTATTTACCAAAGATAGAATGAACAGAAACGTTAATTTTTTTCACAACAAGTTTCTAATCAAAGTACAAAAAAAAAATTCGATATTTTTTTTACATACCTTGTATTCGTTTTTGGCTTCCTTTCTTTCACTTTTATACTTTTTAAAAACTTTTCTTTCTTTCTTTCTTTCTTTCTTTCATAACTTACATTCCTTTCTTTCTTTCCTTCTTAATTTATTGTCATTTCTTTTCTGTTTTCTTTTTTTTTTTCTTCCTTTCTTGTCTGAATTACTCTGTTTTTCCTTTCTTTGTTTTTCTTTGCTTTTTCTGTTGCTTTTTTCTGCTTTCTTTTTATCTCTTTTTTATTGTCTTTATTCCTTTGTTTATATTCCCTTTTTCTTTCGTCTTTTTTTCTTTATATATATATATATATATATATATATATAATATATATTATATATATATTACTTTTATCTTTTTCTTTCTTTCCTACTTTCTAAAAATAATAATATTTTATCTCGAAAATCGATTATCCTCTATGGCTCTCCTGTTTCCAAAGTCTCTTTTCGAAATTCTTTGGGATTGGTCAAGAGTTCATATGTGACGAAAGATAGTTGGTTGAAATATATCATTCGCTCGTATGGTATAAATATAGAAAAATTCACGAGAAAAATGATAACATAGAGGTCGTATTGCCTGGACAAACTAATAGAACATATATGACATAACAAGAGATTTTGGTTTAGGCTACTCCCTCTAAACATGCAATAATCTAATTTTCGGTGTTCGAAGAGAACGTCACAGGTATGGTAGAAATTTCAAGCTGTTCTATTTGCTTAAATTGAACTTATATCGCATACTATCTATTGCATAGACTATAACTAATTAAAACCTATAACTCGGTAATTGGTCTTAAGAGTATTCCGCTGTTCCATTGTAAAAAAAAGCAGCGCATCTTTCTGGCTTCATCTTTCTAGCTTCAACTTTACATTTCACTACGTGCTAGTGCCCAAATTCGTCTGTTTTCTGTACCTGAAAATTTATCGTCCAAGATACTTTTTTTTTTTGTTTTTTTTTGTTTTTTCTTCTCGCATCTGATCTCTGCCATATTCCTCGTCTTCTTTCATCAATAAAAAGTTGATCCAAAAACGTAACGCAATACACAGACAACGTATGATTCCCATTTTGGTTACTTGCACAAAGAGAAAGACCTACGCATATTTGCTTATTTATGTATTTTTTTAGACACCGAACTCAACGACATCTTCTCTCGTTTTTCTTTTAGATATATATATATATATCATTAAAGCAACTGCTCTTAATGAAAAGAAGAATGACTGAAAAACAGAACTCACAAATTGGCCCGAACGAAGATAATTTCATATTTTTAACTTTTTTTCAAGTGTTTCTTTTTGCTTTTTTATTATTATTATATTCTTTCCGGGGAAAATACGAGACAATTCAATTTATTTCAAACACATCAATTCGTAAATGTGAGCGTGAAATTAGAATTTATATAACTGACTATGGAAAGAATAAACACTGAATGTTTGTTAGAATAGAAAGAAAGAAAGAAATGTGTTAATTGCTCTCGCTTTTCGTACGACAGCTGGCTTAATGTAAAATTCAATTTTTACGATATGTCAGTTACTTTCTCCTAGTAAAATCAATCTATTATTATTATCCTCTACGTTGCAAGTTTGCAAACCAGTTTCTAGCTGGTAGCTTACATCCCATTCCATGTGACACAAGATTTCTCAGTTCCTCAGCGTTCTTCTAGCTAGTCTAGCCCAGGCATGTCAAACTGAGTAGCCCCTAGCACCGTATGGGTTACATATGTATATGTTGTATAGGGCTAAATTCGAGTTGTAGTAGTAGTCGTTAGTAATAGTAATATTCGTTTAGTTAAGAAACACATGCGCAAGCCGTATAGTCACAAAGGGTCGTTTATTCCTTTCTAGGCTCGTGAGTTCTTTTTCAAGAGAAGGAGAAAGAGAGAGAGAGGGGGTAAGGTCAATTATTCTATCGTAAAATCATGTTCGGCACTACTATGCGAAACCCATACGGGGGAACCTGGGAAGCCCGTCTGCCTCTCACGAAGGCACAGCCGAAAAAGAGAGCGATTTTTCTCTCCTTCCGTTTCTCGTGAGTGAGTTTTGGTGTAACAGACTGGTGATTGTTTCTTAACAACATATTTCCCTAATGAAAATAAAATACCATTTTCGCCCTAAGAATTATTGGAAAAACAAACTTGAAATAAAATAGGGTTCTGTAAATCGACGTATGAGAGCGTAGTCAGTGAGCGGGTCGCATCTATGCTTGCTGAGGACCGCATGTTTAACATGCCTGCTCTAGGGGTCTCAGCAGTAAAGGGACGATCTAAATCCTCCATGGGATCTCCTGTTTCCAAAGTCTCATTGCAAAATCATTTGGGATTTGTTAATGTTCTTAGGTCATGTGGATGAAGGATAGTGTTTGGATTCATTGTTTCCCTTGAACGGTAAAAATATAAGAAAACTTCATGAGGAAAGGGACAACAATGATGTCTGCAACCGAAACTGATCACCATCAACGTCACATATTCCCTTAGTTATTTACATTGTATCTTCAATGATTATTAAATAATCATTATTTAATCTTAATTGGCCTATTATTTAATGAACGATATATATTAAATTCTAACTCTGTTAGATTTGCCTCATTTGCGTCTTTACTACTGCAATATACATCACTAAGAAATGAAATATTATATAGAAAATATATATATAAGGAAGATATATATATATATATATATATATAATATATTATATAATATATAATATATTATATATATATATATAAACGAGGGTTGGGTGAAAGTTCATTAGCTGACAAGATACTCTCATAGAATGTGACCAAATGATGTTTATTTTTTAACATAGTCCCCCTTGTGGTAACAAACTCCTTTCCTTGGTGTTACATGCTTGGATCCCATTGGTAAAAAAAAGCATCAACAAAAGATTATGCTATGAACCCACACAGTCTATGAACCTTTTATATATGAACTTTTCAGCACCCCACCATATAATATATATATAATATAATATATATATATATATATATATATCTTTTTTCTTCTTAATAGCATAATTTTACAGATCCTTGCCGCCCCTCATAATCCCATAACTCCACTACCAACCCTTCCCTTAAAGGACTCATCAAACCCACTGCAGATCGACAAAGTTTGATGCAAATATGACATAGAAAGGACGTCCCTCCCGTTGATCAGATGAAAAAATGTGGTTCTTCGAAGACTTGCTAATAAGGTTATCAACAGGGATTCTCGTATCCCCATCTCACCTTAGGGAATGTCCCCAGACCTGGAACAGAAAGTCTTGCCGATAACAGAATCAATCTCGTTATCCTACCCCCGAATGTGCGATGAACGTCCTCTGGCGGAGCTAGTGGTGAAGGCGAGTGGCTGTCAACTCCAAGATATATATATATATATATATATATATATATATATATATATATAATATATATGGATAGGGGTTGTGAAATATGTAAACTCATAGAGGAGAATAAACACATGACAGGAGATACAATAAAGAGCTTATGAATAGTTGTATAAGAGAAATGTCCTGTTAAGGATATATTCTTTTAGTAGAAAAAGTATTGAAGCTGATAGTAAACATGAATAAAAGAATAAGCACTTAAACGTTGAGCAAGTTTACGTGTACCCTGCGACACGAAATTCTGGGGACTCGAATACCCTTCTTGTCCATTAGACAGCCGATGCCACTGGTGGGTGTTAACCCCTTTTAAGCTGGAGGGGAAAGAGGATTTGACTTTGGCGCTTCCACCTTTATATTGATATTCGCTACGCCCCTGATGTCTACTGATAGACACTGGAGGTATTTACCTTTCGTGTCCCGTTAATTCAACTGATGAAATCAGAAAAATGCTTTCATGTTCTAAAGCAATGTTTTCAGCTAAGGTCTAGGTATTTAACCTAATATTATATTTTGTTAATTGTAGAGGTGAAGGACTGGGAGAAGCTAGGTTATAGCAGGCCAGGCTGGACGGCCACCATCTACTGGTTTGTAAGAGAATTTAAGTTCAACTTATTTAAACACCAAAATTGAAGCGGGCATTTAGAAAGGGCGATTTTCTGTCCAGCAACATCCAAAGTGGAGAAGTTCCAACATGTACTTAATGTGGCAGGGTATGTCACTCCAAGGCTGGCCTGTTGAGTCATCTGAGAAATCACAAGGATACAGTGCCAAATGCTTCTGGTGCTCAAGTATGTTCATTATAGTAGATAATTCAGGAGTCTCAGTGGACTGAAGATTAATCTTCGTGCTCGCACCCTTTGAGTGCTTGCAAATAATAAAATGAAAGAAAGGAAATGGTTTTAATTGTTCACGAGTTGACAGCCAACATATTTCTTTATTTTGTTTGATTGAACAGTGAAAACAACAGTTAGGAAGTTTTTTTGTATTTCTGCTAATTATTACGAGAACATCTGGATTTTCTAATCCATTTTTATCTAAAACCCTGAGTGTTTTACGTCTTTTTCTCAGGGTAAATCTATACTTAAGTATAGATGTAAACAACGGAAGAAAGAGGGGGAGAACCAGAAAACGTAACAGTGACGTGTAAATTAGTACTGAAATGTTTTTAGGCGGAATATAAGAATTACGTGTAGATAAGAATAAAATAAGATTAAGGATGAATCAGTACAGCACCACGTGGTGATTTTCTATTGGTCAAGGCGTGAAGTGCAAAGAGTAAGAGTGAGAGGTGAGAATGTGGAATGAGTCTGGAACTATGCGTTGACAGAGTGAGACGTGGCTCTCCTTGGCAGTTGTGACTTTGGGGTGGAAATAAAAATATCATGAGAAAAAGAAGTGGTCTTGTGTTATTACTACTAAAACTATAATGACACAAGGCAAGATGTGCCCAGCATTTCAAGTTGGTTTCCAGACTGAAAACATCACGGGTTTGCCAGTCACTGAATATCAGCCAGCAACCGGATTCGAACCACTCCACGTAGCACAGAATATGAGTATACGACGATTATTTCTATATGACACATCATCGCTCCATTCCAATATGAGGGCCGTAACGTTACATTAAAAATTGAGAACATTTATTTTAAAGAGAGTTTCTGCTTGAAAATTCAAAGTAACATGTTTTTTGTTTTCACCCCTAATTAAATCTATTTTTTTTAAAACATTGATAACATCTAAGTGGATGATTTTTAAACTTTTACACTCTTGTTAAATGTGTTTTGTTTACCTTAAAAAATACTTTGTTAAAAAACGGAAGCTTGACACTTGGGAAATTAAGAAGGAAACATTTAAATATAAATTTTCTCAAGATAATATTTCAGTTACATAGCCTGGGAGAGGCAGCCCGAAAAATCTGCCACTATATGAACTCCGATGAAACTTTCATGTGTATTAAAAAGAAAGTTATCATCTCACACTTGACGGTAAGTCTCCAAAGCCATTAAACCATCATGTACCTAGGTAGTAATATCTCATCCACATAAAACAATGTTAATGCACGCATATAGAAGGCATGGTCTGCTGTAAATAGATTGTCGATCATATGGAAGTCAGACCTCACTGAGAATTTAAAGCGACAATTATTGCAAGTCTCAGTTGTGTCTGTGCTAGTGTAATGATTGCACACCATTTGATCCTAACGAAGCGCTTAGAGAATAAGCTAGATGGGAGTTGTACAAGAATTCTGCGTGTGATGTTAAACAAACGTAGAAAAACATCCCACAAGAAGCAGCTGTACGACAATTGTCTCCTATCACACAAACCATACAAGTGAGATGAACAAGACGTACTGGATATTGCTCGAGAAAGCAAGGACTAACTCATAAGTGACATTCTCTATGGGAACCAGCACGTATGCACGCCAGTGTTGGCTATCCAGCAAAGATCTACATTATCCAACTGCGCAGATACTGGATGCTGCACAGAGGACCCCCTGAGGACAATGAATGATAGATCGGTTGGCGAAAGATTATCATGGATATTCATTCAACTAGCGTGACTTGATGATGATGATGACGATGATGATGATGATGATTTACTAGGTAGCTGGTCTAAAAAGAAAGAAGGACAAAATGTATTTTTCGTTAATTCCGAGTAATTAAAAAAAAATCGTCTGGTCTTCTGTAGTCACACAAGCGTTGTCGGTAGGATCGCCACGGACAACCGGTTTCCCAGCTAAGAACAGTAATTCAATATTTACCTTAACCTCCCATCGGGTCAGGATGCGACACAAGGTCTTTTTTAAGTGAAAACTACGCTCAAACCGAAGATCATGCGATGACTAGTAAAAAAATATCCGGGACCCCGTCGGACCATGCTGCTAATGTGTCCAGCGACCTAATGTAAGATTCAATTTTTGGATAGGTCAGTTGCATTCTTCTTGTAAAAGCACTTTAATTATTATATTATTATTATTATTATTATTATTATTATTATTATTTTCACTCCTTTTGAGTTTTACACCAGTGTTAGCTGATGGTATTTCACTGGAGTCTCAGTGACAGCAAGTCTCCTCAGGTCTCCAGGACTCTTCTGAGTATTCTGGCAGATTGCAGCAGTGCAGTATTCTGAATGGTTTCAATCCTTCCTTTGATATCCAAACTTTCCAAACCCTTTTCCAATCCTTTTGGAACCGTTCAAGTGCACCAATCACAATTGGTATCACTTTCACTTTCATGTTCCATAACTTTTTCAGTTCTCTGGCAAGGTCCAGATATTTGTCCATTTTTTCATTTTCCTTTAGCTTCACCCTGTGATCTGCTGGCACTCTTACTCGTTGCGATTTTTCAAACTAGCTGCTAGCTTTCATCACAATCGAAGTGACAACAAGCCTTCTTAGTTCTCTAGCGCTCATCTAGGTAACTAGTCCAGGCATGTCTAACTGAGTTGCCCATAGAGTTGCATGGATGACATATATACATCATGAAAGCCGCATGGATTACGCACAAATGACACTATCACTTTCAATTATAGACATGTGTTGATTGAAAACAGGAGAAGGCAAGAGGAAAGACTCACCCCCATTTTATTGATTGAGTTAGCTCCTCCTTCTGCAACTCAAAGGAAGTGGTGAGTTTTAGTGTAACAGACTCTGTTTTTAACAGTAAAAATACGAACATTATCTTCATCTTCCAAAGTAAACTTTTTTTTGCGATGGGCTAGATACTTTATCTAATAAATTTTCATTAACTTTTTCGATGAATAGTAAAGACCAACAGTTGGGAAAGTTTTTTTTCTCTTTTTGTTATTATTTAGATTTTGCGGACTATTGTCCTCATCTTTATTGTTATATACACAACGTTTCGGTCAATTTCCACTCGTTTTTTTTAGGTGTTTATTTGTTAAACGCAAGAACCATCTCTTTGAATTCGGGAACATTCTTGCCATACTCGGGAGCCTTCGCGGAACTTTGAACCGAAACTTTTATTCAAGCCACTTATGTAGACCATTCTCATTCCGTTAACAATGACAGGGAACATATGTTAAACCATGTATTCTATGTTATTATCACCTAAGCAGGATTGAACCTGTAAACAACAGATGATGTCAGTAAGAACTGGAAACATGGCGCAAACGGATATAAGGTTTGAGTGAATCAAAACGTTTGAAATTTTCGGCCAATGGTATAATTTAACCACGGGTTAGATTTTTCCAAGTTTCACCAGTGGAACAACATATCATGCAGTGTAGGTTCTTGTAAATTCTTAATTCGTGATTCCTTTCCAATTCCACCGATATGTTACATAATCTATGCGGTTGCATAAATTAGTCAATCCCCTGTATTTCAATGGGAGGGCCTTTTTCATATCACGGGCGGGACTTTCCATGGAATAGTACAGAACGCCCGCGAAATACGTGAAGTCACGGGGACTGGTTGGGTCCTCAGTTTCAGTTTGACGTCGGACAGAGAAGATGTACTGCCTTAACTGGAAACTCACTGCATACGCGCGCTATGTTAATCAGATGTTTAGTTACATGAAATGTTCAGTTGAGTAAATAAAAGCTTAAGAAATAACACGGTTTTGGGATCAATGATGTCTTGGTAACAAGACTGATCTAGAAGAAGAAATGAGTTAAGTGCGACCGACCACAAGACGAAGAGGTGTTAGAAGAACTTAAGATGTCAAAGACGCCAGAAGAAGAATAAAAGAAAGTAAAGAAAAGAGGTATACAACAAATACATTAATGCAAATAATAGATTACCTATGGTGATAGTCACCGGAAAAAGGTGGAAGGAAAATAACGCAACTCTCTAGGCAGGTAAATTCGCTTAATTGGCTGCTGGAAGTTGCGTTAAAAAGCGCGCCAAAAGTTCGGCTAGTGCTGAAACATGGTGGAATGTTTACAAATGTGTTTTTATCAATAATTATGAATGGAAGAATAAATCGACCAAAGAAAATTTGAAATAATTCTTCTTTAGATTCCTGTGAAGGAGAAATGGGAATATTTATGTGTTATAGAACTAACAGCTAAGCTTTAAATATGAAGACAAAGAAAGAAGAAAAAAGAAAGAAAAAAAAAGAAAGAAAGAAAGAGAAATAAATAAATGAAGAGATGAAGGCAAGAAAGAAGAAAGAAAGATAGAAGAAGGAAGAGAGGAACAGAAAGAAATAAAGAGATGAAACAAAGAAAAAAGAAAGAAAGAAGGAAGGAAGGAAGGAAGGAAGGAAGGAACAGAGGAACAGAAAGAAAAGAGATGAAGACAAAGAAAGAAAGAAAAAGAAAGAGAAGAAGAAAAGAAGAAGAAAGGGAGGAACAGAAAGAAATAAAGAGATGAAGACAAAAAGAAGAAAGAAAGAAGAAAGAAGAGAGAAAGAGAAGAAAAAAGTTTCAGTTTAGTTAACGATAATGTCCTTTGTTACAAGACTATGACTCAGCTATGAAAGAATAATAGATGAAGTCAAAGACAGAGGGAAAGAGAAAAAAAATAAAAAGCCGGACAAAGAAAGAAGAAAGAAAGAAAGAAAGATAGACAGATAGACAGAGATGAAAGAAAGTTTTGAGTTTTACTTCATGATAATGTGCTTAGGCAAAAAACGAATCCTTCTCCCGTACCAAGTAAACTAGTAAGGTAAACCGTTTTATTATTTATTTATTTATTATTGCCTTGGAAAGGAAAAGGCAGACAACGCTGAATTGAAAACTACGGGGATAAAAATTCAGCTGATGTACAACCTAGACATTTGCTGTTTGTTTATTTATTGATGTTAACGGCATATCAACCTGTCTTGGGTTATGTCATGCCTAACGGTTAGGAAGTAATTCATATCGTGTATTTATATTTATACTTTTTAGTAATTGGTTTTAGCAATGTCTTAGCATATTTTGGGGATTATGTTGTATGGTATTGATTTGTTTCATGTCTATATTCCCTATGGATGAAAAGAAAGAGGGAGGAAGGAAGAGGGGAACAGAAATAAATAAAGAGATGAGAAAGAAGGAAGGAAGGAGGAACAGGAAGAAAGAAAGAAGAAAGATAGACATAGATGAAAAAGAGAGAATATCCTCCGTGTTCACATTTTCAAACAGATCTTTCATATTGTTTGCTTTAGAATAAGGGTTTCTGATGTGAGCAAAAAAACCTGCATTCCCATGAATAAGTGTTTACTGTCAAAGGTGTTTGACATGTTCACATTGTTGTTGTTGTTGTTGCTTAAGAGAACAAAGTGAGAGGAAAGTATATTCGAGATATAAAGTCATATTTGAAAGTGGAATATAACAGACATTCGGAATATTCCCTTTTAGACCAGTGTATAACAAAGTTAAAATCCCAGTCTGTCCTACCATCTGCCTATTGCTACGGTGGAGGCGCGTGGTGTAATCGTTAGAGTCATAAGAGAAGGACACGTCAACCCGAGTTCAAATTCTGGACGAGGCTGGTTTCCTTTCACATGGCAATAATACCCTTGTGAAAGGTATGCATTCAACTAATTATCCCTTCTTCAAACTTATTAAGCTCCCTTAGAAATTGATATTTTGTCGCATCCTACTCGCGCGGAAGGGATGGTAAATATATATAGTGACAGGGAAAAGAGTCTCGTCCAGGATTTATGGCTTTATTCTGGACCAATTTTCCGCATTCATTTATCATATGATTGATTATGTAAACTCTTTTCTTCTCGCCTCTCCCTTCTCTCTTCTCTCTCTCTCCTACCCCCTCTCTCTCTCTTTCTCTCTCTCTCTCTCTCTTCTCTCTCTCTCCGAACAGCCCTACCCCCGTCTAGTCTCCTGTGTCTCATTCATTTTCGCTTTTACTTTTTATTATTGTTACTTTGCTCATTGCAAGTTTTTCTCACTTTTTACAGAATTCCGAGAAACAGAAATGTCTTTCCTCAACAAGACTCTTTAATATGTCCTAGCCTGACCATCAACAAAATGGTATATGCAAAACCAGAATCTGTTCTTGAAAATGAAACGCATAAAATTCTCTGGGACTTTGAGATACAGACGGATCATCTTATCCCAGCCAAGACACCAGACCTAGTATTGATTAACAAAAAAAGAGAACCTGTCAACTGGTAGACTTTGCCGTTCCAGCAGATCACAATGTGAAGTTGAAGGAAAATCAAAGGATAGTCAGATACCCTGACCTTTCCAGAGAATTGAAAAAGCTTTCCTATATGAGGGTGAAAGTGATACCAATTGTAGTTGGTGCACTTGGAGCGGTCCCAAAAACTTGGAAAAAAGACTGATTATCTGGAAAATCAGAGGAAGAATTGAGACCAGACTACTACATTGCTGCAATCGGCTAGAATATCAGAAGAGTAAGGGGGGCGTGAGGAGACTGTTGTCACTCAGCCTCCAGTGAAACACCATCAGCTAACGCTGGTGTGAAAAACTAATAATAGAACCTGTGTAATATGAAGGTGAAACTCTTACCAATAATAGTTGGGGCACTTGGAACGGTCCCAAAAGCAAAAAAAAAAGACTAGAGAGACTGGAAGAATTGCGAACATCCAGTCAACAGCATTATTAAAATAAACCGGAATACTCAGGAGAGTCACTGAAACTCCAAGCGAAACACCACAGCTGGTGTGAAATACAGCATGGTTGCAATCAGCTGGAATAATCAGGTGAGTACTGGAGACCTTAGGCGACTTGTTGTCACTCAGACCCAGTGAAAAAGTATCAATTAACGAACGGTCGAAAAAACTAATAATAATCTTTTATAATGGAAGATTGTGCGTTTTTTCTATCTGTAACCGAAACTATATTACTTTCTCAAGTCACATTTACCTTAGTTTATTTTCGTTACAAATTCTTTCATAAAATTTTTTATTTAAATCTCGATTATTAATACAATTGTTTTACATTAGTAATACTGTTAACCATATCTACATACTATATATTTACCACGTACCCACGTGTACGGGTTAGACACAAAGCCCTACGAGCCGAGATTCATGGTGGGGGTGCAAAAAATGCATTGATCCCCGTCGGCATTCCCCTCAAGGGGGCATCTCAGGCACAGTGCAAAAACTCAGCCCTGCTCTGTCAAGGGGCATGTGTTGTCTGGGGGATGGCCCGCCTGGATCAACGATGTTAGCTTGTAATGGTCCAGCGGCCGAAGCCACCGGACACCCCGGTGGAAACTGGCGTTAGAGGTATTTCCCTCTCATCCCACTAATGAGGGCTTGACACAAGGTATTTTTATGTGGGGCCACCCACAAGGCGAAGCTCATGGTAATAGGCATATAAAATACGTTGATACGTCGGCATTCCCCTCAAGTGGGCGCTCAAGCAACTAGGAAAACCCATCCCTGCCCTTTAAATTGAGGGGGCAGGTGGTGTCTGGGGGGATGGTACTCTGGATCAACGATGTTAACTTGTACGGTCCAGGGCCGAAGCCACTAGACGCTCCTTCCTGTCAACCGGTGTTAGATTGTTAGACATATCTACGTACTAATAGCATACAATTGTATTTATTTATACAACAAAATAGCGGTTTAAACATTGTAAAGGGGAAGGATAAATATTGCATATTAATACTAAAAATTTGATTTTAATGAAAATGTGTTTAGTATTATTGATTCTAATTGTTTTGGTTTTATCTTAATGAATAAGAAGCAAACATCTCGGGGTAAATCTTAAAAGAAATCATTAACAGAAGCAATACTGTAATTTTTATTCTTTACTTCCTATTTTAACTAAATAGTTAAATCAGGAAAATTTAGTAATGAAAAGACGGGAGTTATGGAAGAGCCAGTTTCAATTGTTCTATATTTCGATTATTCCCCCATTTGATTCAATCTTTTTATATACCTTCTTTATAGTTTCATATTTTTTAGCCTTTCTAATTAATATAATATTTCATAACATTATAAACTTATATAGTTGCACCCGAGGTGCATATATTTGCTAGTAATATAATAATAAAAGTCTTCCGTTTTTGTTAACGTAAACATTTTTGTCGTGTAGCTGAATTTAATTTTCAGCATAAAGTATTTTTTTTGCTTAACATTTTCTAGTGTAAATTACACGTTGTATTGCGCATGTCGTGTTTTGTTAACGTCATGAATAATTTATATTCGCCAAAAGCTTCGTGTTTTAATGATTTTTAAAATCATGTGTTGAATTTTATTAGCATCTTGCCAAGTGTTAAAGGGAGTCTGTTTTTCATTTTATCAAATCTGAGAAAAAAGAAAAAAAAGATTCTGCTATTGGGATACAGATGGTATTAATATCGATTTAAATTTGATTATTCAATAATATATATATATATATATATATATTAATATATATTGAGTATAGATAAAAGGATAATGAAAGAGAAACACAATATACTGTTAAAGTGAAAACATTTTATATCGTATTCATAGCTATATTGACAAATTTCGATTTATAAAAAATCATCTTCAGAGTTTGTTTTTTTTACTTCTGCCTCTGGAGATGATTTTTATAAATTGAAATATTGTTCAAATATTAGCTATGAATATGATATAAATTGTTTTCACTTTAACAGCATATTGTGTTTGTTTTCATATCCTTTTATCTATGCTCATACCGTCGGATTCATTCCTTTCTCTTAACTTATATATATAATATATATATGAATTGATGTACGTGTGTGTCTCTCTATATTAATGCATGTAATGTATGCAATTGCGTATTTATAGAGTGTCAAAAAATTGACTTAGTCTAATAATATACCCGATTTTGCTCAAATGATCTCAAATTTTAGCAAAATATGTAACGCCTTCAAAAGCTAGGGAGTTCATAAATAGCACGGTTCGGATTTTTCAGCAGGCACCGCATAGCGTTTTTAGGTCAGGAGGCCAGGACACATTTATGTGATATGCACTGACAATTCGACCTTAAATAATCGATTTAATTATTTTATTTCCTTTTTAAAATGAAAAGGAACAACATTTTTTTAGTCCCGGGGATTAGGGAAAAAAGAGAGTTTTCAAAATGAATTAAATTAAAATAGATAAGTAAGTAAAGTCGTCGGGAGGCCTAGAGTCGGTATCAGCCATACAGCGAGGGAGTCTATCTCCTGTTCACTTGCGCTCTACCAAGGAGATAGTTTTTTAGCGTCTGAAGGCACACCTACGCCAGCTCTCACTTACCAAGATCCCCGTACTACTCATACGCTGAGTTGGCGAGGGCCGGTTAGAAATACGGCCAGAAAAGTTTTTAAAAAACATAAAATCATTCGTGAGATTTTATAAAAGGAACATTTGACCGAATATAAATTGAAAATGGATAATGTTTCACTCCACAGCAGTAACGCGTTACACAAACTCTTTACTGAAAAGGAAATGTTAGCCCGAACAAACTTCACTACCCATAGTTTCCGAGTTACAAACAGCTTTCCCCTCCCCCGACGTCCAGCAAAATCTCCTTTTTATGCCTACTGGGGAGACGGGTTCTAGGAGGACGACTCCACTGCTGGTCCACGGTAGCTATGCTCTACCCGCTCACACCCTATCTTAAAAATGATTTTAACATAGTTAAATGTCTCTAACACAATAACTCTCAGTCACTTACTCTCTCACTCTTACTCACATAGAGAGACTACATTATATAAGAGGATGTAATCAAATATACATAGAAGAGGGTGAAGTATATATAAAATGACAGTGAGGGATGGGTCAGTTTTTTACTTAATTGCTAATTACAACTAATTAGAACCAATTAAAATGGATTTTTCAAACATAACGTAATTCTAAAGCAAGGTATATATTATTAGAAGTTTGTGTCATTAAACTAAATAGTAAAAAAGCCTTTAGAAAACAAAAGGTAATAATCCCAGCTTTAATATAATACAATACATAACACACACACACACACACACACAACACACATATACATAATATATATATATATATATATATATATATATGTGTGTGTGTGTTTGTATGTGTGTGTGTTTAGCCTGTATGTGGAGGGTATGTGTATAATATATGTATTGGCACTATGGAGCACAGTAATGCTGGTGGTAGAGTACTGACATTTTTCTGTTTAGGATCCTGCCTACGACAGCTTGATAGAATCTTTCTAAGTTTTTGATGTGACTGTGATATGCTGTCCAAAATCTCAGAAGAGCTAAAGGACAGATATTCTTTCTTTAACACAGAGATTGGTTTAGATGGTAATAACTCGTCAGACCCACACACAACGATTTTGAGCTTTCCGCTGCATTTTATATCCTTGGATTTATTTCAGAATCAAGGGATCCCATCGTAGAAAGATTGCTGCTAAGATATATAAAAGAATCAACCACATCCAAATCGGGAGAGAAGTTTGCTTCCATCATAAGGACTGGCGTGAGGTGGAATACAAATGTGGAAAAATAATTATGTGGAAAATCAAATATTTTAGTTAAAAATTATATAATAGTGGAAATTAACAACAATAAAGAATAATGTGCGAATGATTGACCTGTTGGATTTGATTGGTCAAACGTATCAGTAGTAAAAAAGTGAAACCCAAAAGGAACATTTTTGGCAGCCTCGACTGAGTGTTTAAAGAGAACAGACGCAAGAGGAGTGTCTGTTCTCCGAGGCATTTTACTTGGGGGGTAAGTAAAATATAGGATCAATTCAACAAAATTTTTTCATCAGTAAAATTTCGGACAATTTCGGCTTTGTTGTTATCGGAGTATTCCATACTTTTCTGAGATTTTTGAGACGACGATCGAAGGTCGAATGTTTCACATTGAAGTCTTCTGTCATATTCATTTGTCAAGCTTCCGTCCTCCTCCGTGGCTGCTAAAGTTTCCCGTTGTTTGAATTTGATGATCGACCTCTTCTTTCTCTCGGCGAGGTTTTGTATCATCCATCTTGAAATTCTGGAACCATCGTTCAAAACTTGGCTTTTGCTGATTTTTTTCCTTCACCAAAAAGTTCACTGAGATTGCGAATGACTAGGCTTCATTCCAACATTACTCGAATATGACGAATGTGGATATGATTTTCGATACGCATTCTGAAAAGAGAGGATTGTTTTTATCGGTAATACTTTTTTTGGTACGATCAACTGCCACTTCGCATCGAGTTCGCTTTAAGACACGCCACAAATCTTGAAGAAACAATAATCTTCGCTTACAGTACAGCCAGGACCAAAACTATCATTTCCACTTTTAAAACGTAATATTTTTAGCTTGGAAATTGAAAGTTTTAAATAAAGAAAACAACTTTGATCATGTAAATTTAGGGTCCTACAAACATTTTTTCTTTAGTTACAAAATTTTTAATTTTAATTACATTTTTATTATAAATAAAACGATTCTATAATTTTATATAAATTTTATTTACAATTATTTTAATATGCATGATCTTTTTACATTTTTTTTTTTAGAATCACATCATTTCATGTTTCCCCTCATCAGTAAATTTTATGAAAATCTTGAGTGATAACTATACAAAAAACGAAACAAAAAATAATATTACAGAAATTTCTACTTAAACGAACTATAAAAATGTAAATAAAATAAAATTCGTAACTAAACAAATATTTCATTTGTAGAACCGAAAATTACATGATTCAAAGTTGTTGTTTTTTTATTTAAAATTTTAAATTTTCTAAGCTAAAAATATTACGTTTTAAAAGTAAAATAACTGAGGCTGTTACTGTAAACGAAGAGAACTTTGTTTCATCCAAGATTTGTGGGCGTGTCTAAAGCTGATGTCAAGGCCGAATAGAGCGAGTGGCAGTTGATCGTAACCAAATAATATTCCTGTTTTTATGAAGCAAATTAAATAACACTAATTGTTATCGTTTTTTTGTGAAATATAATCTGTTGAAAAGAAATGCATAGCTTTATTATGTACTAGCCCAATACCATTTGGTTAACAGATTAAGAGTGACATTCTCTCAAACCTTGTCAAAACCTCCAGCGGTTCAATAACGTATGTAATTTAACATATACAGAATTGGATTACTTCCTTTTGTTACAATGTGATTAAGGTAGAATCACGCTGGAATGCTGGAACAAGAAGAACCATCAGAACGTTTGATATAGATGATGGATCTCCGCAACGAGCCAGTCAATCTGTGGATAAAGATGTAATTGGAATGTAAATTATTCACTAACTGAAGGATTGTGAAAGGTGATTTTCATGCTCCCCAAGGTTCTTAATTGGCATCCAACATGGACGTTGAATGTCAAGATGGAGCTCTTGGGAGCAGTTGAAATGAGGTTATAACGGAAAAAAGAAATAACAAATACTGCGGATGGAATAAAATGGGAACTAAGCATAAAATGGCTGCTTGTAAACGGATTTGAAGGGACAAAACATAGGACCTTTGTGTAGAATCATTCTTTGTTCTGTGACTCTATAATAGAGCAACAACGTTGAGCTCTGCAAACTGCGACAGACGTTTAAATAAAAAACTTGTCGTAAAGGAGATTTCTTCTCCGGATTTTTAATTATATATATATATATATAATATATATATTATATATATATATATATATATATATGATATATTGAAGGATAAATAATAGAAGAAAAAGAGAATGTTGAATGGAATAAAATAATATTAATAAATTACCAACACGTGTTTGGCCAGGAGTTTGTTCATGTACACATTGTATTCTAGTATTATCATTAAATATAAAAATAAATGATAATAATAGATAATTATAAAACGGCCTTCTTCAGGATAAAATCTTCGAATATTTGCCGTTAAAAACGGTCAAAATGACAGACAATTTTTAAAGTGATAATTTTTTTTAAAAACATTATCTGAGACGTTTACGGTTGGAGAATAGAGTGATGTTTGGTGACGGTTTCGCGTTTAGAGAATAACGATATATATATTGTATGTGTGTGTGTGTTTGTGTGTCCTGTGTGTAATGTTCTTGGGAAAGTTCTCGTGTGAATAATTTGAAACAAACCGAAAATATAAGAGAAGAAACAAAAGCAATTATAATCCATGAATACTGTTGTGCCTTTGGTCTGCTTATTTATCCAATATTTTGAGTGGGCCTCAACCAGATATATATTTTATTATATATATATATATATATATATAGTATATATATAAACTAATGGTTATGAGTCGCAGGAAATGACTTGTCAACCAGAGTTCAAATTCCCGACGAAAGCTGTTGGGCATTTCACATGGCGCTAATACCCTGGGAAAGTATGAAATCCAATTCTCCTCCAGCTAGGGTAATAGCAGGGAGACTGGGCTCTTTAACCATGGCTAGGTACCAGTCTAGGAGAGGAAAACTATGAATTCACACCTGTTAAACTCCGGTCCGCTTAAAGAAAATTGATTCTTGTTCGCATATTGCTGCGTGCGGAGGGGTGGTAAATATATATTATAATATTTAATATATGTTAAAAAAAAAAACAAATTGGAAGAAAATACATATAATTTGGCATGAATTAAATTTATTATGAATTGGAATTGTTTTAAAAATTCAAAAGCATTTAAAAAATTGATTGCCGAATCAGTTAACAGCCTAGTCTGCCAACTATTTATCTTTAACTCGAGGAGGATAGTTGGATGCATTCCTTTTCCCAGAATATACTTTATATTAAACGAAAACAGTCTCGTCTAGTATTTGAACTCGGTGTCGACGAGTACATTTCCATCGACGTTAACCACAACACGATACACACGATAAAAAGCGATTTAAATGATATTATGATAGGGCTACCATAATATCATTTAAATCGTTTTTATACATGAAAATCAAGGAGATCATATGAATATCGGACTTTATTGAAGAACTATTTATTTTTTAATCCCTAAGGTCCACCAGCAAATGCCTTTAAATTCAAATTTCCATCCACATCCTATTTTTTTATAGTTTTATACTTTCTCAAGGGTATTTGTCCGAATGTGAAGGTAATCGCGCGACTTGAGTTCGAACTCGTTAGTATTATGTCGCAACCCAGCACGTTACCACTAAGCCCTGTGGGTAATTGAGATAAGACACAGGCACTATTTTGTATGAAAAAAACCCAGAGTTTTTGTTTATCTTTCAGTTGATATTTCACTGGTAAACAATGGATTTTTATTCTTGTTGACTCTTTCTTAACCCCCCGCTGTTTACTATAAAAACATATAGGAATTTGGTAGAATACTGGGGAAGTATATTTAAGTGCTAACATTTCATCGTCTTCACAAATGTGTACAAATAATCAATTCAATACCCTCTATTTCCGGTAAAATTTTTTTTAGTATTTAGTGTCCATTTCTTGAAAGATAAATAAAGAAAAATCAGACTCGTATGGACAACATCTGAATCAATTCGTTAATTCCAAGTCAGTTTATCGTAACTTGAATACTTTTGACATACCAGTTGTATCTTTATCATGATTCTTCAAGAAAATGGCACTGAAATACTAAAGAAAAAAATTCCGGAAAATAGAGGGGTATTGAATTGATTATTTGTACACATTGAAAAGACGATGAAATGTTAGCACTTAATATACTTCCCAGTAATCTTACCAATATCCTATATGTTTTTATAGTAAACAGCAGGGGGTTAGAAAGATGTCAACAAGATATAAAATCCATTGTGTTACCAAGTGAAATATCAACTGAAAAGATAAACAAAACTCTGGGTTTTTTTTCATACAAATAGTGCCTGTGTCTTATCTCAATTACCCACAGGCTTAGTGGCTAACGTGCTGGGTTGCGACATAATACTAAGCGAGTTCGAACTCAAGTCGCGCGATTACCTTCACATTCGGACAAATACCCTTGAGGAAAAGTAAACTATTAAAAATAGGATGTGGATGAAATTGAATTTAAGGCCATTGCTGGTGACCTTTAGGAAGATTAAAAATAAAATGTTCTTCAATAAAGTCGATATCATATGATCTCCTTGATTTTCATTGTATAAAAACGATTTAAATGATATTAGGTACCTCTATCATAATATCATTTAAATCGCTTTTATCGTGTTGTATCGTGTTGTGGTTAACGTCGATGGAAATGTACTCGTCGACACGAGTTCAAATACTAGACAGACTGTTTTCGTTTAATATAAAGTTGATATTCTGGAAAAGGAATGCATCCAACTATCCTCCCTCGAGTTAAAGATAAATAGTTGGGCAGACTAGGCTCGTTAACTGATTCGGCAATCAATTTTTAAATGCTTTGAATTTTTAAAACAATTCCAATTCAATAATAAATTAATTCATGCCAAATTATAATGTATTTTTTCCAATTATGTTTTTAACATATATATAAATATATATATATATATTTACCAACCCTCCGCACGAGCAAGATGCGACACAAGATCAATTTCTTAAGCGGAGTTTAACAGGTTTGAATTCATAGTTTTCCTTCTCCTAGACTGTTACCTAGCCATGGTTAAAGAGCCAGTCTGCCTGCTATTTACCCATAGCTGGAGGGAGAATTGGATTCATACCTTTCCCAAGGGTATTAGCGCCATGTGAAATGCCAACAGCTTCGTCCGGGAATTGAACTCGGGTTGACAAGTCCATTTCCTGCGACTCTAACCATTAGTTTAATATATATATATATATATATATATATATATATATATATATATATATATGGTTGAAGGCCACTCAAAATATTGATGAAATAAAGCAGACCAAAGGCACAACAGTATTCATGGATTATAATTGCTTTTGTTTCTTCTCTTTATATTTTCGGTGTTTCAAATATCACCGAGAACTTTCCCAAGAACATTACACACAGACACACAAACACACACACACATACATATATATATATCGTTATTCTCTAAACGAAACCGTCACCAAACATCACTCTAATTCTCCAACCGTAAACGTCTCAGAGAATGTTTTTAAAAAATATTATCACTTTAAAATTGTCTGTATTTTGACCGTTTTAACGGCAAATATCGAAGATTTTATCCTGAAGAAGGCCGTTTTATAATTATCTATTATTATCATTTTATTTTATATTTAAAATGATAATACGTAGAATACAATGTGTACATGAACAAACTCCTGGCCGAAACACGTGTTGGTAATTTATTAAATTAATTTTATCCATTCAACATTCTCTTTTCTTTCTTTATTATCCTTTCAATATATATATATATATATATATATATATTATATATTATATATTATAATATATAATAATTAAAAAATCCGGAGAAGAAATCTTCCTTACGACATAGTTTTTTTTTAAACGTGTCGCAGTTTGCAGAGCTCAACGTTGTGCTCTTATTGTTAGAGTCACAGAACAAAGAATGATTCTACCACAAAGGTCCTATGTTTTTGTCCCTTCAAATCCGTTTACCAAGCAGCCATTTTATGCTTATGTTCCCATTTTTATTCCATCGAGTATTTTGGTTTTCTTTTTTCCGTTATAACCTCGATTTCAACTGCTCCCAAGAGCCTCCATCTTGACATCAACGTCCATGTTGGATGCAATTAAGAAACCTTGGAGCATGAAAGATCACTTTCACAATCCTTCAGTTAGTGAATAATTTATCATTTCCATTGACATCTTTATCCACAGGATGACTGCTCGGTGCGGAGATCCATCATCTAATATCAAACGTCTGATTGGGTTCTTCTGTTCCCAGCATTCCCAGGTTGATTCTACCTTAATCACATTGTACAAAAGGAAGGTAATCCAATTCTGTATATGTAAATTACATACGTATGAACCGCTGGAGGTTGTTGACAAGGTTTGAGAGAAATGTCACTCTATCTGTTACCAAATGTATTGGGCTAGTACATAATAAGTATGGCATTTTCTTTCAACAGATTATATTCACAAAAAACGATAACAATTAGTGGTTTATTTAATTTGCTTCATAAAACAGGTAATATATTTTGGTACGATCAACTGCCACTCGCTCGAGTTCGGCCTATGACATCAGCTTTAGACACGCCCACAAATCTTGATGATAACAAAGTTCTCTTCGTTTACAGTACAGCCTCAGTTATTTTACTTTTAAAACGTAATATTTTTAGCTTAGAAAATTTAAAATTTTAAATAAAAAAACAACAACTTTGAATCATGTAAATTTCTGGTTCTACAAATGAAATATTTGTTTAGTTACGAATTTTATTTTATTTACATTTTTATAGTTCGTTTAAAAGTAGAAATTTCTGTAATTTATTTATTTTTTGTTTCGTTTTTTTAGTATAGTTATCACTCAAAGATTTTCATAAAATTTATCGAGTGAGGGGAAACATGAAATGATTGTTTGATTTCTAAAAAAAAAAAATGTAAAGAATCATGCATATTAAAATAATTGTAAATAAAAATTTATATAAAAATATAGAATCGTTTTATTTATAAATAAAAATGTAAATAAAATAAAATTTGTAACTAAAGAAAAAATGTTTGTAGGACCCTAAATTTACATGATTCAAAGTTGTTTTCTTTATTTAAAACTTTCAATTTTCCAAGCTAAAAATATTACGTTTTAAAAGTGAAATGATAGTTTGGTCCTGGCTGTACTGTAAGCGAAGATTATTTTGTTTTCTTCAAGATTTGTGGGCGTGTCTAAAGCCGAACTCGAGCGAGTGGCAGTTGATCGTACCAAAAAAGTATTACCGTCATAAAACAATCCTCTCTTTTCAGAATGCGTATCGAAAATCATATCCACATTCGTCATATTCGAGTAATGTTGGAATGAAGCCTAGTCATTTCGCAATCTCAGTGAACTTTTTGGTGAAGGAAAAATCAGCAAAAGCCAAGTTTGAACGATGGTTCCAGAATTTCAAGATGGATGATACAAACCTCGCAGAGAAAGAAGGAAGAGGTCGATCATCAAATTTCAACAACCGGGAACTTTTAGCAGCCACGGAAGAGGACGGAAGCTTGACAAAATGAATATTGACAGAAGACTTCAATGTGAAACATTCGACCTTCGATCGTCGTCTCAAAAATCTCAGAAAAGTATGGAATACTCCGATAACAACAAAGCCGAAATTGTCCGAAATTTTACTGATGAATAAAATTTGTTGAATTGATCCTATATTTTACTTTACCCCCAAGTAAAAATGCCTCGGAGAACAGACACTCCTCTTGCGTCTGTTCTCTTTAAACACTCAGTCGAGGCTGCCAAAAATGTTCCTTTTGGGTTTCACTTTTGTTACTACTGATACGTTTTGACCAATCAAAATCCAACAGGTCAATCATTCGCACATTATTCTTTATTGTTGTTAATTTCCACTATTATATAATTTTTAACTAAAATATTTGGATTTTCCACATATTATTTTCCACATTTGTATTCCACCTCCACGCCAGTCCTATGATGGAAGCAAACTTCTTCTTCCCGATTGGATGTGGTTGATTCTTTTATATATCTTAGCAGCAATCTTTCTTACGATGGATCCCTTGATTCTGAAATAAATCCAAGGATATAAAATGCCAGCGGAAAGCTCAAAAGTCGTGTGTGGTCTGACAGAGTTATTACCATCTAAACCAATCTCTGTGTTAAAGAAGAATATCTGTCCTTTTAGGCTCTTCTGAGATTTTGGACAGCATATCACAGTCACATCAAAAACTTAGAAAGATTCTATCAAGCTTGTCGTAGGAGGATCCTAAACAGAAAATGTCAGTATCTACCACCAGGCATTACTGTGCTCCATAGTGCCAATACATATATATACACATACCCTCCACATACAGGCTAACACACACACATACAAACACACACACACATATATATATATATATATATATATATATATATATGTATATGTGTGTGTGTGTGTGTGTGTGTGTGTGTATGTATGTATTATATTAAAGCTGGGATTATTACCTTTTGTTTTCTAAAGGCTTTTTTACTATTTAGTTTAATGACACAAACTTCATAATAATATATACCTTGCTTTAAGAATTACGTTATGTTTGAAAAAATCCATTTTAATTGGTTCTAATTAGTTGTAATTAGCAATTAAGTAAAAAACTGACCCATCCCTCACTGTCATTTTATATATTACTTTCACCCTCTCTATGTATATTTGATTACATCCTCCTTATATAATGTTAGTCTCTCTATGTGAGTAAGAGTGAGAGAGTAAGTGACTGAGAGTTATTGTGTTAGAGACATTTAACTATGTTAAAATCATTTTTAAGATAGGGGTGAGCGGGTAGAGGCATAGCTACCGTGGACCAGCAGTGGAGTCGTCCTTCCTAGAACCCGTCTCCCCAGTAGGCATAAAAAAGGAGATTTTTTTGCTGGGACGTCGGGGGAGGGGGAAGCTGTTTGTAACTCGGAACTATGGTGTAGTGAAGTTTGTTCGGGCTAACATTTCCTTTTCAGTAAAAGAGTTTGTAACGCGTTACTGCTGTGGAGTGAAACATTATCCATTTCAATTTATATTCGGTCAAATGTTTCCTTTCTATAAAATCTCACGAAATGATTTTAATGTTTTTAAAAACTTTCTGGCCGTATTTCTAACCGGCCCTCGCCAACTCAGCGTATGAGTAGTACGGGGATCTGTGGTAAAGTGAGGAGCTGGCGGTAGGTGTGCCTCAGACGCTAAAAACTATCTCCTTGGTAGAGCGCAAGTGAACAGGAGATAGACTCCCTCGCTGTATGGCTGATACCGACTCTAGGCCTCCCCGACGACTTTACTTACTTATCTATCTTTTAATTTAATTCATTTTGAAAACTCTCTTTTTTCCCTAATCCCCGGGACTAAAAAAATGTTGTCTCCTTTTCATTTTAAAAAGGAAATAAAATTAATTAAATCGATTATTTAAGGTCGAATTTTTGTCAGTGCATATCACATAAATGTGTCCTGGCCTCCTGACCTAAAAACGCTATGCGGTGCCTGCTGAAAATCCGAACCGTGCTATTTATGAACTCCCTAGCTGTTTGAAGGCGTTACATATTTTGCTAAAATTTGAGATCATTTGAGCAAAAATCGGGTATATTATTAGACTAAGTCAATTTTTTTGACACTCTATAAATACGCATATGCATACATACATGCATATATATAGAGAGACACACACGTACATCATTCATATATATATATATATATAAGTTAAGAGAAAGGAAATGAATCCGACGGTATGAGCATAGATAAAAGGATATGAAAACAACACAATATGCTGTTAAAGTGAAAACAATTTATATCATATTCATAGCTAATATTGAACAATATTTCAATTTATAAAAATCATCTCCAGAGCAGAAGTAAAAAAACAAACTCTGAAGATGATTTTTATAAATCGAAATATTGTTCAATATTAGCTATGAATACGATATAAAATGTTTTCACTTTAACAGTATATTGTGTTCTCTTCATATCCTTTTATCTATACTCATATATATATATATATATATATATATATATATATATATATTGAATAATCAAATTAAATCGATATAATACCATCTGGTATCCCAATAGCAGAATCTTTTTTTTTCTTTTTTCATCAAGATTTGAATAAATGAAAAACAGACTCGCCTTTAACACTTGGCAAGATGAATAATAAAATTCAACACATGATTTTAAAAATCATAAAAACACGAAGCTTTTGGCGAATATAAATTATTCATGACGTTAACAAAACACGACATGCGCAATACAACGTGTAATTTACACTAGAAAATGTTAAGCAAAAAAATACTTTATGCTGAAAATTAAATTCAGCTACACGACAAAAATTGTTTACGTTAACAAAAACGGAAGACTTTTATTATTATTATTACTAGCAAATATATGCACCCTCGGGGTGCAACTATATAAGTTATAATGTTATGAAATATTATATTAAATTAGAAAGGCTAAAAATATGAAACTAAATAAGAAGGCATATAAAAAGATTTGAATCAAATGGGGGGAATAATCGAAATATAGAACAATTGAAACTGGCTCTTCCATAACTCCCGTCTTTCATTACTAAATTTTCCTGATTTAACTATTTAGTTAAAATAGGAAGTAAAGAATAAAATTACAGTTATTGCTTCTTGTTAATGGATTTCTTTTAAGATTTACCCCGAGATGTTTGCTCTTATTCATTAAGATAAAACCAAACAATTAGAAATCAATAATACTAAACACATTTTCATTAAAATCAAATTTTTAGTATTAATATGCAAATTATCCTTCCCCTTTACAATGTAAACCGCTATTTTGTTGTATAAATAAATACAATTGTATGCTATTAGTACGTAGATATGTCTAACATATCTAACACCGGTTTTGACCAGGAAGGAGTGGTCTAGTGGCTTCGGCCCTGGACCGTACAAGTTAACATCGTTGATTCCAGAGTACCATCCCCCCAGACACCACCTGCCCCCTCAATTTAAAGGGGCAGGGATGGGTTTTCCTAGTGCTTGAAGCGCCCACTTGAGGGGGAATGCCGACGGTATCAACGTATTTTTTATGCCTATTACCCATGAGCTTCGCCTTGTGGGTGGGCCCACATAAAAATATCCTTGTGTCAAGCCCTCATTAGTGGGATGAGAGGGAAATACCTCTAACGCCAGTTTCCACCGGGGTGTCCGGTGGCTTCGGCCGCTGGACCATACAAGCTAACATCGTTGATCCCAGGGGGCCATCCCCCCAGACAACACATGCCCCCTTGACAGAGGCAGGGCTGAGTTTATTGCACTGTGCCTGAGATGCCCCCTTGAGGGGGAATGCCGACGGGATCAATGCATTTTTTGCACCCTCCACCCATGAATCTCGGCTCGTAGGGCCTTGTGTCTAACCCGTACACGTGGGGTACGTGGTAAATATATAGTATGTAGATATGGTTAACAGTATTACTAATGTAAAACAATTGTATTAATAATCGAGATTTAAATAAAAATATTTATGAAAGAATGTAACGAAAATAACTAAGGTAAATGTGACTTGAGAAGTAATATAGTTTCGGTTACAGATAGAAAAACGCACAATCTCCATTATAATAAGATTATTATTAGTTTTTCGCACCGTCGTTAATTGATAGTCTTTCACTGGAGTCTGAGTGACAACAAGTCGCCTAAGGTCTCCAGTACTCACCTGATTATTCCAGCTGATTGCAACCATGCTGTATTTCACACCAGCTGGTGGTGTTTCGCTGGAGTTTCAGTGACTCTCCTGAGTATTCCGGTTTATTTTAATAATGCTGTTGACTGGATGTTCGCAATTCTTCCAGTCTCTCTAGTCTTTTTTTTTTGCTTTTGGGGACCGTTCCAAGTGCCCCAACTATTATTGGTAAGAGTTTCACCTTCATATTACACAGGTTCTATTATTAGTTTTTCACACCAGCGTTAGCTGATGGTGTTTCACTGGAGGCTGAGTGACAACAAGTCTCCTCACGCCCCCCGTACTCTTCTGAATATTCTAGCCGATTGCAGCAATGTAGTAGTCTGGTCTCAATTCTTCCTCTGATTTCCAGATAATCCAGTCTTTTTTCCAAGTTTTTGGGACCGCTCCAAGTGCACCAACTACAATTGGTATCACTTTCACCCTCATATAGGAAAGCTTTTTCAATTCTCTGGAAAGGTCAGGGTATCTGACTATCCTTTGATTTTCCTTCAACTTCACATTGTGATCTGCTGGAACGGCAAAGTCTACCAGTTGACAGGTTCTCTTTTTTGTTAATCAATACTAGGTCTGGTGTCTTGGCTGGGATAAGATGATCCGTCTGTATCTCAAAGTCCCAGAGAATTTTATGCGTTTCATTTTCAAGAACAGATTCTGGTTTATGCATATACCATTTTGTTGGATGGTCAGGCTAGGACATATTAAAGAGTCTTGTTGAGGGGAAAGACATTTCTGTTTCTCGGAATTCTGTAAAAAGTGAGAAAAACTTGCAATGAGCAAAGTAACAATAATAAAAAGTAAAAGCGAAAATGAATGAGACACAGGAGACTAGACGGGGTAGGCTGTTCGGAGAGAGAGAGAAAGAGAGAGAGAGAGAGAGAAAGAGAGAGAGAGAGGGGGGTAGGAGAGGGAGAGAGAGAGAGAAGGAGAGGGCGAGAGAGAAAGAGTTTACATAATCAATCATATGATAAATGAATGCGGAAAATTGGTCCAGAATAAAGCCATAAATCCTGGACGAGACTCTTTTCCCTGTCACTATATATATTTACCAATCCCTTCCGCGCGAGTAGGATGCGACAAAATATCAATTTCTAAGGGGAGCTTAATAAGTTTGAAGGAAGGGATAATAGTTGAATGCATACCTTTCACAAGGGTATTATTGCCATGTGAAAGGAAACCAGCCTCGTCCAGAATTTGAACTCGGGTTGACGTGTCCATTCTCTATGACTCTAACGATTACACCACGCGCCTCCACCGTAGCAATAGGCAGATGGTAGGACAGACTGGGATCGTTAACCTTTGTTATATCAACTGGTCTAAAAGGGGAATATTCCGAATGTCTGTTATATTCCACTTTCAAATATGACTTTATATCTCGAATATACTTTCCTCTCACTTTGTTCTCTTAAGCAACAACAACAACAACAATGTGGAACATGTCAAACACCTTTGACAGTTAAACACTTATTCATGGAATGCAGGTTTTTTTGCTCACATCAGAAACCCTTATTCTAAAGCAAACAATATGAAAGATCTGTTTGAAAATGTGAACACGGAGGATATTCTCTCTTTTTCATCTATGTCTATCTTTCTTTCTTTCTTTCTTCCTGTTCCTCCCTTCCTTCCTTCTTTCTTCATCTCTTTATTTATTTCTGTTCCCCTCTTCCTTCCTCCCTTCTTTCTTTCTTATACCATAGAATATAGACATGAAACAAATCAATACCATACAACATAATCCCCAATAATGCTAAGACATTGCTAAAACCAATTACTAAAAAGTATAAATATAAATACACGATATGAATTACTTCCTAACCGTTAGGCATGACATAACCCAAGACAGGTTGATATGCCGTTAACATCAATAAATAAACAAACAGCAAATGTCTAGGTTGTACATCAGCTGAATTTTTATCCCCGTAGTTTTCAATTCAGCGTTGTCTGCCTTTTTCCTTTCCAAGGCAATAAATAAATAAATAAATAAATAAACGGTTTACCTTACTAGTTTACTTGGTACGGGGAGAAGGATTCGTTTTTTGCCTAAGCACATTATCATGAAGTAAAACTCAAACTTTCTTTTTCATCTCTGTCTATCTGTCTATCTTTCTTTCTTTCTTTCTTTCTTTCTTTGTCCCGGTCTTTTTATTTTTTTCTCTTTCCCTCTGTCTTTGACTTCATCTATTTCATTCTTTCATAGCTGAGTCATAGTCTTGTAACAAAGGACATTATCGTTAACTAAAACTGAAACTTTTTTCTTCTCTTTCTCTCTTCTTTCTTTCTTTCTTTCTTTCTTTTTTTGTCTTCATCTCTTTATTTCTTTCTGTTCCTCCCTTTCTTCTTTCTTTCTTTCTTTCTTTCTTTCTTTCTTTCTTTCTTTCTTTGTCTTCATCTCTTTATTTCTTTCTGTTCCTCTGTTCCTTCCTTCCTTCCTTCCTTCCTTCCTTTCTTTCTTTCTTTCTTTCTTTGTTTTCATCTCTTTATTTCTTTCTGTTCCTCTCTTCCTTCCTTCTATCTTTCTTTCTTTCTTTCTTTGCCTTCATCTCTTCATTTATTTATTTCTCTTTCTTTCTTTCTTTTTTTCTTTCTTTCTTTTTTTCTTTCTTTCTTTGTCTTCATATTTAATAGCTTAGCTGTAGTTCTATAACACATACAATATTCCCATTTCTCCTTCACAGGAATCTAAAGAAGAATTATTTCAAATTTTCTTTGGTCGATTTATTCTTCCATTCATAATTATTGATAAAAACATCATTTGTAAACATTCCACCATGTTTCAGCACTAGCCGAACTTTTGGCGCGCTTTTTAACGCAACTTCCAGCAGCCAATTTAAGCGAATTTACCTGCCTAGAGAGTTGCGTTATTTTCCTTCCACCTTTTTCCGGTGACTATCACCATAGGTAATCTATTATTTGCATTAATGTATTTGTTGTATACCTCTTTCTTTACTTTCTTTTATTCTTCTTCTGGCGTCTTTGACATCTTAAGTTCTTCTAACACCTCTTCGTCTTGGTGGTCGGTCGCACTTAACTCATTTCTTCTTCTAGATCAGTCTTGTTACCAAGACATTCATTGATCCCAAAACCGTGTTATTTTCTTAAGCTTTTATTTACTCAACTGAACATTTCATGTAACTAAACATCTGATTAACATAGCGCGCGTATGCAGTGAGTTCCAGTTAAGGCAGTACATCTTCTCTGTCCGACGTCAAACTGAAACTGAGGACCCAACCAGGTCCCACGTGACTTCACGTATTTCGCGGGCGTTCTGTACTATTCCATGGAAAGTCCCGCCCGTGATATGAAAAGGCCCTCCCATTAGAAATACAGGGGATTGACAATAATCTTATGCAACCGCATAGATTATGTAACATATTCAGGTGAATTGGAAAGGAATCACGAATTAAGAATTTACAAGAACCTACACTGCATGATATGTTGTTCCACTGGTGAAACTTGGAAAAATCTAACCCGTGGTTAAATTATACCACTTGGCCGAAAATTTCAAAACGTTTTGATTCACTCAAACCTTATATCCGTTGCGCCATGTTTCCAGTTCTTACTGACAATCATCTGTTAGTTTACAGGTTCAATCCTGGCTTAGGGTGATAATAACATAGAATACATGGTTTAACATATGTTCCCTGTCATTGTTAACGGAATGAGAATGGTCTACATAAGTGGCTTGAATAAAAGTTTCGGTTCAAAGTTCCGCGAAGGCTCCCGAGATGGCCAAGAATGTTCCCGAATTCAAAGAGATGGTTCTTGCGTTTAACAAATAAACACCTAAAAAAACGAGTGGAAATTGACCGAAACGTTGTGTATATAACAATAAAGATGAGGACAATAGTCCGCAAAATCTAAATAATAACAAAAGAGAAAAAAAACTTCCCAACTGTTGGTCTTTACTATTCATCGAAAAAGTTAATGAAAATATTATTAGATAAAGTATCTAGCCCATCGCAAAAAAAGTTACTTTGGAAGATGAAGATAATGTTCGTATTTTTACTGTTAAAAACAGAGTCTGTTACACTAAAACTCACCACTTCCTTTGAGTTGCAGAAGGAGGAGGCTAACTCAATCAATAAAATGGGGGTGAGTCTTTCCTCTTGCCTTCTCCTGTTTTCAATCAACACATGTCTATAATTGAAAGTGATAGTGTCATTTGTGCGTAATCCATGCGGCTTTCATGATGTATATATGTCATCCATGCAACTCTATGGGGCAACTCAGTTAGACATGCCTGGACTAGTCTACCTAGATGAGCGCTAGAGAACTAAGAAGGCTTGTTGTCACTTCGATTGTGATGAAAGCTAGCAGCTAGTTTGAAAAATCGCAACGAGTAAGAGTGCCAGCAGATCACAGGGTGAAGCTAAAGGAAAATGAAAAAATGGACAAATATCTGGACCTTGCCAGAGAACTGAAAAAGTTATGGAACATGAAAGTGAAAGTGATACCAATTGTGATTGGTGCACTTGGAACGGTTCCAAAAGGATTGGAAAAGGGTTTGGAAAGTTTGGATATCAAAGGAAGGATTGAAACCATTCAGAATACTGCACTGCTGCAATCTGCCAGAATACTCAGAAGAGTCCTGGAGACCTGAGGAGACTTGCTGTCACTGAGACTCCAGTGAAATACCATCAGCTAACACTGGTGTGAAAACTCAAAAGGAGTGAATAATAATAATAATAATAATAATAATAATAATAATAATAATAATAATAAAGTGCTTTTACAAGAAGAATGCAACTGACCTATCCAAAAAATTGAATCTTACATTAGGTCGCTGGACACATTAGCAGCATGGTCCGACGGGGTCCCGGATATTGTTTTTTACTAGTCATCGCATGATCTTCGGTTTGAGCGTAGTTTTCCACTTAAAAAAGACCTTGTGTCGCATCCTGACCCGATGGGAGGTTAAGGTAAATATTGAATTACTGTTCTTAGCTGGGAGAACCGGTTGTCCGTGGCGATCCTACCGACAACGCTTGTGTGACTACAGAAGACCAGACGATTTTTTTTTAATTACTCGGAATTAACGAAAATATACATTTTGTCCTTCTTTCTTTTTAGACCAGCTACCTAGTAAATCATCATCATCATCATCGTCATCATCATCATCAAGTCACGCTAGTTGAATGAATATCCATGATAATCTTTCGCCAACCGATTCTATCATTCATTGTCCTCAGGGGGGTCCTCTGTGCAGCATCCAGTATCTGCGCAGTTGGATAATGTAGATCTTTGCTGGATAGCCAACACTGGCGTGCATACGTGCTGGTTCCCATAGGAGAATGTCACTTATGAGTTAGTCCTTGCTTTCTCGAGCAATATCCAGTACGTCTTGTTCATCTCACTTGTATGGTTTGTGTGATAGGAGACAATTTGTCGTACAGCTGCTTTCTTGTGGGATGTTTTTCTACGTTTTGTTTAACATCACACGCAGAATTCTTGTACAACTCCCATCTAGCTTATTCTCTAAGCGCTTCGTTAGGATCCAAATGGTGTGCAATCATACACTAGCACAGACACAACTGAGACTTGCAATAATTGTCGCTTTAAATTCTCAGTGAGGTCTGACTTCCATATGATCGACAATCTATTTACAGCAGACCATGCCTTCTATATGCGTGCATTAACATTGTTTTATGTGGATGAGATATTACTACCTAGGTACATGAATGGTTCTAATGGCTTTGGAGACTTACCGTCAAGTGTGGAGATGATAACTTTCTTTTTAATACACATGAAAGTTTCATCGGAGTTCATATAGTGGCAGATTTTTCGGGCTGCCTCTCCCAGGCTATGTAACTGAAATATTATCTTGAGAAAATTTATATTTAAATGTTTCCTTCTTAATTTCCCAAGTGTCAAGCTTCCGTTTTTTAACAAAGTATTTTTTAAGGTAAACAAAACACATTTAACAAGAGTGTAAAAGTTTAAAAAATCATCCACTTAGATGTTATCAATGTTTAAAAAAAATAGATTAATTAGGTGAAAAACAAAAACATGTTTACTTTGAATTTTCAAGCAGAAACTCTCTTTAAAATAAATGTTCTCAATTTTTAATGTAACGTTACGGCCCTCATATTGGAATGGAGCGATGATGTGTCATATAGAAATAATCGTCGTATACTCATATTCTGTGCTACGTGGAGTGGTTCGAATCCGGTTGCTGGCTGATATTCAGTTGACTGGCAAACCCGTGATGTTTTCAGTCTGGAAACCAACTTGAAATGCTGGGGCACATCTTGCCTTGTGTCATTTATAGTTTTTAGTAATAACACAAGACCACTTCTTTTTCTCATGATATTTTTTATTTCCACCCAAAGTCACAACTGCCAAGGGAGAGCCACGTCTCACTCTGTCAACGCATAGTTCCAGACTCATTCCACATTCTCACCTCTCACTCTTACTCTTTTGCACTTCACGCCTTGACCAATAGAAAATCACCACGTGGTGCTGTACTGATTCATCCTTAATCTTATTTATTCTTATCTACACGTAATTCTTATATTCCGCCTAAAAACATTTCAGTACTAATTTACACGTCACTGTTACGTTTCTGGTTCTCCCCCTCTTTCTTCCTGTTGTGTTACATCTATACTTAAGTATAGAATTTACCCTGAGAAAAAGACGTAAAACACTCAGGGGTTTTAGATAAAAATGGATTAGAAAATCCAGATGTTCTCGTAATAATTAGCAGAAATACAAAAAAACTTCCTAACTGTTGGTTTTCACTGTTCAATCAAACAAAATAAAGAAATATGTTGGCTGTCAACTCGTGAACAATTAAAACCATTTCCTGTTCTTTCATTTTATTATTTGCAAGCACTCAAAGGGTGCGAGCACGAAGATTAATCTTCAGTCCACTGAGACTCCTGAATTATCTACTATAATGAACATACTTGAGCACCAGAAGCATTTGGCACTGTATCCTTGTGATTTCTCAGATGACTCAACAGGCCAGCCTTGGAGTGACATACCCTGCCACATTAAGTACATGTTGGAACTTCTCCACTTTGGATGTTGCTGGACAGAAAATCGCCCTTTCTAAATGCCCGCTTCAATTTTTGGTGTTTTAAATAAGTTGAACTTAAATTCTCTTACAAACCAGTAGATGGTGGCCGTCCAGCCTGGCCTGCTATAACCTAGCTTCTCCCAGTCCTTCACCTCTACAATTAACAAAATATAATATTAGGTTAAATACCTAGACCTTAGCTGAAAACATTGCTTTAGAACATGAAAGCATTTTTCTGATTTCATCAGTTGAATTAACGGGACACGAAAGGTAAATACCTCCAGTGTCTATCAGTAGACATCAGGGGCGTAGCGAATATCAATATAAAGGTGGAAGCGCCAAAGTCAAATCCTCTTTCCCCTCCAGCTTAAAAGGGGTTAACACCCACCAGTGGCATCGGCTGTCTAATGGACAAGAAGGGTATTCGAGTCCCAGAATTTCGTGTCGCAGGGTACACGTAAACTTGCTCAACGTTTAAGTGCTTATTCTTTTATTCATGTTTACTATCAGCTTCAATACTTTTTCTACTAAAAGAATATATCCTTAACAGGACATTTCTCTTATACAACTATTCATAAGCTCTTTATTGTATCTCCTGTCATGTGTTTATTCTCCTCTATTGAGTTTACATATTTCACAACCCCTATCCATATATATATATATATATATATATATATATATATATATATATATATATATCTTTGGAGTTGACAGCCACTCGCCTCACCACTAGCTCCGCCAGAGACGTCATCGCACATTCGGGGGTAGGATAACGAGATGATTCTGTTATCGGCAAGACTTTCTGTTCCAGGTCTGGGGACATTCCCTAAGGTGAGATGGGGATACGAGAATCCCTGTTGATAACCTTATTAGCAAGTCTTCGAAGAACCCACATTTTTTCATCTGATTCAACGGGAGGGACGTCCTTTCTATGTCATATTTGCATCAAACTTTGTCGATCTGCAGTGGGTTTGATGAGTCCTTTAAGGGAAGGGTTCTGGTAGTGGAGTTATGGGATTATGAGGGGCGGCAAGGATCTGTAAAAATTATGCTATTAAGAAGAAAAAAGATATATATATATATATATATATATATAATATATATATATATATATATATGGTGGGTGGGTGCTGAAAAAGTTCATATATAAAAAGGTTCATAGACTGTGTGGTTCATAGCATAATCTTTTGTTGATGCTTTTTTTACCAATGGGATCCAAGCAATGTAACACCAAGGAAAGGAGTTTGTTTTACCACAAGGGGGACTATGTTAAAAAATAAACATCATTTGGTCACATTCTATGAGAGTATCTTGTTCAGCTAATGAACTTTTCACCCAACCCTCGTTTATATATATATATATATATATATATATATATATATATATAATATATAATATATATATATATATATATCTTTCCTTATATATATATTTTCTTATATATATATTCATTTCTTAGTGATGTATATTGCAGTAGTAAAGACGCAAATGAGGCAAATCTAACAGAGTTAGAATTTAATATATATCGTTCATTAAATAATAGGCCAATTAAGATTAAATAATGATTATTTAATAATCATTGAAGATACAATGTAAATAACTAAGGGAATATGTGACGTTGATGGTGATGCAGTTTCGGTTGCAGACATCATTGTTGTCCCTTTCCTCATGAAGTTTTCTTATATTTTTACCGTTCAAGGAAACAATGTATCCAAACAACTATCCTTCATCCACATGAGCCAAGAACATTTAACAAATCCCAAATGATTTTGCAATGAGACTTTGGAAACAGGAGATCCCATGGAGGATTTAGATCGTCCCATTACTGCTGAGACCCGCTAGAGCAGGCATGTTAAACATGCGGTCCTCAGCAAGCATAGATGCGACCCGCTCACTGACTACGCTCTCATACGTCGATTTTACAGAACCCTATTTTATTTTCAAGTTTGTTTTTTCCAATAATTCTTAGGGCGAAAATGGTATTTTATTTTCATTAGGGAAATATGTTGTTAAGAAACAATCACCAGTCTGTTACACCAAAACTCACTCACGAGAAACGGAAGGAGAGAAAAATCGCTCTCTTTTTCGGCTGTGCCTTCGTGAGAGGCAGACGGGGCTTCCCAGGTTCCCCCGTATGGGTTTCGCATAGTAGTGCCGAACATGATTTACGATAGAATAATTTGACCTTACCCCCCTCTCTCTCTCTTTCTCCTTCTCTCTGAAAAAGAACTCACGAGCCTAGAAAGGAATAAACGACCCCTTTGTGACTATACGGCTTGCGCATGTTGTTTCTTAACTAACGAATATTACTATTACTAACGACTACTACTACAACTCGAATTTAGCCCTATACAACATATACATATGTAACCCATACGGTGCTAGGGGCTACTCAGTTTGACATGCCTGGGCTAGACTAGCTAGAAGAACGCTGAGGAACTGAGAAATCTTGTTGTCACATGGAATGGGATGTAAGCTACCAGCTAGAACTGGTTTGCAAACTTGCAACGTAGAGGATAATAATAATAGATTGATTTTACTAGGAGAAAGTAACTGACATATCGTAAAAAATTGAATTTTACATTAAGCCAGCTGTCGTACGAAAAGCGAGAGCAATTAACACATTTCTTTCTTTCTTTCTATTCTAACAAACATTCAGTGTTTATTCTTTCCATAGTCAAGTTATATAATCTAATTTCACGCTCACATTACGAATTGATGTGTTTGAAATAAATTGAATTGTCTCGTATTTCTCCCGGAAAGAATATAATAATAATAAAAAAGCAAAAAGAAACACTTGAAAAAAAAGTTTAAAATATGAAATTATCTTCGTTTCGGGCCAATTTGTGAGTTCTGTTTTTCAGTCATTCTTCTTTTTCATTAAAGGAGCAGTTGCTTAATGATATATATATATATATCTAAAAGAAAAACGAGAGAAGATGTCGTTGAGTTCGGTGTTCTAAAAAAATACATAAATAAGCAAATATGCGTAGGTCTTCTCTTTTGTGCAAGTAACCAAAATGGGAATCATTACGTTGTCTGTGTATTGCGTTACGTTTTTTGGATCAACTTTTTATTGATGAAAGAAGACGAGGAATATTGGCAGAGATCAGATGCGAGAAAGAACAAAACAAAAAAAAAACAAAAAAAAAAGTATCTTGGACGATAAATTTTCAGGTACAGAAAAACAGACGAATTTTGGCACTAGCACGTAGTGAAATGTAAAGTTGAAGCTAGAAAGATGAAGCCAGAAAGATGCGCTGCTTTGATTTTTACAATGGAACAGCGGAATACTCTTAAGACCAATTACCGAGTTATAGGTTTTAATTAGTTATAGTCTATGCAATAGATAGTATGCGATATAAGTTCAATTTAAAGCAAAATAGAACAGCTTGAAATTTCTACCATACCTGTGACGTTCTCTTCGAACACCCGAAATTAGATTATTGCATGTTTAGAGGGAGGTAGCCTGAAACCAAAATCTCTTGTTATGTCTATATGTTCTATTAAGTTTGTCCAGGCAATACGACCTCTATGTTATCATTTTTCTCGTGAATTGTTCCTATATTTATACCATACGAGCGAATGATATATCCAACCAACTATCTTTCGTCAACATATGAACTCTTGACCAATCCCAAAGAATTTCGAAAAGAGACTTTGGAAACAGGAGAGCCCATAGAGGATAATCGATTTTCGAGATAAAATATATATTATTTTTAAGAAAGTAGGAAAGAAAGAAAAAGATAAAAGTAATATATATATATATAATATATATATATATATATATATATATATATATATAAAGAAAAAAAGGACGAAAGAAAAAGGGAATATAAACAAGGAATAAAGACAATAAAAAAGAGATAAAAAAGAAAGCAGAAAAAGCAACAGAAAAGCAAAGAAAAACAAAGAAAGGAAAAACAGAGTAATTCAGACAAGAAAGGAAGAAAAAAAAAAAGAAAACAGAAAAGAAATGACAATAAATTAAGAAGGAAAGAAAGAAAGGAATGTAAGTTATGAAAGAAAGAAAGAAAGAAAGAAAGAAAGAAAAGTTTTTAAAAAGTATAAAAGTGAAAGAAAGGAAGCCAAAAACGAATACAAGGTATGTAAAAAAATATCGAGATTTTTTTTGTACTTTTTGATAGAACTTGTATTGTGAAAAAAAATAACGTTCTGTTCATTCTATCTTGGTAAATACAGCTTTAAACATGGCACTTTTTGACACACCTTGTATTCTGAAAAAGAAAATGAATAGAACTTTATTTTGTTAAGAATACAATGTGTGTCAAAAAGTACAAAAAATGTTCATAGTTTTTTTACATACCTTGTATAAATAAAGGAATAAAGAAAAAAAAGAAAGAGATAAAAATTTATTATATTTTATTTCTCGTTGTATCTTAGATTTCTCCATAATTAGTCTCCAAGGGTTATTTTTGACAAACGAAAACATACAAATAAAAATTGATTGTTGTAAAAAAAAAATGTTTGTGTAATTATATTTGATCCGGTGATATTTGATATCGGTTTTTGACCGACGTTGCCTGGATGTCAATAACGTTTAACACAATAACATTATTTATTTATGATTTATATAGCAAACGTTGCCAGAACAGGTACTCTCATAGCATGGACCAGGGTAAATAATAAGTCTCTTACACGATAGATATCCAAGCAATTCAGTTTTGTTTCTTTTACGTTACATAACAATGTTGGATAAGAGGGCCAGACAGACCATAAATGAATTCGAATTTCCTTTTTAATAACAGCATATGTTTCGTCATCGTTAATAAATAAGATATATTGTATGTATTTATAATTTTGACTATAGATTAATATATATACGTTACACACACACACACACACACACACACACATATATATATATATACGTTATACAGACAGACTCCCCCGTAAAATACTTTACGGTAAACTCGCAGATAGCACGTGGAGGACAGAAGGCCCCCAAAAGCGGTTCAAAGACCATATTAAGACAACACCAAAGAAATGCATCATCACACCTTCAAGCGTGGAAGATCTGGACTCCAACAGACAGGGTTGGCGAGACGCCTGCCGCACAGGAGCTAAGCGGCTCAATATCGAGATTAACAGGACTGCAGAGCGGCGACGTCTTCGTCGTTATAAATCACCAAATGAAGATGTGAATTTCCCTTGCAATGTGTGTGACCGCATTTTCAAGTCCAGAATTAGACTAACTAGCCACCAGAGTGTTCATAACTATTGAAGACATGGAGTGATGTCATCGTCGTCTGCGACTGACTTCTAAAAAAAGGAAAGAAAAAAACGTTATTCATCACGTCTCCCTCCTATTTTATTTACTCTTATCTAATATCTTTCAGGAGACTTCATAATTCCAAACTGCCATATCATTTCTTTGTTCTTGTGTGTGTGTGTGTTTGTTTTTTTTTGTTTTTTTTTTGGGGGGGGGTCACTACGCCATCGTCCTCAGTGGATGGAACGGTGCCAATCATTGCTTCACTCAGCTTTGGTATAATAATAGATAATTAAGTTGAAGATTAACAACAGCGTATAATTACCCAGCCTTTGGGCACTGTGTCCAGTAGCTTCAGCCATTGAACAGGTAAAATGTTTAATATCAACGTGATCGCAGGGGGCCATCTCCCCAGGCAACACCTGCCCCCTCAATTTAAAAGGACATGGCTAAGTTTATTCCACAGTGCCTGAATCGCCTCAAAAGACGAATGCCAAAGGGTTTCACGCAATTGTTAAACACTCGCCTTACACGAGCTTCAGTTTGTGCGTGGTTCCCCACTATAATGATCCTTGTGTTCGACTAACATGATGGGATGTCAGTAAATATTTTACAGTCATTAACCAGTCTCCCCATTTCAAAATGTGTTGTATGAAACCCCATTTAATAAATACTAGAAGCAACTACCCCAGGATCACCTGGGTAGATGTGGGGGGGGGGGCAAATCTCTGCTGTATGGATTTGTTTACTTTTGAGATTTACAAATTGCTGGACATTTTTAAGTAGAATTTTAATGCTATTTCTATGTATATTATACTTTTTAGATATGTTGTAATGTGAAATAAAATTGGAACTTAATCCGACAGTGTAAATGTGATATATTGAAAAAACAAAGGATGTTTACAAATGCATGGGCTCATCAGGAGAAAATGTGCAAACCGTTTTGGGGCCTTTCTCTCTACGGTTTATATAGCAACACCGGCCCTCCTCACAGATGATGTGAGGACCCAAGTAATATTTGAATCGACCGCATGTGGATCGGTCTTCAACAAAAATAAAACGGGAAGAAATGACCGTTAGCAAAAACAGAACGCTGCTAGTCAAAAGTTGGAATTATTAAAAATGTTCTTCTTCATCAACTTCTTCTTCTTCTTCTTCTTCTTCTTCTTCTTCTTCTTCTTCTTCTTCTTCTTCTTAACAAAAAGTACAATGCATATGTGTGTATACATATGTATGTGTGTGTCTATATATTATTATTTTAATACAGGCAGCGCATTTTCTCTTTTGAATAATTCCAACTTTTGACTAGCAGCGTTCTGTTTTTGCTAACGGTCATTTCTTCCCGTCTTATTTTTGTTGAAGACCGATCCACATGCGGTCGATGCAAATATTACTTGGGTCCTCACATCATCAGTGAGGAGGGCCGGTGTTGCTATATAAACCGTAGAGAGAAAGGCCCCGAAACGGTTTGCACATTCTCTCCTGATGAGCCCATGCATTTGTAAACATCATATGTTGAAATATAAATCAAATCTTCATGATTTTTGTACAAAAAGTAAGCTGGTATTGTAATGCTTGTCTCTTAAGATGTTTTGGTTGTAAGTGTGTTGTGTCTCCCTTCCTTTACATGTTTCCTGTTGATCCTGTATTTCTTGATTTTCTCGATGCCCGTATAAATAAATAATTCCAAACTCCCAGAATTATTAATCTCTCTAAACAAAGGCTACCTCTTGTCGTAAAGACAGCAAGAGGAAGTCTTTATTTAGAAAGATGAATAGTTTTGGGAATTTGGAATTATTAAATCTCTTGAAAAATGCCAAAAGACAGTAGATAAAAAGAAGAAGAAGGGAGACGTGTTTAATAACGTATATATTGAGGATGAAGAAAATCTTATTTATTCATATGGGTATCCAGAAAATTCTTTCTTTAGGCAAATTACATAATTACCGAAATAAATTGCAATCCTTGCGCAATATCAATTGGTTCTATCGAACGAGAAATTCTCTTGCTGTCTTTTACGGCTGCCCTGCAGGGAATTTCATTTAAAAACTATTTTATTTAATAGCCAATATGTCCGGCCCCGTGAAGCATACATGGAATTGATTATAATAATTTATGTTAATTAATAATCGGTATTTTTTAACATATGGCAAGGGAAGAAATTGTAAAAGAAATCACAAATCTACGGTATTGACACACTTTGACCAAAAATAATTTTAACGCAACTATTTTACCAAAAGTACAATTCTTCTTCTTCTTCTTCTTCTTCTTCTTCTTCTTCTTCTTCTTCTTCTTCGCAAAATTCTTCTTCTTCTTCTTCTTCTTCTTCTTCTTCTTCTTCTTCGCTTCTTCTTCTCTTCGCATTCTTCGCATTCTTCGCATTCTTCTTCTTCTTCGCATTCTTCTTCGCATTCTTCTTCTTCTTCTTCTTCGCATTCTTCTTCCTCTCCTTCTTCTTTGCATTCTTCTTCTTCTTCTTCTTCTTCTTCTTTGCATTCCTCTTCTTTTTCTTTTTCTTCTTCATCATCTTCTTCTTCTTCTTCTTCTTCGCAAAATTCTTCTTCGCATTCTTCTTCGCATTCTTCTTCGCATTCTTCTTCTTCGCATTCGTTGCATTCTTTGCATTCTTCCTCTCCTTCTTCTTCTTTGCATTCTTCTTCTTCTTCTTTGCATTCCTCTTCTTTTTTCTTTTTCTTCTTCATCATCTTCTTTTTCTTTCTTCTTCTTCTTCTTCTTCTTCTTCTTCTTCATCTTCTTAACACAAAGTACAATGGATATGTGTGTATACATATGTATGTGTGTGTCTATATATGTATATGAGGATTCAATTCCTTTTCCATTTTTACATATATGTATATATATATATATGTATGTGGGTGTCTATATACATATATATATATATGTATATATATATATATGTATATGTGTATGTGTGTTAGTATATGTATATATATATATGTGTGTGTATTCATGTGTGTGTACATATGTGTATATATGTGTATGTGTATATCTATATATTTATATGTGTATATATATATATATGTATATATATGGGTGTTTGTATGTGTATATATGTGTATGTGAGTCTGTGTATGTATGTGCAAGACTGAAAGAGCCGCGGACATTACCACCCCATCCCGTGCATACACATACAAACATCCATATATATATATATATATATATAATATATATATATATATATATATATATATATATATATATTATAATGGAGATTGTGTGTTCTTCGGTCTGTAACCGAAACTATATTACTATTCAAGTCACAATTCCCTTTGTTATTTACATCACATACTCCATGATTTTATTTTTATTTAAACCTCAATTATTAATAAAATTGGTTTACATCATTAAGACTGTTGACCATATCTACATACTAATAATATGCAGTTGTATTTATATATACAAGAAAATAGCAGTTTACAGTGTGAATTGGAAGGCTAATTTGCATATTGACCTTTAAAATTTGATTTTAATAAATATATGCTTAGTATTATTGATTTCTAATTGTTTGGTTTTATATTAATGAATATGAGCAAAAATCTCGGGGATAAATCTTAAAAGAAATCCATTAACAAGAAGAAATAACTGTAATATTATCCTTTACTTCCTATTTTAACTAAATAGTTAAATTAGGAAAAATTACCAATGAAAGACGGGAGTAAGGGAAAATGATGGACGAGTTAGTTTCAAAGTTGTTCTATTTTTCAATCATACCCCCTCTGTTCCAATTTTTTTTCTGTATTCTTATTCAGTTTCATTAGCCTTTCTAATTTAATATGATATTTTATAATATTAAAACTTAAATACTTGCACCCGGAGGGTGCATATATTTGCTAGTATATACATATAAATATAGGCAAAACTTGCAAATAGGTCGGAAAATTAGAGTGATCCAGAAAAAACAGAACCCACAAATTTTGTAATAAAACTGTTGATTTTAACTAGGGTTTAGGTTTAGGGTTAGGGTTAGGCTTGTGGTTTAGGGTTAGTTTAATGGGAAAATAAATAATTTTGGTTCTGTTTTTTTCTGGATCACCCTGTAATATGTTTTAATTTTCCGACCGATTTGCAAGTTTAGCCAGAAATGCATGCCCATCATAGACAATTGAGAATAAGATTCGACATTGCTAAATATATAAAACACTATTCCTAAAATATATAGAACAAATGAAACGTTGTGATACGAAATAGCAAAGAACAGAAGAAGAAAAATGATCATGATAAACAATATAAAATAAAATACTTTTAAAAGTATTTATACTTACTTCATCATTAGTATCAAAGCGTGCCGACAACACTGATTTCTTTGAATCTATGTCTCTCTCTCTCTCTCTCTCTCTCTCTCTCTCTCTCTCTCTCTCTCTCTCTCTCTCTCTCTCTCTCTCTCTCTCTCTCTCTCTCTCTCTCTGCCATATACTTGGCAGTACATAAGACGTATGTCACGAAGTACTTTGAATTTAAAAGAAATTAAACCCTTTTATTCGTGCGGTCGTCATGGCAACAAGTGATATCAAAAGGCAGTACAATCGATCGTAATTTTTGCAGAAAAAGAATATCCACGAAAAGTAACTAATAAAATACTAAACAAATATGTTTTAAGATTTATTAACACGAGAAAATTGAGAAAAACATGAATTGAAATAATCATTTTTATTAGTATAATTTATTTCAAACTACAAACAATACTTAAAATAATCTATCTATACATATATAAAGGGCAGGTGTGTTAATCTGTATGTCCGGAGGAAACTTCAAAAATAAAACAATTAACGACAAAGTAAATATATATATACACATTTAATAACACAGGGGCTTGTTTTTTTAGCAAAAATAATGAAGATTTGATTTATATTTGGGAAGATATTTAAAAATTGAAATTTTAAAAGTGTTACGTAGTGCCTTTTCTTTTCTTCTCTGTCTAGTCTTCTATCTTCTAAGGTCTGGTATATCTTCTACAGGTCTCGTCTGGTCTTCTTGTATGGGGCCCGTGTCTGGTTCTGCTGGGGACCATTTCTTATCAGAAGCCTTGTGTCATTGTTAGCTTTTAGTAATAACAACAAGACTTCGATTTACCTTTTGATGTTATTTTATTCTGGAACCCCAGGACCAGACAACTGCGCGCTGAGAGTCACATCTTGCTAGCTTCTAACTCTGCAACTGACTAACTCTAACTGTCTCTGCAACTGACTAAGTTGCTTACACCTTAAACCGGAAGGGGATTTCTATCGCTTCCGATTCTCACGATCATCCCAGAACGCAAGGTGAGAGTGAGGTCAAGCATTGTCACTCACTCTCAAGGCCATCAGTTGTACTGATCGCCATAAGGATTTCTATACTACCTTAAAAAGTAATAGGGATCCAATTAATATGTAACAAAAGTAACAGAAGGGAATGTCATTTGCATGTTATTTTGTTTATTTTTGCTTTGAAATATAATATGGATTGATTGAATTAATTGCATCATTTATATCTTATTTTTCTTAATTGTAAATCATTGAAAGGAAAAATTTTACTATATTGTTATATATTTCCGTGGGGATTTTTATGGGGCAACCAGCGAGGATCTCACTCGCGATAAGTAATAATGGATCTGCGAGACTAACTTTAAAAAAATCCCCCCTCTACCCAGGTGACGCCGGGTAGCCATTTCTAGTACATATTGTGTGAATCTGTATGTCCGGGGGAAATTTTGAAAATAAAATAATTAACGACAAAGTAAATATATAGATATACATTAAATATAACCAGGGTTTGGTTTTTGAGCCAAGTTAATGAAAATTTGATTTATATTATCGAATACATTTAAAAATTAAATAACATTATAGAACAACATTAAAATTCTATTCGGCCATTGTCGGCGTTTCTTGCTAAAAGTAAACAAATGATTAACGGACTTTCATTTTTTTCATATTAAATCTACATTTTTACTGATTCAAAGTTGTAGTAAATAATTCATTGTGCAGGATAAACAACCGTTTATTTAATCTACTTTTTATTATACAATTTTTATGGACAGTTTAAGAATTAATGAAAATTATAAACGATAAACAATGTTTACATTTTTGCACCCTTAAATTAATTGAAATTCAACGTTGCCAAAACAAGTTATGATAAGAGGCTTTTTAAAAAATTCTATGAAAAATCAATTAATTGTCCGATTTTCCCGAAAATTTCCATAATTACTTACCTTTTGATGAAAATATGTCTGAAATAGTTTTTCCTAAAATATATTAGAGGAAAAATTTTTATGTGCTCTACCCACTCTATTTCATTTTATGAAATATAAAAAAAATGAACCGAAAAAACTGATTTTTACTTTTTTTTCAATAAAGATATGAGTCTGAATAATTACATCAGAAGATCTTTTTAGTAAAAGAACCATGAATACAGAATTCTGCTAAAATATATCAATAAAAAAACTGACCGTGTCGTAAAAAACGGACTGTGTTACTTATTTTTCAAGATAACGGTGTGTAATTTTCCCCAATCGGATAATTTGATCTTTGAATTACCTGTTTTCTTTTTTGTAACAACTGTTTGTGTTCGTTATTTCATTTTTGTGAGATTAAAAAAAAATCAAAAATAATTGCGTTTCTTCCTTCAATATGGTCTAAACTGATCAGGTGACCTATTTTGGTGGTACCTATTAATCATTGAATTAAAATTTCTAACTATATCATTATGTGATATCATTCCCTTTAGTCTGACGCATAAAATTCCATGACCTCCCACCAGGCAGGATTAAAATAAGATCTTTTTTTACGTGGTGATTTTTATGCGTCAAACTGTGAGGATCGAACTGGCTATTTAGTAGTAATGGATCTGCGAACGATTATTAAACCATGTTTTTTCTCCTTTGCCCAGGCTTTGCCGGGTAGCCTCTGCTAGGAAAAATAAGTTCGAAAATGTTTTTCAGAAAATACTATTTCCTTTTCAGTAAAGAAAAATCTCAGTGTCAGTTTCCGACAGAAGACAATTTTTTTTAGACAGATACAAAAAGCGCAATAGCATAATTTGTGTTACCTGAGTTTACACAGAAAAGCCAATATCCCTTTCTTGTCTAGTTCAGACTTAGTCGCAGAAATACAACTTAAACAGGTGTTACTTGATTCGTGGGTTTCTTATGAATTTTGACTGTTGTGTACTAAAATACAAATAACGGTCAAATAAGAGTTTGTAAGATTTTTGTAATGTGCCACGGGTTAACTAGCAACTCTAAAAAAATCAGTCAACACACCATCAACAATAACAACTGTTTTTATTCATATATGACGAGTAGGAATAATATATGAATATGTTTTGCACATTTGTTTGGATAAATAAAAACACGATGAGCTTCTTTTGACGTTTTGTTTTATGCGAAATTCTGGAATCAATTTTAGCAGCAAAAGTCAATTTTTCTAGTTGCAATCTTAATTAAGAAATTTCCGTGGCCAGTGACAAATTTCGTTTATCGGTCCAAACTCGGCCATCCCCGGGGCCCGACTGTTTGTGTCGGTGTCTGCCTGTGCGTCTCTTGGTCCAGTCTCTACTTTCTGACTGTCTGCTCGCCTTTTTAAAAACGAGAATTATTTTTATATAAACAATTGTATGATTGTATCTATATCTGTGTCATCGGACTGAGGTGAACTAAGTGTGAACCCCAAGGTCACCCTTTTGATCTGACAGCCATGTCAAATCTTTTAATATTAACACTGCAATCTTTCCTGTATATATAAACACTATGCAAAACCCAAAATGTACTTGATATCTTTGATTTTTGCATTTTGCACCTAAACAAACCCAATGACACTAACACAAAAAAAGTATTCTACACTTTTCCTTTTTCGTTAAAAATTAGTTGACGCCAACAAAAGAAGCCATCCTGTTACAACAGAGACACCACTCGTCTAGTGATGTCTTTGTGGATGCCAGACCAAGAGCTGTTTAAATACACAGCTAGTAGTGTCACCTAGTGGCGAAACCACCGCGGTAAGGGAAGATAATCCTTTTTGGACTCTATAAACGTATACAAGACAAGGAATCGTTCGGCAAGGGACGCGACGATTGGTGTGTTTACGTTCACTTTTTAGCTGCGGTGTTGGGTTCTTCCTCTTTCTGTGGGCATGGGAGGTCTAGTGACAGTGAGCAGGGGAGAGGTCAGTGGACGTGTGTGCCTTTCGTCAAGGTCAATTAGTTTTAACAGATTATTTTCCACTGGTTTTCGGTTTAGGGTAAGTCTGCTTACTGTTTTTTTTAGTTTTTTTTTTACTCACAACATTTCCTTTCGTTCGTTCACAAGTCTTTTCTTAAGGACAAAGTGTAATGTAATGGGATACTGGACGCAGGTGTTTCAAAAACCTGAAAGAAATACGTTATCCGAGGATAGCTAGAGTTAACACAGGTGACTCTGACAATCCAAGGAAGAAAGTTCAATTCCCATTACTAGCTAGAAATAAACAGAGACATGTGATCCAAATGTTTTGGTTTATAAACAAAAGTGTAATTGTATAAATAATTCCGCAAAAACAGACTCAATGAGGACTTTAGGGGTTAGATCCTTTTGATCTGACTCGCCAGATGGTTTAGGTGTGAACGCGAGGTGTAACACGTGTTCGGAGGTTCCAGAACCTGGAAGAATCTGATAGAAGGTCATGGAATGTGAAAGAATATGGGGGGGGCTCTTTTCTTGAATTTTCTACACAAAAATGTATTTAAATACCTGGCCTGGGTTGGGCTGAGTCCGTCTGGCTACGACACTGGTAGAAAACGAACGACCGAAGCTAGTTGGGGTTAGATGCATGGACGAACTAAGTAATTATATCCACAGACAGTACGTTAATTAAGCCGAACTTAAAGAAAGACACAATAAGAAACTCTCCTATCTCAAGAAAAAGAAACGGCCTGATATAATAAATTCCTGAAAAATAAAGAAACCCTTGTTTTATCGTTGCCACTACGAAAAGTTACGACGAAGAGTTTATGAATGAACAAAGCAAAACAGTGAGCCGCCTCACCCCCAAACCGAAAACGAGAGAAAAAGATAAGTTATTTTCATAAGGAAATTGAGCACAAAGAACTTAATCGACCCTGAAAAAAAGGCACGCGCATCCACTGACCTCCCTCCTCCTTGGCCGACCGTAACGAGATACCCCATGACTACGGGAAGGCCCAAACACCGACTACCAGAAATTTGTGTTGATAAACAAACCACAGAATTTGCGTCCTGACATGTTGCGACATCGTTCCTTGTAAACACCTTCTTAGCGCAGTGGTGCAGTGGCGAGTGCAGTGCAGTTGTGCAGAGCCACGTTACAAAAGTGCAATAGACAGAATCTTTTTTCTCATAAAATTTATTCTCTCTGACAGGAATTAAAGAGAGAAATAGGGAATCTTTATCGGTTGGATTTTTTTCAGTCGTTATATGTCTGACTTAAGTTTGTTCTGAAAACCCAGCTAATTCTGACTACTCGTCGCTGAAAGCTCAAAACTATCACTGATTCGTTCGGCCTTCCGCTTCTGACTCATAGCCCCTGACACAGGATCTCATTTGTTTATTTCTAGCCAATAATGAGAAAACAATTATCTCTCCAAATCTAACTTTTTTTCCATTATCATATTTGCTTCAGGTCCTGAGGCATTGCATAATCTATCCCCGGATATCATATTTCCTACGTATCCTGAGACACCAGCTCACCTATATCGATATATTACATTTTGGCGGTTAACCGAACGGAGCAGACGTAATGGTTGTCTGTTTCCAGGTAAAACATCTTTTCACCATGCGGTTGGATCCTTTTAGGCCCCGGCTAATAAAGAAGTTTAAAAAATAAAGTTTTGCGTCATCATTTAAAAACAAAGAGAATGAACACAGATAACCGGACCCAGAATAACAGAAGCCGTATCGACCAGAGAAAGAAATCAACCCAAAAGTAAATGGTCAGACGGCGAAATAGAACCCCCGTAAGAATACCCACTCGCCATTTATATACCCCATTCAGTAAAGGGGTATATAATACACATGTATTTGCAAGAAGTACTAATGTCATATAATTCATAGGCAGTTTATAAAAATATGAAGGTACTTGTAGTTAGAATATTTTGAATTAGGGTCCGTTAGATTTAGAATGATGGGTCCATGTAAAATTAACCGACAGTTGTTGGGTAATAACCATTACCCCCTTTGAAGCGCGCGATTGGACGCCGAGAGTATAAGTTTTAATTTAGTTCAGATTCTTTCTTTCGTTATCATAAAAAAGGAATGGTCCATTATTTACTTGAGGGGACAACACAAATAAGAATTCTGGGTAGAAGTGACACCAGATAATCAGGATTAACATTTTTTTCATTTCACCTTCGACGGTTTGGACGGTCTCATATCCGAATGTATTGCAAATATTGCCAATACCGAATGTATTGCAAGATGATAACGGACGTAATTTTAAGGAACTCGAGTATTGATATATAGATTGCATTTCATCTTGGACGATTTGGACGGTCTGATTTTTAAACCAGAGGGTATTGCAAGATGATAACGTACTTACTTTTAAGGAATGTGAGTATTAATATATAGATTTCTATTTGATTATCTTGTCAGGATTCCTTTCGACTTTCTCTTCAAATTTTGCAATTACATTCTAGTTTCTCTTACATACTGAACATTAAAGGTAATTCAATTACAAGTTCAAGAATTTTGTATCATTAAATATGGAACCATTTCTAAAATGGTTCCCTTGAGACGCGGCTTAATTTACTTAGCCGAATCTTATTAAATTTTAAATTCAAATTCCGGAAAACTAAGTAAAGAATTTTCGTCAGGCGTTTTTCTCGTTAAGACATTCGTCTCCATTTAGTCGATACTAATGTTACTAAATCTTATAAAAAAATTATTTCCAGCTTCATGTTTTACAAAAGAGGAACGGACAATTTAAAAGTTATGAACGCTATAAACCAGAGGGTGTCAAAGTTTAGGCACCGGAGATGTTTGCCGAAAAATGCAGTCAAGCACAACATTTTTCATCAAAATGTCGATTTAATATAAAAAATTGATGTATATATCTAGATAATAAATTAAATTGATTTATCCTAAACTATTTCAATTTTTTAAATGCATGTCACGATGTTATAGTTTCTATTAACTTTACTTTTAACTTTTAAGTCATTTTATGATTTAATAAAGATAGTTCATTCAACTGTGGCATATGGAAATCTAATAGATTGCAATGGAGATATCAGAATTATAATTAATTAGAATAATTGTATATATTTTGTTATTGCCAAAAGGAACAACAATGGTTAAATTACAAAAACCCTAACTGGACCATGCACTCGCTTAGTTACTTCATTTCAGTAAAGAAGCCGGCTTCTTTAGAGGTAACAGATACTTTTGTTACATACACACATGGACTGGTTGCGGGTATATACACAATGTTCTTTTACTAGAGAGGGAAGAGAGATATACACAGAGAGAGAGAGAGAGAGAGAGAGAGAGAGAGAGAGAGAGAGAGAGAGAGAGATGCTATGCATAACTTACTTTCTCTGTATCATACATCAAAATGAAGCTTGTTTTCTGTGGATCACATCCCTACTTCTCTACATAGTCATCATTTCTATCAATAGCAATGTTCCACCTTCGAATGAGAGCATGTATCCTTGCCCCGTAAAATTCCGTTGACTGTTCTTTGAGCCACTTCGTCACTAAAGATTTTACTTCCTTGTCACTGGAATAATGTTTGCCTCTTAAACCCTCTTTCATCGAACCCATGAAATAGGGTTTGAGAGGCAAACATTATTCTAGTGACGAGTAAGAGAAATCTGTAGTGAAGAAGTGGCTCAAAGAAAAATTAATAAAACTCCATTAAGTTCACTCATGAACTTGAACAAAAGCACACCCTACCATCTTCAGATACACTTATTATAAACAATAACAATATTTTAGAATTTAAAGTCTATCATAAGAATACTAACAAAAATGACTAAGGAGCCGGGCTGATGAAAAGTCAGTCGGGTGTCGCTCCTGTTCAGAAGTAGTTGCTGTGTCTAGCCACACTGCTGAGACGTGAAACGCCGAGACACGATGTTTTGGATACACACACACACACACACACACACACACACACACATATATATATATATATATATATATATATATATATGTGTGTGTGTGTGTGTGTGTGTGTGTGTGTGTGTGTCTGCAAATTCTTCAACCTTGTGTGGGACAAGGGTGAAGTCCCGCAACAATTTAAGGACGCATCAATTGTCCGTTTATACAAGAACAAAGGAAGTAAATATGACTGTGACAACCACAGAGGAATATCTCTTCTCTCGGTTGCTGGCAAAACCTTGGTCGTAACATCCTTAACAGGCTTAATGACATTGTCTCAGGATCAGCACTACCAGAAACTCAGTGCGGTTTTCGCTCAGGTAGAGGAACAGTAGATATGATTTTCTGTCTTCGACAGGCTCGATAGAAGGCTCGAGAGCAAAACAAAACTTATTCATAGTTTTTGTGGATTTAACAAAAGCCTTTGACACTGTGTCCCGGACTGCTCTGTGGAAAGTGTTGTCAGAATTCGGAGTCCCAAATAAGATGCTTCAGATCATCATCTCTTTGCATGAAGGAATGAGGGCTTCTGTGAGATCATGTAGCGAGCAATCCAGTACCTTTTCTATCTCAAACGGTACTAAGCAAGGCTGTGTTCTTGCTCCACTTCTATTTGCATTATTTTTTCTGCCATGCTCGAGAAAGCATTCTCAGATCTAAGCGAAGGAATAAATGTTGAATTTAGAACAAGTGGTGGCCTAAAGAATCAACAACGTTTTAAAGCTAGGTCAAAAATTTCCTTGCAGCTAGTACGTGATCTTCTCTTTGCAAACGATGCCGCTCTATTAGCACAGAGCCTAAACATCCAGACCATCATTGATAAATTCTCTGAGACATCAAAAGCATTTGGACTTACAATCAATATTAAAAAAACTGAACTACTGTACCAGCCCGCAGCTTGCAATCCACGTCTTGTAAATCCATCTGTATTCATTGATGGAAAAGCATTGAAGATTGTTGACACATTTAAATATCTTGGATCAACAGTCACATCTGATGGAAAAATGGACAAAGAAATCCATTCCAGAATAGGTAAAGCTAGCACTGCATTCGGCAACCTGAAACATCGTTTATGGAGTACCAAAGATGTATCTCTTAAAATAAAAATTAACATCTACAGAGCAGTCGTGCTTTCTACTTTACTGTATGGTGCTGAAGCTTGGACATTTTACCGCAAGCACATAAACCAACTTGACGCATTTCACATGCGTTGTCTTCGTGTCATTTGCGGTATAAAATGGGATGACAAAGTAAAAAATAGCACAATTTTAAAAAGATGCGATATTGCTGGCATCGAAACCCTACTAGCCAAGATTCAACTAAGGTGGGCTGGTCACGTTGTCCGTATGAATGAGAACAGGCTTCCAAAGAAGTTTTTATACGGGCAACTATCAAATGCTAAGCGTACCATTGGACGTCCTCTCTTACGCTACAAGGACAAATTGAAGGACAATTTGAAACGCCTCGATATTGACCTGAGTGCTTGGGAAGATCTAGCATCGGATCGGAAGGAATGGCATAAGACCTGTTTCGCTAAACTAAAGAGCTTTGAACAAAATAGGCTGAAGCATAGAGATCGGCTCCGCATAACTTTAAAAGACAAACATTTAACTCCTGCCTTGGATCATTTCGTTTGTCAGTGTGGCTTCATGGCTCGCAGCAGGGCTGGGCTGCTGTCACACTCGAGGAAGCATAATATGTCTTCTTGACAGCATGCACAACATGGGAGGAATCAAATCACTCACTGCTGACCCTCATCTATCGTTCTCGATAGGAGAGTCCACCATGTGTGTGTGTGTGTTGTGTGTGTGTGTGTGTGTTCTTTTTTTTTTACTCATCTGAAGATTACGTAAGCAGGAAACCTAAAGTTATGAGTTTAAATCATCCATAATATCATTACTATTGATTGTAAATCGGCCTGCTTTATTAGCATTGAGCACCTTTTTATACCAATACTTTTGTCATTTATCCTATATTCATTCTAAAGTGTTCGGCTAGAAACCACAAGGTTCTTAGTTCGATACCCGCCCTCGCCAACTCAGCGTATGAGTAGCACAGGGATATGTGCGGTAAAGTAAGGAGCTGATGGTAGGTGTGGCGCTCCACCTCAGACGCCAAAATTATCTCCTTGGTCTAGCGCTAGTGAAAAGGGGATAGACTCCCTCGCTGCATGGCTGATACCGACATTAGGCCGCCCCGACGACTATACTTTTACTTTTATATATATATATATACATGGGTCTTAATGGAATCCCTGGTTTGTATGTTTTAGGGAGACCGTAAATGGTGGGGACAATAGGATGGTAGTCGATCAAAGAGAGCCAAGTTTTATCTGTGTTGCCAATTAATTTTTTATAAGTTTTGTTGAAAGTGATTGTGAATCCGGTCCCTTTAAATATATTCTATCTAATAATTCTAATTTTTTCCGTAACATCTATGACACGTTATTCATTTACCCAAAAAACTGTAATTTAACTGATATCATTGACAAATTAAATGATGTGGAACCCTCCATTAAGTTCACTCATGAACTTGAACAAAAGCACACCCTACCATTTTCAGATACACTTATTATAAACAATAACAATATTTTAGAATTTAAAGTCTATCATAAGAATACTAACAAAAACAACTACATCCATTTTTATTCCCAGCACAACAATAGGATAAAGAGCAGTACTATAATAGGTTTCTTTCTTAGTACACTTAGGATATGTAATAAGAAATATTTAGAAGAGGAATTTAATATTATTGAAAAGTCTTCTCTTAAATTATAATACCCTTTAAACTTCATATATATATATATATATATATATATATATATATATATATATATATATATATATATGGGTCGAACACAACATATTAACTATCTCGAATAACTAACACACTGAACTTGTAACCCACTAAACAAAATAAACTCTTGAAATAAAAAAAATTTAAAATTAACAACCACAATATAGATAAAAGACCTAAAAAACACGAACTAAAACCACCTCATATACCCCATGATGATGACTGAGGAAGCGGTCGAAAGCGCTCGGGCTAACAGTATAGGAAATACCCTATTTAGATTCGATCCAAACACCAGAAAGATCGCCGGACGACTGGAAAAGACACAAATACAAATAATGAAGAAGTACTTCGTGTTGTTAATAACACATGCCTGAAAATTTTATATATATATATATAAGTCGAAATTTGTTTACAACAGAGGCACAAAAGAACAAAAACGATGTCTTTTACACCCATTCTGAGAATAAGAATCGGATTGAGTTTGATTAGACGCCTAAACATGAATTAACTAATTACTTTCACACTTTTTAATCAACGCCAACATGAAAAGAAAAAAAAAATCAGTCACACATCATCCCACGCAACTATCAACTTTGTCAAGTCATTACTTTCAGATATTTCTTTCCCAGTTCCTAATGAACTGTGACATTTGCCAAATGTACCTACACAGAAGGCTGATTAACTCTTTATTATTATTATTATTATTATTATTATTATTATTATTATTATTATTATTATTATAGATTTAATGCTGACTATTGAATGTATTGTTTCGTCACATATTGTGGTGTGCTGATTCGGCATTTGCCATCGAGAGACTTCATTAGAGTTCATTCACCTGGAAATGGACACATTCAAGCAATTTTCTTTTACATTTTATATTCCTTTTGGACACAAGTCCATCCCAGTTGGAGCAGACAATCGCTACAGTACTAAATGACCGAAAAACGGAATAGACTGTATTCCCCTTTTCCGTTTTTCGGTCATTTAGTCCTGTAGCGATTGCCTGCCCCTGCTGGGATGGACTTGTGTCCAAAAGTGTTATCTCCCCTTGCCGCCGGGGTTTCGCCAATAAGTGACACTACTTACTGGTTATTTAACCACAGCCCAGGAAGCCCTCTGCCTCTTTCTCTTGGTCTAGCATCCACAAAAGATGGACTAGACACGTGGTGTCTCTGTCCATTAAGTGAGAGGGTTTGCCCCGCCCAACGGGTGGGGATTGCCATAATTAACGGCGTCGATCCCAGGAGGCCATCCCCCCAGGCAACACCTGCCCCCTCGATTTAAAAGGGCAGGGCTGGGTTTATTACCCAGCGCCTGAGGCACCCCCTTGAGGGGAATGCCGACGGGATCGACGCAATTTTTCACCCGCCACCCATGAGTCTCGGCTTGTGGGTGGTCCATATAAATAGGGCCTTGTGCCTGACCCGTACAAGTGGGGTACGTGGAAAATATCATTAAGTGAGAGGGTTTGCTTTCCAACTATCAGTATGTGACTCTCATGTTCTTTATGAATTCTTTCGTACTTCCAAAGAACTCCCGTCTCATCTGGCTGTATAGTGTCATGTATGTCATTTTCCACGTGGTCAGACAATAAAGTCTGTATTCCGGAACCTATTGCGCTTTATGGCAAGCCCCAACCCTTCTCATCACATATGCTAAAAGGTGATGGTGAGTGTCTTAATATTCTGTGTATGTCGTTTAACTCTATCTGATGGTGAAGTTGCAATTCTGGAGCTCTGTGGTGACTCTCTTGATCACCATTACTTCCAGGACAACTTTGGCTCGGATTGATGTTACCTGTTATTGTTTAATTTAAGTGTTGAATAAAAAAAATGAGTCTAAAATGTGATTAAATAAAAATAAAATGGGTTTGAAATGAAAAAAGGAATACCCTTTAAAACTGAAAAAGAGTATTCGGTATAAAATAACCCAACAAGGCTTGACGAGCCGTAAAACACGACTATTCAAGCATCTTCTGACATCTGTCTAAGTCCAAAAATATTAGTGGATTTTGTTATTTCAAAATGGATCGTTATTCTCAAAATATATATATATATATATATATATATATATATATATATATATAGTTGTAGGTTTCGGTGTCCTTAGTACACCGTCTTCAGGAGAACAGGAGAGTTCTCCTGAAGACGATGTATTAAGAACACCGAAACCGTGGTAGAGAAAAAACCCTTTCTACAACTATTAATGCTCTATATTTTACAACATATATTGAGACCTTTTGGATTAGCTACTTATGCTACAACAATGACTGCATGGTAGTAACATTTTGATGAATATATATATATATATATATATATATATATATATGAATATATATATATAACTTTTTGATGAATATATATATATATATATATATATATATATATTATACTAGACAACACGTGACCCGTTGTGTCACACATTGAGCTCTCGCTAGATAACTGAGATTAGGTAGGTATTGCCAAAGATAACGTCAATCCGTATTTTACAAAATAAATTTCCACCCTCATGCCGATTGAAAAAATACCAAAAATCAGAGAATCATCCGATTTTAAGGAAATATTCAATGTTGATTTATCAATGAACGAATTTTATAATGCATTCGTTATTATATTTCAAAACATTTTGATTGTTTCAGGTCCCATAATTTTGCTCCCCCCTTATTTTTGGGGCGCAAAACATCGGTGGGGTTATGTAAAGGTGAAACTAATTACAGTATAAATAAAAAAAAAAAGATCAAAGACATGAATAGAAGAAAAAAAATTAAGGGCACTACTGGTACCGAAAATAGGAAAATCAAATGTTGAAAATTTTTTTTCGAGATTCTAATTACCTTTGTTGTTTTTGTATATAATTAGCTTCTATAATATCAGTAAAAATAATTATACATCAATATTTTTTCTGTCTAAAATGGTGGGCGCCATTACTTTTCAATTGAGTTTTCTCCAAAGATTATTAGAAAACAAAACTAAAAAAGACTCTTTATTAAATAAAGATTTGTTTTTAGAATCTAAAATATGAAATTTGTAACTTAAAATTAAGAGATTCATATTTTGAATTAATTTTAACTATTAATTAGTAATTGTTTTTGCTATGGTAGATAGAAATGATCATATCTATTTTAAA
>CM042138.1:92225173-92287673 GCA_023376005.1 Doryteuthis pealeii
ACACGTTCTTGGACAAAAATTGCTTTTGGAAATAATAAAAAAATCTATAAGAAAAGACAATAAAATCGACAAGTAGACTTATAATGCCTAACAAAGGGAATTTTGGGGGATCTTTGAAGCCTCATATCTCCGTCAATTCTTACCAGAATTCAATTATCTTTTATTTGTTTATTCTACATATGAAATCTATCAGAAAATCATATAAAATCGACACTTTAAATTTTCACGAAATTGATCATTTTCAGGCACTATCAGGAGGATTATCAGGAATCAAATCTCCGCTAAATTTCCGAAATTAACAATTTCTTCTGCATCAATGAATTCTACGCGTCAGAATCTATAAGAAAAGACAATAAAATCGCCAACTTAATTTTTCATGAAAAGTGATGAAACAAAAATCGAATTTTTTGGACATAATGATGTACAGACAATTTGGCACAAGAAAGGGGAGGCTTTCCTCTCAAGGAACACAGTGCCAACATTAAAACATGTTGATGACTCAATAATGTTTTTTGGGTTGTTTTAACTGAAGTGTGACTTGACAATTACTTGCCATAGGAGGAATAATGAAATCTGAACACTATATCAAAATTCTGGATGAACATCTACAACCATCAGTGCAAAATATTGATCTAGGTCGGCGATTTATTTCCAGCAAAATAATAATCCCAACGATGCGTCTAAAAAAGTGACTGCCGGTTATTTCCTATAACTCCAACATAAAAAGGGGAACCACTCTGAATTAATTTTATCAGTTAATTAATCTATCATTTTCCCATTAAACTAACCCTAAACACTAAACCCTAACCCTAACCTAATCCCGTTTCCTTTTTTCCTAGTAGATCGATCAATAAATAAATAATTTATCAGTCAATCAGAGTGGTTTTCCTTCTTTTATGTTGGAGTTATAGGAAATAACCCGAACATAAAAAGGGGAACAACTCTGAATTAATTTTATCTGTTAATTAATCTAACCATTATTTTCCCATTAAACTAAACCTAAACCCTAAACCCTAACCCTAACCACCCTAACCCCGTTTTCTTTTTTCCTAGTAGATCAATAAATAAATAAATAATTTATCAGTCAATCAGAGTGGTTTCCCTTCTTTTATGTTGGAGTTATAGGAAATAACCTGACTGCATTTTAACAAAAAGAAGATTACAGTTGTGTCCAGATCTTAAATGAGTCTTGACTTGACTTGAATTTTATTGAAAATCTATGGCAAGAATTGAATGTTTGAATAAATCGTTGGTCACCAAAAACACATGAGGAATTAGAACGTGTAAACATTGACGAATAGAAGAAAATCTCTAAAAGACTTGCTTCAATTTCATCAAAAACTTAAAACAAAAAACATTGAAGCAAATGATAAAGATGAGAAACCATGATATTGATTATTAATATAGTTGCAATTTTATGAAAAAATTTTCTTTGCATGGTACAAGTCCTATTCTCACAGTTTCAAAGTGCATGCATGAAGATTCTTATTCACATGTACCTAAGCTTACCTATTCATTGTTTGAGCATAAAAGAGTCACAGGAGAGAAGATAATGGAATAGTAAAAAATATTGATATTTTCAGTTTTTCATACAGTACGAATAATTTTGTCTTTTCCTCTTTTGTTTATTTTTCTTCTCATATTTAGTAAATTTAACTTATCCTTCACAGAATTGAGTTTTATATTCTTTGTTTGTACTTAATAACATATAAAAATGTCTGGCATTATACGGGTTTTAAATTCTAAGAAATGGGTCAAAATATTCAATATTTAAAGACCGCATCCCCAAAGACCTACTGTATGCCGAATTACTAGTAAGCACCCGAAAGGTAGGGAGACCACGTCTACGCTTTAAAGACGTCTGCAAGAAGGATATGAAGACATTCCACATCAACACTAACACATGGGAGGTTGGTGCAGACAACCGAGCGGCCTGACACCTCCTTGTTATACAAGAGATGAATAGGGGTGAAAAAGAGAGGAAAGAAGCCGTCACAGAAAAGAGAGCCAGTCGGAAGGAGAGACAACAGCAACTACAGCAAGTATCACTTTTCGCTTTCAGTCACTGTAACAGAGATTGCCATTTAAAAATTGTCCTATTCAGCCACACACGCAGATGCAGTTTTTTAAAAAATGGACACAATACCATCGTCTTTAACAGATGGAAGGATGCCAACGGAACGAATATTTTCATCGTTAACGGTATATGAAATAACATTGTATATATTTTAAATTTCTTCTTTTTAACCAGTGATTTAATGTTAACACTTGTGATATTGTTTCGTGTCGTTTCGAGTTCATTCTCTTCTGCTAACTAAAGTATCCCTGCAGTTATGCTTTTCCATTCCTACCGAGAGATGGAGCTAGCAGCCACTTCATTATCGAACACGTAACAATTGCTTGAGGAAAAGTTTGTGCAACAAAACCTGGTTCCAGCAGAGAATAAACAAATAGTAATTGACGACATTCAACTATTGCAATTCCCCGGAGAAATAAAACCTAGTTCTGAACAGTTAATAACGACTGTGGTTCTTGTTATCCGCTATTTTGTTTAAAATTTCAATTAACTGCGACCAAGCTCTGAAATGAATAAGTAAGTAAAGTCGTCGGGGCGGCATAAAGTCGGTATCAGCCAATCAGCGAGGGAGTCTATCCCCTTTTCACTAGCGCTAGACCAATGAGATTGTTTTGAAATCTGAGGTGAACCACCACACCTACCATCAGCTCCTTATTTTACCGCACAGATCCCTGTGCTACTCATACGCTGAGTTGGCGAGGACCGGAATCGAACTAGGAACCATGTGGTTTCTAGCCGAACGCTCTACCGACTGAGCTAACCCGGCCATTGTAGTTGTATTTATCATTGCTTCCAAGCACAATGTCTTGCAATTCTGGCATTTCGCATTTCGGATATGCCGAAAGAACCCTCAAGTAATTTCTTTAGGTAAAAAGGTAAAAGTTCACGATTTAATAATAAAACAACTAGATCCTATGTGTGACCCTATAAGGTCTTCGGTCCTTGGTTGACTATTTAGTTACAATAATACCTATGCTAGCAAAAATTATGGATATACCACAATATGATAATTTAATTATTACGTTTTATATGTTTACTTAAGATTTATTGCGAAATACTTCAATATATAACAAATATAATAATCTTGATTTAACTCTCTCTCTCTCTCTCTCTCTCTCTCTCATTCCTCTACTGTCTTTCTTTTTTTCTTTCCTATATTTTTTCTGTGTAGCATTTCGTTTTTGTTCCCTTTCTTTCTTTATAATAAAAACGGAATAATTCATTATTTAGCGGACGACACCCATAAAAAATAAGAATTCGGCCGATACGCAGCACCAAATAATCAGGATTTACATTTTTGCATTTCATCTTTGACGATTTGGACAGTTTAAATTTTAACGAGAGAGTGTTACATGCTTTTAAGGAACATGAGTATTAATATATAGATTAGGACGTACCTGTGGCCTAATGTTTATCGCCATAGGTAGTGGACTCGGCTACCAAAGTTAAAATCCGAGGCCTTTTGTATTTGAAATAGCGCTAATAACCTTGGGAAAGGTATGAATCTAATTATTACCACTCCATATAGTAGTGTAACTTTAGCAATTGGTTTAGGTAAAGGAAAATTCTGAATTCAGACAAGTTTTATACCTGGAGACTGATGGACTTCTGCCCAGGCAAGCTACATGAGTAGTGACCTCATGATCAAAACAGGTTATGGAACTACTGAGTACGTGAGAATGCATATACGAGTATCATGTATATGTATGCCTATTGGCGTTGAATATATGAATGTGGGCCATACGTATGTATCATGAAATTCGTTTTTGCATATTTGTGTTGTTTGTGGAATGTCTGTGGGGTGTCGTAGCGTCTCTGTCCTAATGGACAGGAGACAGAACTGGTGTGTTACCTCTGATGAGTGGGGAGAATTTGACTTTGGTGATACTGGCTTTTATTCAGCCAGTTGCAACAACATCTGGTTACATAACGGAAGAACCTTGGCAAGTAAGAAAAATAACCACCGACAAATAATAGGCTGCTCGATTACCTCGCTAAAAATCCAACCAAGAATTACAAATAATGTTTCGATTTTTGAATCCATGACTAAAGGTATCGATATTGGTTTATTAGAATTGATATAAATAAAACTCAAATATTATTACATTTACCATTCAGCTATTTATTTTTCACATATTGACTACTATGGAACCAGAAAATGCTTGTTTAATATTATTTCTATGGGATTTATTTCATTGTATTCTATTTTTTTTTCAATTCTACGTAGTATTGTATTTATTATAGGTAAATCAAAACAAACTTTTAAATCAGAATAAATATTGTAAAAAAAATTAGGAATTTCAAGCAATTATTTTAGTAGTTTGTAATTCATGATCTAGTTTTTGTTTTTTTTTGTTTTTGAGGATTCGGAAGGAAAGAGAAATAAAAAAAAAATAATAAGATATTTGGCTGGGAAGAAAGCAATCGGGGAATATGTGAGATAAATATTTTTTTAGGATAATTTCTCCTGAATACTATCGATTAAGTAGCGAAGTATCTGGGGTTTTTTCTAATCGGTAGGGGTGGAATGAGTAGAAATTGCTATGTAAATGTTTTGCGAAATGTTTCGCGACCAGTGCTATTCTGGTATAGAGTCACTTATGTTGACCAGTGGCAGAGTACAATCAGTAATTATTGGGAGATTAAAGTAGCTGTGACCATCCAACCCATTACCTGCTTCTTGGATGGCTCGTCGGGGTGTTATGTAAAATAATTAGGAATCTCAAGAAATTATTTTACTAATTTGTAATTTGGGATTTTGGTTTTTGGACTAGGAAGGAAAGAGAAAAGAAAGAAGAATAATGTTATTTGGTTAGAATGAAAACAATCTGAAGGAATGGTGGAATCCTTTAGAGAAATATTTAGTTGAAATAATAACAAATGGAATATACAAAAGGATTTTGGAATGGCAGAAAACATGTCACTAATAATCAGCTGATATTTTTGAAATTCTGACATACACCAAACTTGATTAAGTTTAATAAATAATTAAAATGTGTAGGATATTATAAAAAGGCCCAGTTTTGGAAGAAGGGGAGAGACTGGAGACAAGTGGCAAGAGATGAGAGACAAAACATGTACAATGTCAGCCGGTCTTAGCTAATAGCCACAGTCTCCTTTTCTTTCTGATTTGATAGCTGTGCGAGTAAACAACATATTCCTACCTTCCTTCCTTTTTTTTATATTGATGGTTTACTGCTAGATGAATTTCTACGTCAAAATAAAGTTATTGTTTGATCAGCAAACAAAGTGATTGGCGTTTGATTCTTTCTATCTCGGAGTTACCACAGAAAAAAACTACAGAATCCTTTTTGAAAGAAACACCATGGCCCTAAAAAGAAGGGCCATAACACAACAGTTAGCCTGACTTTGGTTTCTAGCTGGCACAGCACAATCATTGAATATTTCTAAAAATAATAAAAGAAAATTTTTCTAATTTCTTGAAATTCTTTAAAAACATTTTGGAAATGCTGACATGCGCAACAATATTATTCTAACAAAAGAGAATCTACATTGCAAGGGAGAAAAGTATATCTATTTAGAATGCAGGGACGTTTAATTTATTTTTTAAATAACTATCGACCATTTTCATTATTTTTCATGCCATTTAGTATCCCACATTATTGAAGTATCGATCTGGTCGTAAGTTGACAGCAGGAGAGTTCGGGATTAAATTGATTTCTATGCATTATCCTATTGATAAATTGCCTTTATCTTTTTTTATTTTTAGGAGAGGTCATTTCAGTTCAAAGTATTATTAGATATTTTGTAATGATGGATCGTGGAATTAAGCGTATTTTTTTATTCTCAGTTCTCTGCGATTGTCAGCTATACTTTCTTAAAGTTTAAAACGTTTACATGCTGCAATTTTCGGACTTTGCATATAGACACACACACACACACACACACACACACACACACATATATATATATATATATAATATATATATATATATATATATATGTGTGTGTGTGTGTGTGTGTGTGTGTGTGTGTGTAAAATGAAACTGGAAGTGAATCCGACGGTATGTCGAAAAAATGAATAAAGGAAAGATAGTATAGAATGGATAAAATAGGATATTTTAATCAATTTTACTTACACCTGTACACGGGTTTCGGTCAGGAGTTTATCCATGTGTACATTATTCAAACTATTATTATTTTTAAATAACCAAATGAAATGAAATAATAATCGAACAAGAAATCTTGGGCACTGCTGGAGAAACAAGGAATAACTCATAAGTGACGTTCTCTTTTGGAAACCTGCACCTGCTATACGAAGTTTAATAGGTAATCTTCAACTTGTTCCTCGTAAATTCCTACTATAAAATAAACTGAACCCTCATTTTATGTCCGTGTTTTTGCAATAAATGTTTTATTTTTCTTGCACCCGTTATTTTACAATACTAAATATATTTTATTTATTTATTTTAATATTCACTTCAATGTGTATATTCTAAAAAATTTTATTTTGTGAAAATTGTTAGTTTTAAAGTGGGGGTTCGTTTTACACTTCAACGTTTTACTCGTAAATTCCTACCATAAAATGCCCAAGCCTAATTTTATGGTAGGAATTGACGAGTAAAAAGTTGAAGATTACCTTTTGTTGTTATTATTTTATTTTTATTTTTATTTTTGGCTTTGGTACTCTAAAATAAAAACGTCAGATTTTAATCATCGTCGACGAAAAAACAAAATTACGGTCAGAAAAGGAGGATCCAATTTATGCCTAAATTGTAAAACGAGCCCCCACTTTAAAATTAATCATTCTCACAAAATAAAAACTTTAAGAATATACACATTGAAGTGAATATTAAAATAAATAAATAAATAAAATATATTTAGTATTGTAAAATAACGGGTGCAAGAAAAATAAAGCATTTATTGCAAAACCACGGACATAAAATAAGGGTTCAGTTTATTTTATGGTATGAATTTACGAGGAACAAGTTAAGGATCACCGTTTAATAAACATAATTTCGCTAAACTCTTCCTTGTCTTAATTTATCTATTCATTTGCTTATAGGGAGTACTTGTTTACAGCTGTGGCTATAGAATAGACCGAATGTATCTCTCAATGGGGCCACCTGTTGGACGTGACGGTGATCAGTGATGCGTAAGGATGGAACCCTGGTGGCTGAGCAGTCCATAACTTGCAGCACTCCACTTTTCCTATTACTCTGGCTAAACGGGCGTTCGAAGAGGACCCCTTCTGTTTCATCTACATGATTGTCCCAACCTTGTTGCCCTTTTAGCAATCCCCTGTTCTTTTAATCATATATGTGCTAGAAGACGAAGGCCGAAGGTCTTGATGTCAAAGGTGTGACGTTAAACTCTATCTGATAGTAAAGTTCCAAATATGGAGCTCTGGGTGAATGTGAAATACCCCTTCATCACCATTACTCACAGGTCCACTCTGATCCGGTGGTAGTACCTGTTATGATCCCATCTATGGGTTAAATAACAAAAAATATTTCTCTGAATGTTTGTGATGAGGCTTGATGATTAGTATTATCTGCGTTATTCGGACTATTGTCCTCATCTTCATTGTTATCTGTACAACGTTTCAGCCGATATGCCCTCCGGCCTTCTTCAAGTATTTCTTATCGGACTCGGTAACCTTCTCAAACTCGGGAACCTTCTTTTCGAACTTGGACACATGGCCTAGTGGATAAGGTAGTTAGGTTAAGACAGTTCTAAGTGACAGTTATCTCTAGATCCCAGGTTCAATCCTGACCGGCGGCAGTTACATAGAAAAATAATTAACACAGTTCATACCCCAGCTAGGGTTAGCGGAATGAGAACAGGGTACCCCCGTGGACTGAATAAAGGGTTAGGTTCAAAGTTCTGTGATGGCTTCCGATTCCGACAAGAAGGTTCCCGACTACGACAAGAAAGTTCCCGAGTTCGAAAAGAAGGTTCCGGAGTCCGAGAAGGTTCCAGAGTCCGACAAGAAATACCTGAAAAAGGCAAGAGGGCATATCGAACGAAACTTTGTACAGATAACAATGAAGATGAGGACAATAGTACGAATAACGCAGATAATACTAACAAAAAAAATTAGTTTAAAAAATTAGTTAAAAAAATTGAATACCAACTAATCAAGAATGAAAGAAAAACGTATTCGGCACAAAATAGCCCATAAACGTTTGATATGCCGTAAAATGCAACCACCCAACCACAAATCTACTACCTCTGGCAAAAATTATGGAATTAGCACGCTTAGAGAATGATAAATTTGTTGTTATTTTATTTAACAGTAAGTCTGTCCGGGATCAGTCTACTCCCTGGTCTAGCTCTATATAGCTCTCTATATATAACGTGTCAGAGTTGACATAGGAGTGATGGCAATTAAGGGGTACCCCACTCTCCCCGGATTTCCAGAAGTAAAGCCTCTCCAACAGATGTCGTTAACAGTTATACTCAGCACATGTAAGACAATTTAAATATTGTCAATGGAGTACATGTCACGAGCGAAATACATTTTTTATGCAAAAAGTAACTGATTACTTACCATGAACGCTAGCGTCAAATGCACTTGATAACTGGATCTGTTGAAGGTGGCATTATTTACATGGCAGAAAAATGATATTTCAAATTATGATTAATTGAAGAGATAAGAGCAAACTTAGCAGAGATGCAAGATTCTCATTCCTTTTTTAAATTGCATATACAAAAATAATAAGTCTCCACGCGGGAAAACGAGAAAAATACGAGAAAAGTTGACTTTTTCTTTATTGCACCGAGTTGAACGATGTTTTCCGAGGCGTATAAGCGGCGGAATTAAGGATGCATAAACTGAATATACTCAACTTATGTAGGAAAGATTGATTGGCTGATTGATTAATTTTAACGGTTTGTCAATTCATCTGAATTCGTTTTATGCCAAGAAAAAAAATTATACATTTATATTTACATCTTTTTCCGTAGTTTCTTTGCATCTACATTTTTTGGCTCATGCTTATATGTTATAAAGTATTTCTATCAAATATAAATAATTTGCACTCAAGTGAATGAGTACAATTTTTCTGGTATAATATCAAAATTCATGCTGTGAAGTAATTAATCATATCTGATTATAACTAAAAATTTGTACGGTTTAAAGTAATTGTGGTTAGCATCCTTCCGTCTACTAAAGACGATGGCGTAGTGTCCACTTTTTAGTACTCTTTTAAAATTGTTTATATCTGCATCTGCGCGAGTGGCTGAACAGCCCAATTTTTGGATGGCAATCTCTGGTGCATTGACTGCGAACAGTTCGGCTGGCCAGTTCAAATGCCTTCGTTAGGTCTATGAATTCGATGTAGAGTGGCATCTGCTCTCCTGGCACTTTTCCTGCAGCTGGCGTAGTGAGAAGATCATGTCCACAGTTACCCGGTTTGCTCGGAAGCCACACTGTGATTCTGGATAGGTGTGAGATGCAAAGTCTGCAGACGTGCCAGTGTAACACGCGTAAGACTTTTCAAACCATGCTGTGGAGGGACATTGTTCATATGAAGAATCTTTAAAATTCTTCATATTAAAGTGCACAAGAATTTTGTTTACAACCTACATAAGACTTTGATTGAATTAGTGAATGATATGTTTTCTTTTGTGCGTGCATAATATATGGGCCAAACAGATCCATTTGAGATAATTAAATGTCTAACTGTTAAAGTTAATGGGAAAATAAATCATTGTACCGTATATAATTGGAGACCACAATAATGTCTTCTATATGAAATAAACTAATAATTGTTGACATACCATAAAACAAACCAAGTAACCATATAATATATATAATATATATATATATATATATATATATATATATATATATATTTAATCCAAAAGTCCAGAGAAGAAATCTTCCTTACGACACAAGAGTTTTATTTTAAAAAAAACCTGTCGCAGTTTGAGAGCTCAATGTGTGCTCTTAAAGTTAGAGTCACAGAGCAAATATATAAGTAAAAGAAATAACAAAAGACTTAGACTATAATGCTAATCCTCTAAGTCTTTTGTTATTTCTTTACTTATATATATATATATATATATATAATATATATATATATATAATAAGCTAGATGGGACCTGCACAAGATTGCTGCGTGCAGTCTTGAACGCGCATATGGACTTTATGGGAATTTTATGAAACCGACACACGTTTTCAAAACCAAAGGTAAAACAGGAATATATTTTGTTGATATAATTTTCTGCATTACTTTGGTAAAGCAAACGTCATTAACCCAAATGGTTTTCAGGTTTTCTTAGAGAGGGCATTTTAAAACAACCAAAACAAAATCTAAATATTGAGCAAATGTGTTGAGAAGTGTACATAAGAGATTTTATTTATACAAGGTGTGTCAAAAAAGTATTAAGATTTTTTTTGTATTTTTGACACACCTTGGATTCTGAAAAAAATAACGTTTCATTAATTCTTCATTTTTATCTTGGTAAATACAGCTTGAAACTTGGTCCCATCTATGGGTTAAATAGAAAAATGTATTTATAAAAAAATTGTATTATCCATTAAGAATTGATTTATTTCAAAACTTTATCGGCATTAAATGACCCACTGAGGTTGATATGCCGTAAAACAAATCAAAATAAACAAAAACAAATTGAAACTTGGTACATTTTTGACACACCTTGTATTCTAAGAAAATAATGTTCCATTCATTCTTCATTTTTATCTAAGTAAATACAGCTTTAACCTTGGTACTTTTTTGACACGTCTTGCATTCTGAAAAGAAAAATAATGAATGGAACATTATTTTCTTCAGAATACAATGTGCGTCAAAAAGTACAAAAAATCTCGATATTTTTGACACACCTTGTATATTTGCATGACAAAATGCAAACATTCAAATGTAATTCCCCATAAAGTTAAAAGTGTAACTTGTTTGTTTTACTTTATTTTATGTCATACCAACCACTTCTGGGTTATTTAATGCCGAAGTCTGGTCCTTCGGTAATTGCATTTCCACATTCAATGGTAAACATATTTTAAATGAAATTTTTTGTTTATGTTTTTTTTTGTTTGTTTAGTATGCGTATAATAGTCCTTTTTTAGCTTAGTGGGTTGGTAGGTGGGATTCTAAGGCATATCAACCCTTTTGGGCTTATTTCATGCCGCAGTCATTTTGTTTTATTCACTCTTCTTGGAAATTCAATTTTTTTAACTCAATTTTTTGGCACAGTTGTTAAACCCATGTTTTTCTATTTAAGCCATAGATGGAACTCTAATAGATACCACCATCCCGGGCCAGAGTGGCCCTGGGAGGTATGGTGATGAATGGGTACTCCCCATTCCTCAGAGCTCCAGAATTGGAACTTTAACATCAGGTAGAGTTTAACCCTACACCGTATATTTTGAAGATTTTTCCATCTTGGTTTATAATAATCCATATGTGTATATTTTTGGACTTTACGTTATATATATAATATATATATATATATTATATATATATATATATGTGTGTGTGTGTGTGTGTGTGTGTGTGTGTGTGTGTGTGTGTGTGTGTATGTGTATATGTGTGTGTGTAATGCATATGTATATGTAAGAGTGCATACAAACAGGTATTTCATAGAAGGAAAATTGCACGAAATGTATTATCTATCAAGCAAAAAATGACAACAAAATTAAATGCCTAAAAATATTTATTGGGCCTATGGAACATATATGCAGATATAACAATCTAATGTTATTGAAAATCGAAAAATACGAGGATGACACGATGTTTGTCGAAAGAAAACAAGACAAAGTCCGCATATATATGACATATGATTAAAGAGAGAAGGAAAACATATGATATCAGATATAGGAATAAGAAATTATAATCTATGTATGGAATACATATTTTCCATAATAGATTATGAAAATGAATGTAAATTTGCTAAACAAAAATAAAACGAGATTTTGTTCAAAATGGAGGCACCAAATGAGATTGTTAGTAGGGAATGTTAAAAATAAAAACAGAGAATGAAAAGAAAATGATATTATTGGTAGAACATGTGACATAAAATATCAATTCGAAGAACAGCTCAGAATTTAAAAACAAAAAGACTTCAAATTGTCTCATATTAAAAGAAATGTGCCAAAAATGAAATACTCTAGCCTATCAAAAGCAAAAATACATGTATTAAGAATATAAGGAATACGAGTTATTTCACCAGGAAGAATTTTGCGCAAGGCCATGTGACATTCACACTACGCTCACATCCTTGACCGCTTTGCAATGAACTGGCTGCATTCACAACCTCACAATAAATTATCTTAAATATACAGGGTCAGGCAAAATGATCTGACACATTTGTAGGTTAAATAAAAGGCAAATAAAGTAAAGAAACAAACAAGTGTTTTTGTTTTCGAAAAGTACATATAATGCCATTTTTTTCATATAATGCCATTTTGTTTTTTTTCTTTATAATGCCATTGTTTTTCGTTTCTTTTTCAGTTGCTGCCATGAATGGCCCTGTATTTGTTACCATTTTTGTGGCCATTTTTAAGTGAGAGCACTTTACAGTGGAGATCCCTTGTGTTCCTTAGTGTTAGGTAGAATCCTTGGTTTATTTAGTGTTAGGTATAATGCTAGGTGTGATCCGTCCGTTCGTATGTCCGTGTCGAATACCAGCAACTGAGGGGCTTTCAAAAAATTATTCGAGCGTTTTAATTGTCTGATTGAATCAACGCGCCTAGGAAGAGTCTATCAGTTTAAGTGGTGGCCTACATCACATCTTATATCACAAAAGTATCGGGCACCTCACGTGGTGTAATGATTAGCAAGCTCGCTTCGCAAACCATTGTTAGTGAGTTCGATTCTCATTGGGTTCCCCATACTTCTGGCCTTGTGCCATATCTAAGCTAAGCTTAGTAAATAACTATATCACAAAAGTATCGGACAACTCACGTGGTGTAATGGTTAGCAAGCTCGCTTCGCAAACCATTGTTAGTGAGTTAGATTCTCATTGGGAGCCCCATACTTCTGGCCTTGTGCCATATCTAAGCTAAGCTTAGTAAATAACTATATTACAAAAGTATTACAATAATCTTATAATTTCATAAACAGTCTCCTCACAAAATTTAGAAAGAAAAGAAAATGCTAATGTTCCTGGCAAAGGTATGAATCCTATCAACATCTCTTCACTTCTTCATCTCTTCTTAGGGTAAATAACAGGGCAGACTTGGAGAAGGAAAACTATAAATTCAAATCCGCTATAGTCTGCATAAAGATTGAACTAGTTTCGCATCCGGTTAAATACGCCCGAGGGTAGAAATATATGTATACTAATACTCGTGCACCTTAAAATTACAACAGTTATCTTCTTGCAACAACCTCTGGTTAGAAATGAGACTGTACAAATCGTCCACTATGAAATTCAAAAATGTAAATCCTGATTATCTGGTGTTGCTTATCCTCCGAATTTTCATTTCTAATGAAAGTCGTCACCCCAGCTAAATGATGGACCATTCTGTTTGATTACGAAGAGAGAAAGGGAAGAAAATGTGCACAGAAAGAAAAAAACAGAAAAATATAATAAGAAAGGAGGAAACAAGAATGAGAATAGGAGAAATATAAAGGGGTGAGCGCGCGGAAGCGATGATATGTTTCAATCAAACAAAATGAAAAGATGAAAGCAAGGGATGAAATAAGAAACGAGCGTGTGTGCGAGTGTGTGTGTGTGTGTGTGTGTGTGAGATAGATAGATAGATAGATAGAGAGAGAGAGAGAGAGAGAGAGAGAGAGAGAGAGAAAGAGAGAGGGTGGGGGTAAATCAAGACTTATACTTTTTAATTATTGAACTATTTTGCAATCGCTCTTAATAAACATATCAAACGTAGTAATAATTGAATTATCATATTGTTGTATATCCACAGGTTCTGCTAATTTATTATTAATTAATCATTTATAATACGATTCTAAATCAATTAAGAATTTGCACGAGTTTGAACCCGACCTATTTACCTTTATATTGAGTAAGCGTTAATTGATTTACTCTCAAGAGAAACTTTCCTTGCTTCAAGTGAAACTTTTTTGTATCGTAAAGTAAGTAGCACTGTGTGAAAAAGAACGTTTAATTAGCTGGGGGATTATTGCAAGCATATAGGAATTTAATGCGATATAAAATGTAGCGATAAAGTCTCATGGGGTTTAAGGGCCTCATTTAAAACGTACCTCTATTGATTTCAGTGATTAAGGAGAAATGTCAACATTAAATAGGACTACGATAAAAAGAAAGATTAACAAAAAAACAAAACTTTTTATCTGATTTTAAGGACGATCTTCGTTAAATGATGTTTAGCTGAACTTTTAAGAGAGAAATAAAGATAAAAAAAAGTCTTTACAGTGGATTGGAAATTGATTTACTAAGTAATTATTTTCAGTGAAACCCTCTCAGAAAATCTGTTACATTAATACTGTTGTCTATTTAGCATATAAGAGTCTGTCTACCAATGTGTGTTTGTGAGTGTGCATGTGTATGTGTATGTGTGTGTATTTCTCTGTGTGTGTTGAAAGAGAAAATAAAGGAAAGAAATTATAGAATCGATAAAATAGGATATTTTAATCAATTTTACTTACACGTGTTTCGGTCACGTGTGTTTATTTCTCTGTGTGTTGAAAAGAGAAATAAAGGAAAGAAATTATAGAATCGATAAAATAGGATATTTTAATCAATTTTACTTACACGTGTTTCGGTCACGTGTTTTTTATTTCTCTGTGTGTGTTGAAAAGAGAAATAAAGGAAAGAAATTATAGAATCGATAAAATAGGATATTTTAATCAATTTTACTTACACGTGTTTTCGGTCACGTGTGTTATTTCTCTGTGTGTGTTGAAAAGAGAAATAAAGGAAAGAAAATTATAGAATCGATAAAATAGGATATTTTATCAATTTTACTTTCACGTGTTTCGGTCACGTGTGTTATTTCTCTGTGTGTGTTGAAAAGAGAAATAAAGGAAAGAAATTATAGAATCGATAAAATAGGATATTTTAATCAATTTTACTTACACGTGTTTCGGTCACGTGTTTTATTTCTCTGTGTGTGTTGAAAAGAGAAATAAAGGAAAGAAATTATAGAATCGATAAAATAGGATATTTTAATCAATTTTACTTACACGTGTTTCGGTCGAGAGTTTATCCATGTTTTACATTATTCTATCTATTAGTATTTTTGAATAACAAAACGAAATGAGATAATAATAATAATAATAATAGAAAAATGTAGAAATGTTCCATACACAAAGAAGTATCGACCTTCCTCAGTAAATCCTTATTTTTTTAAATAAAATTCGTTGGAAAGCGGAGAATTTTTTAAATGTACGATAACAGAACTTTTTTTAAAAATCACGTGAAGAGTGTTCAAACGCGGTCGAGAAAGACAGTTATAATGACGTCATGTCGCATGTGACAGATTTTGAAACGGAGAGAGGATGGCTGGAACAAAGTTATGTGGAATTTTAATACTGGTGTCTCTTTAGCATGTATGTGTCTGTCTACCAGTGAGAACACCCACTTACTTGGGAATGGGTACAACCCATATATAAACACAAGTCGATGGTTGGACAAAGCAATTCCCTGAAGATTCGCTTTTGCTTTTTAAAACGTACACACACCACACACACACACACACATATATATATATATATATATATATATATATATATAATATATATATGAAGTGATCGTTTAGATAAGGCTTGAACAATGTTCTACGTTCTTCTGACTTTTCAATTGAATTTCACGTTCACGTTTATGATCAGTATACAAACGTCATCTCATCAGTTGATAAAATCTCAGATTAACCCTTTTTTTCAGTGTTGAATACAACTTACATAATTAAACATACATTTTATTTGTTATTTCTACGATTCAATGGGGCTTATTATCTGGTACTAGCTATATATGGATAATATATGATATGTATTGTATGATAATACAATTATTACTTTTGATATGTTTACTTAAGAGCTATTGCTTAAAATAGTTCAATATGTAAAAAGTATAACAATCTTGATTTGACTCTCTCACACACTTTTTTTATTTCCTTCTTTTCATCTTTTCATTATGTTTTATTTCCCGTACTTTCTTTCTTTCTTCCCTTCTTATTATATTTTTTCCGTGTAGCATGTCATTTTTCTTCGCTATCTTTCTTTGTTATAAAAACCGATTGGTGTATTATTTAGTTAAGGTGAGGACTCTGATAAGAAATAAGAAATTTGGCGGATAAGCAACACCGGACAATCAGAATTTACTTTTTGAATTTCATCTTGGAGGAATTAGAAGGTTTTATTTTTAACCAGAGTATGTTTCAAGATGATAACGGTTGTATTTTTTTCGAAACACCAGTATTATCATATTGATTTCTTCAAACTAACAAGGTGTCTTTTGTACTCAAATTGACCCAAAGCAAACCAGTAGGTCACTAGGGTTATAAAATGACTAATGGTTGGTAATAATATAACAAGAGAAAAAATTGTAAAGGACAAATAAATCAGTAACTCAACTTAAGTTCAGGTGAGACACTTATTAATCCTGGAAAATAAACAGAAAAACAAAACACGACTCAAATACGAGAGTAATCTCAAAAGTAAGTCTTCTGGGGCTTAAATTTCATGAGGTTAATGAAATATCAAACACGTTTAATACAAAAGTCAATACTCTTAAATGTGTTTGTTTTTTCTTCGCCAATATATGTTCCTGTTAACCTTGATTATAACAATACCAGCAATAAAATAAGGATGCATGGAGTTTAGGGTAGGTAAAAGTACTGAGCGTAAGCTGGGTTAGTGAGCACCATAGAGAAGATTAGCCTAGGCCTACGGGAGGTCTCAATCTTCACCTACGATGACGCAGGGCAATTTGTCGAGCTAAAATTTTGGAAAAAAGTGCGTCTTATATGCCGTCAAATACGGTAATCCTTTTATAAGATTAATAACACAACAGTTTCAATAACTTAATTCTTTCTAATTTCTCAGGTACAAACAAATTACTTGACACACAAAAAAGTAGGGAGAAGGAAGGAAAATTCTCTTTACGTAAATTCTCAATAAATCACAATGCACAAAAGCTAAAACATTTTTTTCACTGTCAGAGTTAATCTTGCAGTAATCTTTTGAAAATAATTTTACTTTAGAATACACGCTCCAGATCAGAGCGGATCTTGGATTAAATCAATGGCAGTGAAGGGCTTCGTTGCATACCACAGAACTTCAGAATTGGAACATCTCCAACCATGAGTTTTGCCAGATATTTCTGCTAAAAGAGAATTGGCACTGACCCTTGCTAAAAGGGCGACACAGACGTTGCCAGAAAGCGGGGTGGGGGAGATATGTCCTCCACCTCACTGACCTAGATAATAGCCCACTTCAGCACGTGCAAACTGTCCACCGATACCATACACCCCAGCATGAGACTCCACATGGTAGCACTTCTTAACATCAAATTGTGAACGGTGTGAAAATGAGTGTTTGTATGGTGTGAAAATGAAAGTTCCAATGCTTCACAAATTCAGAATTGCGTCTCCTTCAGATTCAGTGGCTTCTGGTGGCGGTGGTGATGGTGGTGGCCTATACGCATGCGCGCACACCGCTGCAAACCACGTGCTAGCTACCGTTGTGTCCACCTACATACCATCCAATATATCATCCCAGCGTCTCTGTATGTAATCAGAGAAATCTAGCTGGAGTCACGTAGTGTAATGGTTAGAGTTGTAGGAAATGGACTCGTCGAATCCTGGCCGAGGCTGTTTTCCTTTCATATAGCGCTAATACCATTGGGAAAGATATGAATCCAACTATTCTTCTGCTAGTTATGGAGTACCTATAGTTGTCTCTTTAACCTCGGTTTGGCAACCAGTCCAGGAGAAGGAAAACTCTGAATTCAAAAACTGTTAAACTCGGCTTAAGAAATTGGCTTTGTGTCACATTCTACTTGTCCGGAGGGTTGGTATATATATATATATATATATATATATATAACCTGCAACAGTGAAAAACCCTCGTCAACTGGTTTGATGAGCAGTCGCAGACAGTGAGGCACATGAATGGGGATGGGGATGGGGATCATTTTCGGACACGAGTCCCTGAGAAATTTCTTACTTGTAATACATGTGGGCCCGTTTTAACCCACATCGGGTAAATACCGTCGCACACACACACACACACACACATGACATACACACTAGACATGAGACAATGCATGATCCGTATTCAGTTACGGTTTGTTTGTTGCCTTGTCTGCCAATTCGATGGTAATTGGAATATTTCTTCTACAATGAATATGATGTTTATTCTGTAAATTTTAGTAGTAATATCAAAAGTGAGCGTCAATTATTTTAATGTTTTTGGCAAGTATTTCTTTCATTTTATTTGTTAAAAATGGCTGCTATTGCAACATTTCCGAATAAAGTTGGAGGTTTCGCTCAGACTACAGAATTAATGGAGGAGCTCTGACCCTCTTAAATATTTTGAATGTAGATAATGGTAAGCTGCTGACTTATATATATATATATATATATATATATATATATATATATATATAAATGAGAAAATACGACTTCACTTTACGTACTGGAAGCCATAAAGATAATCCCGACTTAATAAAGAAAAAATGGAACTACAAAACGCGATGCCATTTATTTATGTTTGCCTCTTCGTTTTCAAGACATTTATTAAACTAAACAAAAAACATAGTATGTGTTTGCCCAACCCCTCTGTCACCAGCTGGGTGTGGCACAAGATCATTTTATGCGGAGTTCAAATGTCTGTGTTACATAATTAATAGATCCCTAATACTTATATTAGGTAGTATAGAAACATAATGGCGATTAGTGCAGCTGATGGCCTTGAGAGTGAGTGACGGCGCTTGACCTCACTCTCACCTTGCCTTCCGGGGATAAATCGTGAGAACCGTAAGGCATAGAAGACCCTGTCTTCTGGTTTAAGGATAGTAAGTAAGTCTCAGTCAGTTAGCAGGTAGGAGCCGAGCCCGATAGGATGTAATTCCATCTGCGCAGATGTCTGGTGGGGATTTAACAATAAAATAAGATCAAAAGTAAATCGAAGTCTTGTGTTTATTATCAAGAAAAACTAACAATGACACAGGGCTTCTGATAATGAGAAATCCCTAACAGAAACCAGACCAAAGTCCCCAAGTCAACTCCAGACGCAAGATCTTCGAAGATGCCAGACCAAGTCAAGATGTTAGACGATAGAACCAAAGCCGTCCAGAAGAAAATACGACCAGAGATAAGAATTTAAGAAAGCGTATACAACAGTTGAATTCAGTGGTTATATCCTAGTCTAGTTGTCATAGCAAAGCCAAAGAGTTATTTATCTATAGCTAGGGTAAAAGGTGAATCCATGCCTTTTCTGACGTTATTGAAGAGTAATTCGCTCAAATAGACCGAATAAGTAATATTTCAAAAGACGAAAACATGTTTAATAAAAGACAACATAAGTGAAGTTTTAATTAGTCAGAGCCTCTGTCGTACGGGCTACCAGCCCAATCAACTAGTGGAAGAGACGTTTTTTCTGCTTAATACATACATGTTTATAATTTATATGACGGTCCACTTTCACCGTTCTCTCTATCATACACAACTCGCTCTTGATGAAGACCACTTCAATAAAGGGTCGAAACAGAATTCTGTCAGCGAATTTTACATCATGTGTTTGTTTTTTCTAGATATTTATTTCACACTGTCAGATTCAATTCCATTCATTTTTCATATTGTCTTTTGAAAAAACAAAAATACCAGGATTTCTCCATCTTATCCGGTGAACAGTGCTGTTTTTTTTTTGTTTAACTTTGTGATACTTTCTTTTACATTTTTATATACATTTACATCAAACTCTTTTGAGTTTTCATTGTGGACTATAATGCTTCTGATTTTAATAAAATAAAATAAAATTTATTTTATTTTATTTTCATAACACAATACGCATTTTCTAAATTTAAAAAAAAATTTTTAAATTTAAACAAAAACAAATTCCGGCTATAATATTGAACGTTTCATCTGCACCACTTTCGTCTCATAACGGTCCACTTTCACCGTTCTCTCTATCATACACAACTCGCTCTTGATGAAGACCACTTCTATAAAGGGTCGAAACAGAATTCTGTCAGCGAATTTTACATCATGTGTTTGTTTTTTCTAGATATTTATTTCACACTGTCGGATTCACTTCCATTAATTTTTCATATTGTCTTTTGAAAAAACAAAAATACCAGGATTTCTCCATCTTATCCGGTGAACAGTGCTGTTTTTTTTTTGTTTAACTTTGTGATACTTTCTTTTACATTTTTATATACATTTACATCAAACTCTTTTGAGTTTTCATTGTGGACTATAATGCTTCTGATTTTAATAAAATAAAATAAAATTTATTTTATTTTATTTTCATAACACAATACGCATTTTCTAAATTTAAAAAAAAAATTTTTAAATTTAAACAAAAACAAATTCCGGCTATAATATTGAACGTTTCATCTGCACCACTTTCGTCTCATAACGGTCCACTTTCACCGTTCTCTCTATCATACACAACTCGCTCTTGATGAAGACCACTTCTATAAAGGGTCGAAACAGAATTCTGTCAGCGAATTTTACATCATGTGTTTGTTTTTTCTAGATATTTATTTCACACTGTCGGATTCACTTCCATTAATTTTTCATATTGTCTTTTGAAAAAACAAAAATACCAGGATTTCTACATCTTATCCGGTGAACATTGTGGTCTACAGTGCTGTTTTTTTTTTTTTAAACTTTTTGATACTTTCTTTTACATTTTTATATACATTTACATCAAACTCTTTTGAGTTTTCATTGTGGACTATAATGCTTCTGATTTTAATAAAATAAATAAAATTTATTTTATTTTATTTCATAACACAATACGCATTTTCTAAATTTAAAAAAAAATTTTTAAATTAAACAAAAACAAATTCCGGCTATAATATTGAACGTTTCATCTGCACCACTTTCGTCTCATAACGGTCCACTTTCACCGTTCTCTCTATCATACACAACTCGCTCTTGATGAAGACCACTTCTATAAAGGGTCGAAACAGAATTCTGTCAGCGAATTTTACATCATGTGTTTGTTTTTTTCTAGATATTATTTCACACTGTCGGATTCACTTCCATTCATTTTTCATATTGTCTTTTGAAAAAACAAAAATACCAGGATTCTACATCTTATCCGGTGAACATTGTGGTCTACAGTGCTGTTTTTTTTTTTTTAACTTTTTGATACTTTCTTTTACATTTTTATATACATTTACATCAAACCTCTTTGAGTTTTCATTGTGGACTATAATGCTTCTGATTTTAAAAATAAAATAAAATTTATTTATTTTATTTTCATAACACAATACGCATTTTCTAAATTTAAAAAAAATTTTTTAAATTTAAACAAAAAAAAATTCCGGCTATAATATTGAACGTTTCATCTGCACCACTTTCGTCTCATAACGGTCCACTTTCACCGTTCTCTCTATCATACACAACTCGCTCTTGATGAAGCCCACTTCAATAAAGGGTCGAAACAGAATCCTGTCAGCGAATTTTACATCATGTGTTTTCTTCTAAATATTTATTTCACACTGTCGGATTCACTTCCATTCATTTTTTATAATTTATATATACATACATATCAATAATTCATATACGATTTTTAAATCACGTTTTTTGAAAATTGCATTGGCAAGAAACTGACAGTTACCAAGCACCATTAACTTTATGTCTATGTTACTCTAACTTAGACCTATATATGTATATATTAGTATGTATAATTTCAGTTTACTATGTTAATGAAGAACGAAAGCTCGATGTCAGTAATTCAGCTTTTTTTAGACCCTCTAAATCTGAGTAATTAGGCGCTAAAAATGAATGCATTGTGGATTTCTAAACCATAAAATACAGCCTTTTACAGCCTTGACAAAAAAGATATGAAATTGTGAACCTTTACTTTAGAATTTTATATCCCAATGCTTTATTGTAAAAAGCAACCGAGGAACAGTCATTAAAACGTTAGTAATGTGTTTCATTTTACTTTAAGTAATAGAAAATAATTAGATATGGATTAAGTTATTAGCTAAAGTTTTAAACCTTAAAATTCATTGTAAATATACAAAATAATTTATTCAGTTTAGCTTTTAGTTATATATATATATATAATATATATATATATATATATATATATATATATAAAGAACGATATATTATAATATGTGTGTGTGTGTGTGTGTGTGTGTGTTGTCGCAGAGATATGAGGAACACAAGACAAAACTTAGACAAACGTATGGAGGATATATTTTGCTAGAGCTTTGAGCTCGGCATATAAAGCGACTGATGATGCCGATCTCAAAGCTCTAGCGAAATATATCCTACATACGTTTTTCTGAATATATATATATATAATATATATATATATATATATATAAGAGAGTTTCATAATTTGCTTGAAGCATTGTGTATGTATTGGTTAGGAGGTTGATTTAGAAGGCCATCACAATGCAGTTTGGAATAAATAAAAAATAATAATACGGTAACAATGGTGGGTGTGTGTTGACCTGTATTTTATATATATATATATATATATATATATATATATATATATATATAAGAAATATTCTGTATATCTGTCTGTCTGTCTGTTCGTGTGTTTGTACAATGGTCGAGCGCACATTCGTCTATCAATGAGAATTGGACCACAGGTCAATAAAAGTTCACACCCAATCCAAGTAAAGCTAAATGAAAATATAACAACGTTTTAAATCAATGATATATTAAAAATTTACTTAGAAAATAATTAAGAAATAAAAATCAGTAAATAATAAGACCTAATAAAATGCAAATAAAGACAATCATTCACTGCGTATTAATGTTATCTTTATCTAATGCAGTTCAGTTTTACAGTTTATATCAAAAGAAAAAAAAACTATAGAAAAAAAAAACATTGCGCTTATTTACATAGATTACAATGCCGGTTTAGGCGGAAGAGTGTTCAGCTAGGAATCACAAGGCACTTGCTTTGTTACAGGTCCTCGCCAGCTCAGCATATGAGTAGCAGAGGGATCTGTGCGGTAAAGTAAGGAGTTGATGGTAGATGTGGCGCTCCACATCAGATGCTAAAATAATCTCCTTGGTCTAACCCTAGTGAAAAGGGGATAGACTCCCTCGCTGTCTGGCCGATACTGACATTAGGCCACCCCGACGACAAAGACTTACTTATAATGCCATTAAAGAAAGTGGTCAATTGTCGGAGATATGAGACTTTTTTGTGTAAATCTTATATGTTAGTTTTAATGTCGTTTCTGTGAGATTTCGATGCATAGATTACAATGCCATAAAATGTTCGGATATATATTTATCAACTCCTCCGCACGAGCAGGATACGACACAAGGTCAATTTCTTAAGCGGAGTTCAACAGGTTTGAATTCAGAGTTTTCCTTCTCCTAGACTGGTTACCTAACCATGGTTAAAGAACCCAGTCTACCCTGCTATTTACCCATAGCTGGAGGGAGAGTAGGATTCATACTTTTCCCAAGGGTATTAGCGCTAAGTGAAATGCAATTACCACGTCCAGGATTTGAACTCGGGGCGACGAGTCCATTTCCCATGACTTTAACCATTACACTACGCGCTTCCTCATAAAATGTTCGTATATGTGTTCAAATATTGATGAATCTCAATTGTATGCTAACCCATCTGTACACAATATAAATCTGTTTATTTTTTCTTCTCCTCGCTGACATCTTTCACAATCTGATAGAAAATAAAACATTCCGTTTATTTATTTACTTTTGAATAAGTTAAATATCATGAGCAGCTGAAAAAACGTGGAATGCTACATGGAACGGCAATGTTCTATGTTGTATTAGCTGGAAAGATATGAAATAATAAGTCAGTATTTATGCACAATAAGGGCCGAGTTAGCTCAGTCGGTAGAGCGTTCGGTTAGAAACCGCAACATTCCTAATTCAATACCGAGCCTCACCAACTCAGCGTATGAGTAGCACAGGTATCTCTGCTGTAAAGTTAGGGGCTGATGGTAGGTGTAGCGCTCCACCTCAGAATGCAAAAACAATCTCCTTTGTCTAGCACTAGTGAAAAGGGGGTAAACTCGCTCGCTGATTGGCTGGTACCGACTTTAGCCCCCACCCTGACTACTTTACTTACTTATTTATGCACAAAAATAATCTAGACAATCTACTCAAAAATGATTTGGGGCCACAAACAATTACTTAAAATAATAAAGAGAAAAATACAAGTTTTGTGTTAGTTAACTAAATACAAACCACACAAGATGTCCCAGTATCATGTACAGAAGATCCAGCCCAGATTAAGAACATCTACCAGCCCAGAGCAGCCCACATAGCAAGATACGAGATAACAGATACAGAAGATAAGATCCAGCTACTCAGAAATAGATGAGTATAAAGAAGATAAGTATATCTGTGTACAACTACGGGTATATAGGTATACAGAAGTATACGTCTCAAGAAATATGGTAGGCAACATGTTTAAAATTATTAGGGGTCCCAAACAATTATTTAGTATATGTAACTTATGAGTTAGTTTTTAGATTATCTCCATATGACCAAATGTTAAACTATTTTTGATCAGTCTCCCCTATAACACCTACTGTACGGCGAATTAGCAGAGGGCACCCGACCAGTAGGAGACCACGCTGCGCTTTAGAGATGTCTGTAGCAGAAACCTGAAGACATGCCACATCAAAACTAACACATGGGAAGCTTGTGCAGAAGACCGTTCGACCTGGCAACTCCTTGTCAGACAAGGAACGAGAAGGAGCGAAAATAAAGAGGAAATAAGCCGCCACGGAAAAGAGAGCCAAAAGGAAGGAGAGACAACAGCAACTCCAGAGAGTATCACTGTTTGTTTGCAGTCACTGCTCCACAGACTGCCATTCAAAAACTGGTCTGTTCAGCCACTCACGCGGTTGCAGATTTTTTAAAATGGACACTACGCTATCGTATTTAGTAGACGGAAGGATGCCAACCAATATTGCTATCATTATTTGATTCAGATTTTTGATTTAAATTTGATTTAATTTGATTTAATCAGATTTTGATTTAATGAAAAGTCTATAGACTATAGACTTTTAAAGAAAAAAAAGCATATAAAAACTTGTTAGATGTTAATCTATTTACTCGGTAACAAAAATATACTTACCCCTCTAACGATAGTTACATCAATCATGCTTAGCCCCTCTGCTTCTTGTTTTTTTCTGATTCAATGACACAGTGTTTTAAAAAAATGAAAAAGCGTTCTCTAATTAAATTTAATATTTTTTAATAGAATTATTGATTAATAGTAATAAGATTATAATATAATCTTATAAATATTAATTAATAATTATATTCTATTATGCGGTGAAAAAAGTCCGTTTTGATTGTCGTCTGTCGTAAAAGAATACAAACATTGCTGCGGTTTACATAGACGAAGGATTATTTTCTCTTGTTGCTATGGTTTGCCGTTAGGGGTCTTTGCGATCTAGATATTTAAAGTCCCGCGAAATAAACTTTCTCTTTCCCCTTGAATCTTCAGCCATGAACTAGACATAAGTGGTGTCTTCGTTTATCTGGAGAGGGGTGTTAGTTCCCAACTATAGGCTTATACGTATGTCCGTACAGGGTCCCTGTACTTTGTTTTCATAGAGTTCTGGCTCAACACCCCTAGCATTTCTGCATATAGTATACATATATATATATATATATATATATATATATATATATATATTGATGTAAAATATCAAATAAATTATTCTTATTTTCACTGCCCAATTATCTTAGAATTTTATATTTTGCAGTTCCTACAACAGAAAATAACAACAAAGTCTGTTTTTATATAAAAATAGAGATTATATCAAAGCAAAGTTCGACCCTGTTCATGGGTTAGGCATTGAATGTCATATATATGTGCTTATTTTATTTTTTGTTCCCAATCTAAACAGAATCCGATTGCAATATAAACATACTGAAATCTAGTGACCTCCTTTGAAAGTGTTACGATGTTGAAGAGATGAGAAGATGAAGAAGAAGAAAAAAAAAGGACATGACTTTACTCTATGATTGATAGCATCTGTCACTCTAGTCTGACGTTGAACGAGTTTAGAGAGAAAAAGTCAAACATGATACAAGACTTCTTTATTTTGTATGAATCGTTTGGGTCAAAAGACAGGAGAAAAGCGATAAAGCTTCCTTGTTTTGGTTCGGTTGGTTGGTTGGTTGGTTGTCTGAATTGTACGGCACATCAACCATTGTTGGGTTATTATATGCCGAAGATATTTTGTTTTATTCATTCCTCATGGGTATCGAAACCTATTTTAACTCAATTTTTTCAAACTCATTTTTCCATTAACCCCATAGATGGGACCCTAACAGATACTAACACTCCAGTTCAGAGTGGACCTGAGAGTATTGGTAATAAAGGGGTACTCCACATTTCACAGTGATCCAGAACTGGAAATTTACCTTCAGATAGATTTTATACCCAGGACACCAAGATCCTCAGTCACGGCCTTCTAGCACGTATTTGATAAAAAGAGTTGGAGCTCGACATGAGGGCAATAGGGTTGAGATAATTATATAGGGACCAAGGCTTGATGTGACCAGCAGATTGATCGGAAGGTGAGGCCCATGTGGAGTGTTACTTGTCATCAACTGTTCAGCCCCCATCCATAAGCATCACGGGTTGCCATCTACGACCAACAGGTGACTCCACCGAGTAGGGGGCTTACCTCTCTGCAGTCGGTGTTTTCTAAAGTCCCAGCCGACAGGGATGTGTTTTGATTCGGTTGACCAATTCTAACAATGTGAGTTAACCCTTCCTACCCCGCCAGTTTCCTTGGGATTCTATACTGCATCCCGATGGGGGGGGGACAATCTTCTAGTTCTGGAGCTTTGACGAGTGTGGAATCAACCCACTTCGTTATTAGTGACCAGTAATGCTTAATTACGAAATCTTGGTGTTTGAGCTGACCATTACATGCAGAACTTTGCCCTTACTTGGACTGGATCCTCGGACGGAATTCCTACGCCCTCTGATCAATCGGTTGGTCATGTCAAGCCCTAGCACCTATATGATTTTCCTAGCCATATTCTCCTTATGGCAAGACCCAACTCTTTTCTCATGTATATGCATATATGGGTAATAAAGGGCTATTTGCTCGTAAATTCCTACTATAAAATAAACTGAACCCTCATTTTATGTCCGTGTTTTTGCAATAAATGTTTTATTTTTTTTGTACCCGTTATTTTACAATACTAAATATATTTTCTTTATTCATTTTAATATTCATTTCAATGTCCATATTCTAAAGGTTTTAGTCCTTTATTACCCATATATGTCCATTACTCTTAGGTCCACTCTGTCCCGGTGTAGTAGTCCCATCTATGGATTAAATAGAAAAATAAGTTAAAAATATATTTAAAAAATGAGTTTAAAAAGAAAATTGCCCGTCAAGATTGAGTCAAATAAAATATGTTCAGCATAAAATAATCAAACGAGGGTTGACATGCCGTAAAATGCAGCCACCAAACAGCCAACTAACATTTTTAGCATTTCTAAGAAATAAATTTATTTGTAGAAAATAATGAGGAATGTAGGCTGTTATTCTGATTATTTTTCTATCGGGAATTAAACATTAATCTAGTTATATGCACATCACGTATATGGGCTTACAGTGTTATTGAAGGAAATGGGAAAATGTGTTGCATCAACAAGGCTGCTGATTCATTAATGTAACTTTTTGCAATGCTCTACTGAACATTTATTAAATCATTGCAATGTATCCCACCTTGACAAATACTACTCTTACTAATACGTTTAGGAAAGACATGTATTCATCTCTTCGACAAAAACCTTTAAGCATAATTCGACTTTATTCATCAACATAGTCTCCTTCTAGGATGATACACTAATTCCAACGCTTCTCTAACAATACGATGCCCATTCTGTAGAACGATTTCTCTTTGGCCTCAAAATACGCCTCAGTTTCTGATATCACATCTTCATTGGAGCAAAATCTCTATACCTGGAGCATTCTTTTAAGGTCTGCAAACAGCCAATATATATACCGGTCAATGAAAGAATTTGAATCTAACCGAATTAAGCACCAAAAATTGAAGCGGGATATTAGAAAGGGGGTGTTCACTCTAGCAACATTCGAAGTGGAGAAGTTCCAACATGTAATTTATGTGGAAGGGTTTGTCGCTCCAGGGCTGGCCTGGTGAGTCATCTGAGAAAACACAAGGATACATTGTCAAATGCTACTGGCACATAAGTATGAAAAAAAAAGAACAGGAAATGGTCTTACTCGTGCACAAGTTGACAGCCCCCCCCCCACACACACACAACACACAAAGAAAAAAAATGTATGTCCTGTGCTTAGGTGACCTTCTGGGATAATCTAGCGCATTATGAGACAATGGTGTAAGGTACCGAGTTAAAACAACCCTAATTCGTGTACAAGTAGTATATGTGTATTTATAAGAGCGTAATACATATTTAAGATGTTGTATGGTAAATTTGATTAGACGAAAAATATCCTTTTAGTATAGAGATCCTCTGTGTGTGTGTGGGGGGCAGCATTTTTTTTACTTTTATGCATATTTCTTAATATCGGGGTGAAGTCTGTTGATTGGTTCACCAAACTTCTCGTCCCTGGTACTTTCAGTACTGTGAAGTGTCTTCATCATGGTTAGATGCAACTGAGTGTTGCAAACAGCCAATAGTTGTCGGCGGTAGCAATTCGAAGTGAAATTTATGTAATTTTGTCATCATTGCGATTGACTTGTGACCTGGTGAATTGTCTTTGTGAAAGATCACTTTTTTCATCTTTATTTGTGGTCGTTTCTTGGCGATTTCCTCCTTCAAACGCACCAATAATATTATATAATATTCACTATTGTTGATTCTTCCTTTCTTAAGGTAATCGATGACCAAAATACCTAGTGCATCCGAAAATACTGAAGCCAAAAACTTGCATGCCGATGCTTGCGTCTTCGGTCGCTTTGGACGACTTTCACCTGCTGCTGTCCACTCAGCTGACTGCCGATTTGACTCCGGAGTGAAGTGGTGAATCCATGTTTTATCCATTTTTACATATTTACACAAAATCCTTTTTGTTGCGTTGAAACAGTTCCAATCAACGCTCTGAATCGTTGACACGTGGTTGTTTTTGATCGACTGTGAGCAAACGCAGCACCCACTTTGAACACAGTTTTCTCATTGACAAATGTTCATGCAAAATGGTGAATACACTGCCTTCTGATATCTTGAACTCCTCTGTTATCTCATTCAACTTCAATTTACGATCGGCCAAAGGAGTTTGTGGAGTTTTTTGGTGTTTACCGGGACAACTACCGAATTTGGGCGACCTGAGCGTTCAGCATCATTTGTGTCTGTACGACCGCGTTTAATGTCAGCATAGCACCTCTTAACTGTTGTTTCGGATAGAGCAGAGTCTGAATAGCACTTATCAAGTCATTGCTTTGATTGAACAGTATTTTTCCCATCAGAAATCAATGCTTTATCAACACACAAAATTTAGATTTTTCTATTGTTTGGAAAATTTGCAACAGTAGCTTCACTTGAATAACTGTAATTTGTAACCTCATAATCCGATTGGGCTCAGATTTTGACTCGTGCCATTTTAAGGTTAGTACTTTATAAAAATTATATGGAATTTATTATTAGTGCCGCCATTTATAGGTCTGGCCCGGGATTAATTGAGGATGTGTTATATGTATAGATTATTATTGAAATTTAAATAATTATAATGCAGCCATATAATCATAAGTGTTAGATAGTATAACCATACAACTATGCACAAATTATTTGTATTACATAGGTTGGTTGGTTGATTGATTCATTGGATTTTACGGCGTGTCAGCACGTAGGTTACTTTACACCGAACACGTTTTGTTGGGTATTCAATTTAACCATAAATTTGATAACAGGTACTACCAGTCGAGGTCAGGGTGGACCTGGTAGTTATGACGATGAAGGGGTACTTCACACTCCCCAGAGCCCCAGAACTGAAAATCCCCAATTGATGCAATTTAACGTCATACCTAGAACACTAAGACCCTCGGCCACCGCTTCTAGCACATATATGATAAAAAGCGTTGGGGCTTTGCCATTATGGCAATAGGGTTGTGACAATCATATAGGTTCTAGGGATTAATGTGACCAGTCGATTGATCGGAGGGGGCTTCTTCAACGACCCGTTTAGCCTAAGTAAGGACTAAAGTGGAATGTTATATTAGATATGAATGCTTGTAGCAAAAAATGCCTTCCAATGTAACTAGATCTTATATTTTTTTAATAATAGACACAGAAAATATTTTTTGAAAATTCAAATAAATATGTTTACTTTCTAATAAGATCAATTTTTCTAACTGTTAAATTGAAATTAATTCAAAATTTTAAGTCAATTTCTCAAGAGAAGTTTAACAGGTATGAATTCAAAGTTTTCCTTCTTTAGACTGGTTGCCTAAGCAAAGTTAAAGAACTCAGTCTGCTCTACTATTTACTCATAGCTGGTGGGAAAATACTTTGATGCATACTTTGATGCATACCTTTGCCAAGTGTATTAGCGCAATCTGAAATCAAGGATTTGTGAATGTGTTACCAAGTCTGTTTCCTTCAATGATAACCATTACACCACGTGCCTCTACTTTATGTGCCTCTACATCTGTGGAGTGGTACTTGGAGAGTATCAGTGAACTCAGCATCTTACACTCCAGTATGTTTCATCCCTTTCACAACCTTGCCACAAGCATTATCTTTCCTTTAATTTAATGTTTTTAAGAAATTGAAAGAGCCTAATTGTTATATATACATTTACCCTACCCCTACACAGCCCTGTCATCTGGGGCTTTAGAATATACCGAATCACTAATGGGACCATTTGATGGCGTGATGATTAAAGATGACTGAGAAATTCATGACATACAACACTCCACTATGGCCCTTACTTAGGCTAGACGGTCGGTCGGAGAGGTCTCTTCCAATCAATCGGCTGGTCAGTTCAAGCTGTAGCATCTATATGATTACCCCATCCCTATTTCCCTTATGGCAAGCCCCAACCCATTTTATAATATATGTGCAGGCGGTGGATGGGGGTTTTATGTGTCCTAGATATGACGTTAAACTCTATCTGTAATGTTAACGAGCTCAGTATGCCCAACCATTTACCCATAGCTAGAGGGAGAATATTTGGATTCATACCTTTCTTAAGGATATTAGCACTCTGTTAAATGTAAATAGTCTCGTCCAGGATTTGAACTGGTCTCGCCGGGTTACCGTATTGATTTTCTGTGACGGTAACCATTACACCAGGCGCCTCCGTAGATAATGTTTTATAAAAGGTATTTCTGCACGGTTTAATGGTTAGAGTCGTGGGAAATTTACTCGTCGACCCGAGTTCAATTCCTGGACGAAGCTGTTTGCATTTCATATGGCACTAATACCCCTGGGAAAGGTATGAATCCAATTCTCACTCCAGCTATGGGTAAATGGCAGGACAGACTAATCTCTTTAACCATGGATCGGTAACTAGTCTAGGAGAAGGACAATTTTGAATTCAGACCTGTTAAACTTTGCTTAAGAAATTGACCTTGTGTTGCATCCTGCTCGTACGGAATGGTTGTATATATATATATATATATATATATTATATATATATATATATATATATATATATACACACACACATACACAGACATATATATATATATATAATATACGTGTATGTGTGTGCATATATATGCACACGTATGTGTATGCGTATATGTGCATGTATGTGCGTGTATGTGTGCGCGTATATGTGTGTGCCTGTGTATGCGTATATGTGTGTGTGTATGTGTGCGTGTATGTGTGCCTGTGTATGCGTGGGGCACATAGTAGTATGCGTATACGCATCGGTATGTGTGAGTAAGGTATCCGTGGCACATATATTAGTATGTGTGTGCGCATCGGTATGTATGAATATTGTTTTGTATGCGTGTATGAGTACCGTTTGTACAGATGTTTACACACACATGGGCATATGCACTTACGTGTGCACGTCCTTCTATGTTGTTGTGTGTGTGTGTACCCTCGTTCACGCATGTTTGAGTGACACCAAAACCTCGTGCACACTTTGTAGCAATTCCTTAACCCCACCCCGCCCATTTTATACAGCATTTGTAATCTAAAGTTAAAATTATCCACCCCCCCCCCAATTGAATCGACAGTATCTATTTCCTTCACCACCGCAACCCAATACACGTCGCCTTCTGACATCCGGCCCATGCCAAAAAATACACAAGCCCGCGCACACATATGCACGCGAATACAAACGCTCACACGTCCACATTGATCAAACGTTACACATTCATAGAACAATGTATTATGTGTGTGACCAGTTACCCCGCATACATAACCTTTATGCTGTCCATAAACACTCACATACATTCAAAATACCGCAACATACATATGCACACCACTTTATCCAATCATACACATCCCATGTCTATTGAATTTTCTGGATTTATTTTGAAATTTTTCCGATTATCCTTGCATTTTTAACATCTTCACCTGACGATTGTCTCGCATGAAACCAATATGGTTGTGATTGTTCCTTTGTCACCAAATAAATAGATATGTAAAACTTTTATATATTTATTTTATTATATTATATAACAGCTCTATCTGCCTTTGGTACACCGTTCCAGCACTAGCTGAAACAGTGACCATCCCACACTATATATATATATATATATATATATATATGTATATATATATATATATATATAAAGGGTGGGCCAAAAGTATGGTTACAGTTAACACTTAAACATTTTAACTTTATTAGAAATTTAGACATATATTTACATATATTTACATACATTATATTTACATGGACATTTTACATTGAATCTCTCAAGTGCTCAAAGTGTCCACCTTCAACATTGCAACAATCTTCGTATCTGTCCAAAACGCTCTAGCACACATTACGAACGTGATTATGAAGTTGAAACAGATAATGAAGTAACTGTAGCCCAGTATATAAAGTATTTCTAAACATTATTCTTTCTTTGATTTTACTCAAGAAACTTTTGACAAGAAACTTTTCTTCTCCAAAACCGCCATCTGCTCTGTAGTTCTTGTAGATCTTGGCTCTGTTAATCTATTCTCCTTTCAAATCATCTGATAATGCAACACACAAACAGCTGAATGGGAACTTTTTTCTCTTATACATTCGCCATTGGTAAACTTTTTCTACAAGAACTCATTAATACATTGGAATAAGTTGAAATGAAAACAAAGACGAACCGGATGCAGAAAAGGAAGAAATCGGGAATTTATTATGCAGAGAGAAAAAGTAAGCGAAAAAGAGCAAGATTAATTCTAACGGCATGTCAACTCGTCTGGGTTAAGAAATAACTTTCATTTTATTCTTTCTAATTCTTTTATTACTTCCATTTCATTATTATTATTATTATTATTATTATTATTATTATTATTATTATTATTATTATTAATTCCCAGAGAATTTTACGCGTTTCGTTCTCAAGAATAGATTCTGTTTTTATGCATATACCATTTATTTGTAAGGTCAAAATTAAATTTTTTGCATAATTCCCAGTGGATCACCTTCCCAACCCAGTCATGTCTAGTTTTGTATTCTCGTTGTGCTAGTTTGCTACATTCTCAGAGTATATGGTTTACAGTCTCATCTCTATTACCGCAAAGTCTACATTTACTATTTTGTTGGGTCCTATCAATTTTATTATTATTATTATTATTATTATTATTATTAGCAAAATATCCAGGCGATGTAAAAATACATTTTTGTAAGATATTGCTTGAGGAGGTGGAAGTTAAAAATTAAATGTCGGAGAGTTTGAACCATAAATCATGAAATCATGAAGTTTATTAAAGGAGTAAAAAAAAAAAAAAAAATTGAAATCAAAACTAAGTTTATTAATTTTGAATATCTATTAAAATAAAACAAACTATATATAACTATATGATACAGGGGATGTATCTATTAAAAATTGTTTTAAAAAACAATGAAGACTGTCTAATGTTGCATGCTCAAATTTTGAGTGTATTGCGGGTATAGTGACGTAAGAAGTGACGTAGTTTTTGTTACAGACAAAAACCGGAAGCAAATCTCCATTATTATTATCATTATTATTTACTCCTTTTGAGTTTTCACATCAGTGTTAGCTGATGGTCTTTCACTGGTGTCTGAATGACAGCAAGTCTCCTCAGGTCTCCAGGACTCTTCTGAGTATTCTGGCTGATTGCAGCAGTGCAGTTTTCTGAATGGTTTCAATCCTTCCTCTGTATCCAACTTTCCAAACTTTCTAATCCTTTTGGGACTGTTCCAAGTGCCCAACCAAATGGTATCAATTTCACTTTTATATTCCATTATTTTCAGTTTCTGACAAGGTCAGATATTTGTCAATTTTTTTATTTTCCTTTAGTTCACCCGTGATCTGGCGGCAACTAACAAAACCACCATCTGACAAAGTTCTTTCTTCTTCTGTTTTATCAACACTCGAGGTCTGGTCTTTTGCTGGGATAAGGTGATCAGTTTTTATTTCAAAGTCCCAGATAATTTTTATGTGTCTTCGTTCTCAAGAACTACTAGCAAAATAATCCGGGCGATGTAAAAAATACATTTTTGAAAGCGTTGTTAAAAATTAAATGTCAGAGAGTTTTGAACCATAAATCATGAAATCATCAATTTATTAAAGGAGTAAAAAAACAAAACAATTTGAAATAAAGACTAATATTATATATTATATATATTATATTATATATAATATATATATATTGATTTTGAACAACAATCTTCCGATTTGAATTTAAATTATTTTCTGCTTCTCACTCGATGAGCTCCAATTAAAAACATGCTCTATGATTGATTTTTAGAATCGAATATATTGTTAAATTTTAGCTATGAAATCGATTATAAAGATATAGTCATTTTTAACAATATTGTTTGTTTCATAATATCTATCTATCTAATCTATCTATCTATCTATGTACTTATACTATCTAATCTATATATATATTATATATATATATATATATATATATATATGGTAGAAAGTGAGGAGGTTAATCCGACGTATGTGGAGAAAAGAAACACACGGGATGTTGTGGAAACTTGAGTTTATTGTCGACGGTGCCACGTTTCGGTCTCTTATTGCACATTTTCAGTGATTGATATAGTTCTTTCTCACATGATAGGAATTCTCAAAATGCTGGAAAACGGAAGGTGTTCCGTAGGGGAAGTGTAGTTGGGGGTGGTTAGTGGGATTCTCTTCTCTCTGGAATGGGGAGTGCCAGAAAGTGGTGAATGTGTACCACGTTTAGATTGGTTTTGGGGAATTTGGTTAGCTATATATGTGTGTGTGTGTGTGTGTGTGTTCCTGTTTAATTGGTTTTTTTTTTATGTGTGAATTGGAACTGGATTTGTCGTTAAGTTATATGTGTGTATGTTGTATGTGGTGGTGTGATTTTTTTTTGATTTATTTTATTTTATTTTATTTCTATTTATTTATTTTTTTTTTTTTTTTTGTGAGGGTTTGTAAGGGTAATTTGTTAAATAATAGTAGTGAGCGTATGTATATGTTAATATACTAATTATTGTTTATATATTATTATTATCATAATATATTATAATGTCATTCATTATTTATGATATTTAACATTATTTATCTGTCCTGTCGGTCTATCTAAAACTATCTATCTATTTCCTAGCTTAGTGTGTTCTATGTCTATAACGCCTAGTCTGTTTTTTTTTTTTTGTTTTTTTTTTTTTTTTTCTTTATTGTGGTCTGTTCATCTATATTTGGTCTTTCAGTCCATCTATCTATCTTCTTATTTTAATTAGGTTGTTAATTATCTTTTTGTGTATTGTCTCATATATTCTGCAATTGAATATGTACTGGTATTGTGTAGTTAGGACTCTATTTTATTTCTATTTTATGTATTATTATACTATTTGTTTATTTTTTAGATATTTTTTTTTTATATTTATTTTTTTTTTTTATTAAATTTATTTTTAAAAAGATTTTTAATTTATAATTATTATTTTTTTTAATTTATTTTATTTATTTAATTTTTTTTTTTTTTTTTTTTTTATTTAAATTTAATATATGTTTTTTAAGTGAAGTGGGGTGGATTTGTTAAAATTTGGTACAGGGTGTTGTATAATGTTATATCTTATTGTTATTATTGTTTTTATTATTATTATTATTATTATTATTATTAATTATTATTATTGATTATTGTTTTAATAGTGGGCGATATTATTATGTGATGTTATTATTGTTAATATAGCGTTTGTGACTATCATGTCTTTATCTATTTTGATTTATCTTCAATCTGGTTAATTTCATGTGTGTCTGTTTGTTTTGCGATGATTTGTTTGTGCTTGTCGTCTGTCTAATCTCTCTATTATTTCTTTTTTTTTTTTTCTTTCTTTTTTTTTTGTCTGTAATATTTATCTATATCTCTATCATCCATCTGTCTATCTATCATCTATCTATTATCTATTATCTGATCTATCTGTCTGTTATTAGCTTGAATGTGTTCATCGTCTATCATCTGTTTGAATGTGTGTCATGTTCATTCTATTTTTGATCTTTCTGTCCATTGTATGTCTGTTATATTCTGTATGTCTCTTTTATCTATGTATCTGTCTATATATCTAACTAGAGTGTGTTCATTTCTGTCTCTGCCTGTCTATAGTCTGTTATTAGCGTCATCCATAGTCTGTTAGTATCTCACTACTATCTGTGCATATAACAACATTGAACCTGGGACTTTCATAGACAATTACACATGAACTAAGAATCTAACAATTCCCTACTTTCACTAGACATCTTACTTTAAAACACAACAATGAATCAATAGTCACCACAAACCCACTGCAAAACGACCACATACACTAACTCTACCTCACAGACAACCCACCAAAAGGGAATTATAATAAGGTTTTTCACCTTAGGCCCTCGCATCTGCACACACAACACTAGATGATGAATTACCATAATGAACGCTTTCCAACCTAACCATTATCCCACATTCTTCATACAGAACCGCAAGGCAAAGCCTCAAATCAAAGCGATAACATTTCCAGAACCCACCAGTCAAACTCCCTACACGATACTAATTCTACAAAATAACACACAAACAGCAACTCACCAAAAATCTTACAACTAGGCATAAAGAATGTCAGTTTTAAACTGCAATAACCATACACAATTATAATAAACAAAACTCCCGACAACAGTAAAACTCAGAAGCCGTGTATACTGATCTTGTGCAGACTGCATAGGAAATACTAGCGAGACTCCAGAATTTAAAAACGCTCTATTGACAAAAGCCAATATAAAAATAGGTGACACAAAACTGTTTATTCCAACACATATTTAGAAACAGCAACATAGGTTTAATTTCAAAATCAATGCTCATGATCGCATACATCCACAACAAAAGATTACTCAGAACAATATTCCGAAGTAGTGATTAGCCCAACATTCAACATCATTCAGTCCGGCTTTCGATATACCTCACCCTAGGTAAAAGACACATCAATGGATAGTTAAACCAAAGACAAAAACAAACAACACTTAGCATAAAGCCAATAACAAGTAACTCACACCCAAAACAATAACAATCTTAATAACAACACTACAAATACACTCATCACACAAACATTAACGCTTCAATAATGCATACACACATAAAAGATTTAAAAATATAAAAAAAAAAACAGAATAGATCGATAGATAGATAGGACACCAACAGATTAAAGGTAGATAGATGAACTGACAGACAGAAGATATAAAACACTAAATAATACAGAATATGCCACAGATAGATTAGGATAGATACTAACAGACTATGGATAGACAAGACTATAACAGACTATAGAACAGGCAGAGAGACAGACTATGAACACACTCTAGTTAGAATATTAATAGACAGATACATAGAAAAATAGAGACATACAGAATAAACAGACATCAGATGGACAGAAAGATCAAAAATAGATGAACAGACACAACATATAGACAACAGATTGATAAGACATGAACACATTCAAGCTAAATAGACAGATAGATAGATAGATAGAAATAGATAGAATAGATAGATTAGATAGACAGATGGATGGATAGGATATAGATAAAAATATTAACAGAACAAAAAAAAAAAAAAAAAAAAAAGAATAAATAGATAATAGACAGACAGACAGCACAAAACAATCATCGCAAAAACAACGACACACATGAAATTACCAGATTGAAGATAAATCAAAATAGATAAAGACATGGATTGTCACAAAGCTATATAACACATAATAACATCAACAATAATAATATCGCCACTATTAATAACAATAATAATAATAATAATAATAATAATAATAATAATAATAATAATAATAATAATAAAACAATAATAACAATAAATATAACATTATACACACACGCTCGTACAATTTTAACAAATCTCACCCCACTTCACTTAAATAAAACCTATATTAAAAATTTAATAAAAAATAAATAAATAAAATAAATAAATAAATAAAATAATATAAAAAAAAAAATTAAATAAATAAATAAAAAATCTTTTAAAAATAAATTTAATAAAAAAAAAATAAATAAAAAAAAATAATCTAAAAAATAAACAAATAGATATATAAATACAATAAAATAAAATAAATTAGAGTCTCATACACACATACCAGCTACATATTCAATTCAGATATATAGACAGATACACAAAAAGATAAGTAACAACCTAATAAAATAGATAGATAGATAGATGGACTGAAAGACCAAAATATAGATGAACAGACACAACAATAAAGAAAAAAAAAAAAAAAAAAAAAAAAAACAGATAGGTTGATAGACATGAACACACTCAAGCTAAATAATAGATAGTTAGATAGACCGACAGACAGATAGACATAAATGTTTAAATATTCATAAAAAATGAATGACATTATAATATATATGATAATAATAATAATAATAACAATAATAGTATATAACATTATACATACGCTCACTTACTATTTTAACAAATCTTACCCTTACAAACCCTCAACAAAAAAAATAAATAAATAAATAAATAAATAAAATAAAATAAAAATAAATAAAAAAAAATCACACCAACATACCAACAACACACATATAACTTAACGACAAATCCAGTTCCCAATCACACATAAACAAAAAACAATTAAACAGACACACACACACCACACATACACATATTTAGCTAACCAATCCCCACAATCTAACACCTGTGGTACCACCATTCCACCATTTCGGCACTCCCCATTCCAGAGAGAAGAAGAATCCACTAACCACCACCCAACTACACTTCCCCCTACTGACGACCTTCCGTTTTTCAGCATTTTGAGAAATTTCCATCATTGGAGTAAGAACTATATTCAAGTCCTGAAGATGGTCTAATAAGAGACCGAAACGTTGCACCGTCGACAATAAACATCAAGTTTCCACAACATCCCGTGTTTGTCTACTTTTCTCCACATATATATATATATAAAAGGTGTGTAATAAAAGTATCGAGATTGAACCTGTATTTACCAAGATAGAAATAAACAATAATGGAACGTTATTTTTTTTTCAGAATACAAGGTGTGGCATAAAAGTGCCGAGTTTGAAGCTGTATTTACCAAGATAGAAATTAACAATGAATGGAATGTTAATTTCTTCAGAATATAAGATGTGTCATAATTTTTTTTAAATCTCCATACTATTTTGACATATTACGTATATATTCGGTGATGACCGCCAACTAAAGCGTAAACGCAACGCTCTCCTATAAAAGGAATGGAGCACTCTATGGCGGCCTTTACATACATACATACAGATGTGTGTATTAAAACAGTTAAAATGCCCCTCGCATTCTGTGGGTGATGATATGGCTGAGCGGTTAAGCTGTCCGACTGCTGCTGATTCGATCGGAGGTCTATCCCGGCTCTAGGCAGTTCACAAAATGTCTAGCCACACTGAAGAGACTTGATAAGTCGAAACATCTGTCTGTGGATGACTATATATATTTATAGGTAATTTTCACCTTTAGTTGGCTAAATTCCTAGCCAATAAGACAATTAGAGTAACCTCCCTTGACTTTCACTTTGAACTAAGCCGGTAGCTATATTTAAAGTCTCCGTGCAAAATAAACAAATCTTAGAAACTGTTTCGAAAACAATACAACTGCATGCTTTAACACAAAAATATCATAAATGTGTTCTTAATAACAATTAAGTTCATTTCAGATAATGCGCACGCACAATTAGGAATTTAGCCAACTAAAGGTGAAAATTACCTATATATATATATATATATATATATATATATATATTATACACTCCCAATTTCGGTTGAGCACTTTATTTAGAAGGGATTTAATTGCAAAATTCACCGTATTTGGCGTTCAGCTAAGACTCACTTTGTTTACAAAGTTTGAGACCTCTAGGTGAGTTCATTTCCGCTTAGAAATGTAGCGATTAAATAGCCTGCTATACTTGGCAGCTGACTGTGGCCGTATGGGTAAGAGGATTGGCGAGCGTAAGTTCGTTCGGGTCTTGAACCCGGCCAGAGGTAGCTGCTAAAATGGTATAACTGCACTGATGAGAGGTGATACTTCGAAATACGCGTCTGTAGTTTACCATATATATATATATATATATATATATATATATGTATATGTATATGTATATATATATATTGTGTGGTGTGTGTGTGTGTGTGTGTGTGTGCTATATTCATAAGTAAATAGTGCTTAATATCGTGGATAGAGCATTGATATCAAAATTAGGTTAGCAGGGATATGATGTCAACGTTGTTTGATTATAGACAGTTTCTCGCTTATGCGGTTGTTCAAACCAACTTTAAATATTATATAACATAAGTTGTTTTTTGTTTGTTTTTGTGTTTTTCTCGTCTTGCACATAACAGTCTGTCTCATGATCTGAAAACTTTTATATAAGCGACTGTTATAGACTTTTTGTTTTGTAAATTTTCTCTTTTACGTCACGTCGTCTTCAATCTGTGTTACTTCTGCCTTTTTTCTGTTCTAAAGTCATTATTTCAGTTGGAATTTATGCTACTCTTCGCATTTAAAGTGCAATTGTTACCGTTGGTTTCCAAGCAATATGTTAGCCACTTTTCTTCTGGATAAAGCGCCAGTTAAGAATGTACACCATAATAAATAAACAAATAAATAAATAGATAAACAAATAAATAAACCTAATATATATATATATATATATATATATATATATATATATGCGCGCGTGTGTGTATGTGTGTGTATATATGTATGTGTGTGTACGTATTTGTGTGTGCATATAAGTATGTGTGTGTGTACAGAGAGAGAGAGGGGGGAGAACAAGTGATAGATATTATATGTATGAAGTAAATGGAAGTGAATCCGACAGTATGAATTGAAAAATTTTAGAAAAAAACAAATGATGTTAATAGTTTGCTGACAGATCTGTTTCGACCCTTTTAATAAAACAGTCTTCTTCAAGAGCAACATGTTTATGAAGGAATGACGGAATAAATAAACCATTAATCAGGAGGGTACAAACGAGGCTAAATTTTCGAATATGATAAGGACTACAACACTACGAATTTGTCAACATTACAAATTCCTGAAACTTTCCATCTTTCCTCAATTGTGCTGTGGACTTTTTAAACTTGCTTTTTGTAGCAGGAATACATTGAACATTTTGATACCTTTTTTATATATATTTACTTCACGCTCTTTTGAGTTCTTCTTATGGATAATAATGCTTCTGATTTTAAAAAATAAAATTTATTCTATTTTTAACATGGAATACGCATTTTAGAATTTTAAAAAATTCCGGCCCTGAACGTCAGCGTTCGTTTGTCCCCTCCTGATTAACGCTTTATTTATTCCGTTTTTCCTTCATAAATATGTTGCGCTTGAAGAAGGCCGCTTACATAATTTGTCTTTTCTAAAAATTTTCAATTCATACTATATATATATATATATATATATATATATATATATATATTTATTTATTTATTTATTTATTATTTTAGCAAATCTTTGTTTACCTTTTCAGACAAGAGTATAATATGTTTTTGTGCTCGATATCTTGCATAACGAGCTCGATTGAAAGGAGTTAATAGTAATCTATATTTTAACACTCCTTTTCCTCAATCTTCCGACCGTTATCATCGTATTCCTTATTTGTATGGCCGTTATCATTTTGCCACTGACTCCGATTAGAAATGAGACCGTCCAAATTGTGCAAGATGAAATGCAAAAATGTAAATCCTGGTGTCACTTATCTACCGAATTCTTATCTCTTATTAGTGTCGTCACTCCACCTACATAATAAACCATTCCGTTTTTATTATAAAGAAAGAAGGGGTAGAAAAGGGACATGCAACACAGAAAAAATATAACAAGAATGAAACAAAGAGTACAAAAAATAGAGGCTGAGCGCGCGGAAGCGATAACGCTAAGGTGTTTCAATTGAACATAATGAAAAGATAAAAAGAAGGAAATAAATAAAAAAGAGTGAGAAGGAGTTAAATCAAAATTACTATATTTTTACATATTGAACTATTTAGCAATAGCTGTTAAGTAAACATATCAAATGTTGTATTAATTAAATTATCATACAGTGGCATATCCACAGGTCCTGTTAGTTATTCATTAACGTTGCACCGATTTGATTTTTTACTTATTTTATTTATTTATTTTATTTTTTTTTGCAATTTGGATAGTTAGTGCTTTCACATGCAACGATTTTGACATGTTATAACACATAATGGAAACAGAATTTCAATTTTAAGATTCTGAAGTTATCGAAACTAAGAAAAAAAATTCCCAAATTCCATTATGGTTTGTCAAGGATGAAAAAAAAATCAAATGCAGAACCAAAACAAGAAAAAACAAAAAGAAAATGAAGAAATTGAAAAACAAAAAAGAAGACCAAAGAAGAAGACTAGAAAGAAGTTATCACCTGGCTGAGACACCTAAAATGTAAAAGTGGGGATCTTCTGCCGTCCCTCACAATCTTATAACCCGACCACCAAAACCTTTCCTCATATGGACCCTTAAGTGACTTATCTATCCTGCTGCAGATCCACAAAGTTTGATGTAAATGTGACATAAATAGGACGTCGTTCCCATTGGATCGATTGGATTATGCCCGTGCGTAATACGTACAATTAACCATCAAGTGGTGCTGACAGCATGGATGCCCACGTCTCTCTCTCTCTCTCTCTCTCTCTCTCTCTCTCTCTCTCTCTCTCTCTTTGTTTCTCCCACCTCTCCCTACCTACTTCCGTTCCTCTGCCATGCTGTGATTTTTCGCATTGTCTGAGAATTATTGAGTACTAGCAGCGGCTACCCGGCGTCGCCTGAGTAGAGGGAGATTTTTAGTCCCGCAGATCCATTCTTACTGAATCGTGAGTTGAATCCTCGTGGGAAGCCCCATTTAAATCCCTATGTAAAAAAAAATAGACCTTGCATTGATCCAGCTACTCTGAAAAGAAATGTTAATGTCTACTAACTAAAATATTAAATTTTTTTAAAAATCCGTGCTTTTATGATTTAAATTATATTTTTTTAAATTATATTCACGAATATAAATCAAATCTTAATTATTTTTCTCTAAAACCAAGCCTTGGTGATATTTAATGTGTGTATATATTTACTTTGGCGTTAATTGTTTTATTTTCGAAGTTTTCTCCGGACATACATATACACACAACTGCCCTTTATATATGTATGATGGATTTATGAGTCCTCCTATGCCCATTCTGTTATCAAGCATTTCCAACTCTAGTCGGTCTTTTATCTTGTTTTTTCGGGTCGGCCAACTCTAGTGTATCGATGTGTAGGTGTCCTCAAGATAATGTTACTAACGAGTTCATCCTTATTTCCCCTGAAGTGTTCAGCATGTCTTGTTCATCTTACTTGGATAGTTTGTGTGATAGGATGTTAGTGACCACATAGCTGTTTGAGGGTGGGGATTTCAAGATTTGTTCAAGACATCACGCAGCATCTTTGTGGGGTTCCCATCTACCTTTTTCCCAAGTGTTTCTTTAACATTCCATTGGTGCAGCCATACAATAACACTAACACGGCTTCAATAGGGAAGAGTTCTCGCTTTCTCTTATCAGAGAGGTTAAATCTTACCAGAGAAATCAGATGAGATTAAATATTTCACGATCTATTTTACCTTTCTTTTTCCAATCAGTGCTGTATCATACATTTACGAGCATTTGTGGGTGATTAATGAAAGGCCACCTCTCGATCTATGATTGGTCGATGGATCCCAAAAGGAGAACGAGTGTGAGATGAATTGGCAGTCTGGGTTGAGTGTTTGAAGAGAACAGATGGAAGATCAGTGTCTGTTCTTCAAAGAATTTTTACTTGGAGGTAAGATAAGATATGCGCTCTGAAAAAAAGAACGTCTTGTATTTGTTATTAAAAACTAAGCAACGGCACAAGACCAAGCATTGCATATGAGGCTGGTTATATGACCGTTATTTTCAAGAGCTTGCTCGTATTCAACTTTTTATTGTTGAAGATGTTAATAAGAGAAGAATAGCTTGATACTATAGTCATTATACACTGAAGACATGTCTAGAAAAGGTGGGGAAATAATTCCAGAAATATTTTAACGTAATGGTTGGTGATTAGGTTAGTAATAGCACAGAAGGTGGTAAGTTATAATAGATAAAATCAATTAAGTTCATAGAAGGGGCGAACTTACCACAGGAGGAAACCGTGGGAGGTAAATTAGACTGAAACATGGAGGAACAGATTATTCCATTATATATTGTAATAAGGAGCATGTGCTTATTGATTGGCCCACACTGACTGTGGTTTCTTGTTTCAAGAAGTCGAGTTTTTATACTTTCATTTATAGCAAAAATGTCAATATTAGCAGCACGTAGCTTGCGGGGTGGCAACTTAAAGATGCCGGGTTCAAGTGGGGGTGATATCGGAGCCGATATGATGTACAATACCCTGTAATCGGTGATGAAGATAGTGCATCACTGTCAATCACCCTGTATGCATTCAAAAGATGTATCTTACGACGATTTTATGGTTTGCGCCATCGTTTGATATATCTCTTAACATTATATTGGGTGATAACTTTTAAGATAAAGTTTTCTACCCAATAACAAACAGTATAAAATATTTAATAAAAACACCGTCAAATTGAGTTCAAGTTTCTTTTCTAATTCTTTATGTCCTTTTATAATATTCATCAAACCCTTTTCTTAATTTCTAGAAGGAAAACATCGTTTAAACTATAACGTTCCCTTCAAGACTATTAACTTTGGGAAAGGCATGAAGCACTTCATCCCCCCCAGCTATGGGTTAAATAGTACCATATTTGTTCTACTACAAGGGTAGTTTTGGCATTACATAACCAACAAAGGTTGATATGCCATTAAACAAAGAAAACAAACCAAACTTTGCTAAAAAATTGCCCTTGTGTCACATCCTAGAGATGCTTATATATATATATATATATGTGATTGTGCACGTATAAATTTATTCAATCCCTGTGTTTGAAAACCATTGAAAAGTACGCACCCGTCACGTACGCCGTGCATACCCGTTCTCAGTTTATTCTTCGTCTATATCCCTTTTTTTCTTCTTCATGCGATTCATCCTCCTTCCATTGATACAATGTTGTTATTGTATTACGCTTGTGCGATTCATTCATTCAGGACCATAAAAGCGGTCGACACTTATAGTAGATCTTCGGCGCCGTCGGACGAAAAATGCATCCTTTTCAGCCAGCACAGGTGGTCACCAAGTAAATGTTCCCTCAAAACATTATGTTACTATTCTACTTGTTTGTACATATGACCTGTACGCTTCAAAAACACAACCCTATTTGATACGCATTGGTCAAATGGCATACAGGAAGTGTCTGTTGCCAGAATATCTCAGTAATCATAAAATCACCACTTCTCTTTCTCTTTATATATCTTTCACAATCCCTTCTTTATTTATTTCTCTCTTAATATGCCTCAAATTCTGTCTTTCTTTCTTTCTTTCTTTCTCTCTTTTTTCATATTCATCGAATCAATTTCCTTTCTTTCTATCTATCTTTCTCCCTTCATTCCTTTTTTTTTCAATAATTCCTCTAATCATTCTTCTTTCTTTATTTCTTTCTTTCTTTCTTTTTTCTTTCTTTCTTAACATTCCCATAATAATTTAGTTCTTTCTTTCTTTCTATCTATAGTTCTTTCTTTTGTTTTTTCAATAATTCCTCTAATCATTTTTCTTTCTTTCCTTCTTTCTTTCTTTCTTTCTTTCTTAACATTCCCATAATAATTTATTTTTTTCTTTCTTTCTATCTATAGTTCTTTCTGTCGTTTTTTCAATAATTCCTCTAATCATTTTTCTCTCTTTCTTTCTTTCTTTCTTTCTTTCTTTCTTTCTTTCATTCCTTCTTTCTTTCTTAATATTACATTACCCAAATTATTAGGTTCTTTCTTTTTCTTTTTCTTTCCAAATATTCTCCTAATCATATCATTTTTCTTTCTTTTTCTTTCTAAATCAATATATTCCAAATTATATTTCTTTCTTACTTTCTTTACAAATACATTTATATTGGTTTAAGTCGCTTACGTTTGTCTGTTTTATTTGTTATCTTCATTTGTTTTTCTTTCTTGATACTGTAAAAAATCTTTTTCTCTCTTCCTGTATTTCTTTCTTCCTTTCTTCCTTTCTTTCTCTCTTCTTTCCTTTCTTCCTTTCTTTTTTTTCTTTTCCCCCAAATGATCTTAAGCGGCAAATCATTTTTATTTCTTTTTTATTTCTTTCTTTATAATTCCCCAAGCCATCATCTTCTTTCTAATCAATCATTTATTTTTTATCGATTTTTTTAATATATTTTCTATTTGATACGCATCAGCTGGTGCAATAATTAGTAGACCATCACTAGCGAGGTTTATTCTTACTGAATACTCCTAACATCTGACAGTGTGACTCAACTAAACCAACACATCACTCAATAAATCCCGGCCCTGACACCAGTAATAAAAAAAAATCCATATGATTTTTATAAAATACTAACCTACAAATGGCAAGATTTGAGCCCAATCGGATTATTAGTTTACAAATTACAGTTATTTAAGTAATGAGGAAGCGATATCGGTTACTGAGGCGTATTTTGAAACCAAAGACAAATCGGTCTACAAAAAAGGCATCGAATTGTTTGTGAAGCGTTGGAATCAGTGTATCACGCTATGAGGAGACTATATTGATGAATAAAGTCGAATTTTACCTAAAAGTTATTGTTTAGTTAGTTAGGCCACGGACTTATTGAGTGATGTGTTAACATATTCTAAATGACTATGTGTCTATTAAAAATACAAGAAATAAATATGCGAAGTGCTAGCCGCCGTGGAATTATTGTGGTCCAGCAACTCACTTTTTTCGTTAATTAACAAAAAACAACTTAAGCAAACACTGTTATTTCTCGATAAATACGCCCTTAGGTAAACCAAGATAATATAACTTTTGGGAAGCAAAAATGCAAAAACTGTTTACCGTGATCATACAATAAGAGGAAACGGTCACTGAAATCAATCTAAGCACAAAATATGTTTAACATTGCAACTAGAGTGAAAAAAAAAACCCAAAAAACACGCTTACTTCGTATATGACTGGGTATATATATTTTGATACTGTGATGGAGATTTATACTTACATTGAAAATAACATTGCAGAAGTAGATGAATCTAAGTCTGATTAGCGGGGGTCAGAATTTAGATACTAGACTAGTATTCCAAAAAGGAAAAGATGAGGTATTGTAAAAAGTATCTAGTACCTATTAAGATATATATATATATAATATATATATATATATATATATATTTGGGAGTATATGTGCTTAATTGAAGTCGTACCTAATTTTAAAAATTAATTAATTCATAATTAATTAATTCATAATTAATGAATTAGGCGGGCATACCTATTCAAATGTAAGGCTAAACAAATTGAGAAAAATCAATCTCTGCATGTACATTTCAGCCTATTATGCCTCATCAGTAGAGCTATAGACAGAAAGACTGCTTTGTGTGTGATTCGAACCCTGACTGTCAAACTGACAGGCGGAACTAACCATTACACCAGCTGGCTTTTCCCAGATGTTTCGTTTTCAAAATTAGGTACGACTTCAATTAAGCACATGTTCTCCCAAAGATTGTCGGCTAAAAAAAGCCATATCAAACAAATTGTCGGCTAAAAAAGCCATGTCAAATACATTGTTTGTTTGTTTACTTCTCATATATATATATATATATATATATATATATATATATATATATATATATATATATATCTATTTATATATCTAGATAATGAATTAAAATAATTTATAATAAATTATTTCAATTTTTCTAAATGCATGTCATCATGACATTTTTCTATCAACTTTAACTATTAATCTAACTAATCAAGTTATTTTAGAATTTAATAAAGAAAGACAGTTCATTCAAATGTGTCATATGGCAATCTAATAGATTGCAATGGAGTTATCAAAATAATAATTGATTAGAATTATTTCATTTATTTTGTTATCGTCAAAAAGAACTACAAAGGTTAACTTTTTAAAAAAACACTTAATAATACGGGGTACTTGCTTGGTTACCACATTTTGAAAATGACCCCACTTCCCTTAGAGGTACCAGATAGTTTTTTATAATATAATATTTTTTCCTTAAGGTGACCTCCCACTTTCGGTATACATGTCCGGTACCTAAACTTTGACCCTCCTCTGGTCTGGTAGGATTATTAAATCACTGAATAAGCCCGAATTTCACAATAAAATACCTACTGATAATAAATGGAAGCGTGTGGTGTAATAGATAAACTCATGGGAAATGGAGTCGTCGCCCCGAGTTCAAATCCTGGACGTGGTAATTGCATTTTCACTTAGCGGTAATACCCCTGGGAAAGGTATGAATCCTACTCTCCCTCCAGCTATTGGTAAATAGTAGGTAAGACTGGGCTTTTAAACCTTGGTTAGGCAACCTGTCTAGGAGGAGAACGCTGAATTCAAACCTGTTAAACTTCGCATGATAAATTGACTTTGTGTCACATCCTGCTCGTGCGTAGGGGGTTGGTAAATATATATACTTACTGATAATGAGACTCCACATTCTACTTTGGCTCCCGAAGAATAATTGACTCTAAGACTATCTTCAAGGAATTGTCGAAAACTCTTTCGATATCCAGAACAGTAGTGTCTGTAGATACTTCTTGTCAGTCAATTAGTAGTATTCTGGACCATATGACCTTTAGGCACCCCTTTTGCTTTGCTGATTCATAAGTACATTTTTTTTTTCATTTAAACCGTCAACATCCGGCTGTTTGTTAGACGATTTTTAGAGTTTTTTTTTTAATTTATAACCTAACCCCTAACCCTAACCGCTAACCCTAACCCCTAACAAACAACCGGATGTTGACGGTGTAAATGAAAAAATGTACATATGAATCAGCAAAGAAAAAGGGGTGCCTAAAGGTCATATGGTCCAGTAATCTTTAGTAGAAAGATTATCCATAGATACTACTTGCTTGTTAATCTGCAGTATTCCTTGGATGAAACATTGTAGTATTAGTTACTCCTTTTCTATTATGCTATATTGTTCCTTTGGGAAGGAATCCATTCGGCGACTAATTTTAGGACAATTTTGCTGATTCCACGAGTGTAAAGCAGACAGGAGTTATAAACAGAAAACACATGAACTCAACATGGAATTTCAAATAACTTTTATTAATACTAGCAAATATATGCACCCTCCGGTGCAAGTATTTAAGTTTTAATGTAATAAAATATTATATTAAATTAGAAAGTCTAACGGAACTAAATAAGAATATTTGAAACCAGAGGGAGTATAATAAAAATGGAACAACTGAAACTACTCTTCCATCACTCTCGTCTTTCATTGTTATTTTTTCTAATTTAAGTATTTAGTTAAAAGAGAAGTAAAGAATAAAATGACAGTTATTTTATCTTGTTAATGGATTTCATTTAAGATTCATTGAAAGATTTTTGCTTATATTCATTAAAATAAAACCAAACAGTTAGAAATCAATAATACTAAGCACATATTTATTAAATTCGATTTTTTAATATTAATATGCAAATTAGCCTTCCCGTTCACACTGTAAACTGCTATTTTGTTGTATATATAAATATAATTGCATGTTGTCAGTATGTAGACATAGTTAACAGTATTAATAATGTAAGACAATTTTATTAATAATTGAGGTTTAGATAAAAATAAAATCATGGAGAATGTGATGTCAATAACTAAGGGAATTGTGACTTGAGTAGGAATATATTTTCGGTTACAGATAGAAAAACACACAATCTCCATTATAATAAGATATACACAAAAAGAAATTGTGCTTGAAATATTTGCAAACGAAAGTTTTGTCGGCAGGAATGATAATTGTATAAGTATAATAACACAGTTTACTTAACTAAAGTCCTTGAGGTGGGGAGTTATCGAAGTACCTACAACGGCTCTCTGTGTCCCTCTCTGCTGAAATAAGGAACGCCGTTTTTTTATCATCCGACTTCTGGGGATGCTGGTGACCAAAGAGGAAGAAATCCTTTCTTCAATTTTGCCGCTAAAGTTTGTAGGACTGTGATTGGTCGAGTCAAAGAGAGGCTCGTAGACCAAGGACGACAACCCACCTACCTTAGGTATATTTTTATATAATTTTATAATATATTTTATATATAATTTATCGACAACCTTAAATGCATGTTTTGTCGTTTTTTTCATTGGTCAATCCAGCTCTTGCTACTTGATAGTGTCTATGAATATAAATGGTGACTTTTTGTATAGCATATGCAGTAGATACGCCAACAGGAGATTTGTTGTCACTCTATCCTCAGTGAATGCAACCAGTTACTACAGGTGTAAACATTTCCAAACAAGTCTAATATTAATTAACAAGAAGAGAAAAAGCTGTCTACTATTTCGTTAGTCCAAGGCAGGATTAATGGATATACTCCGGATGTGCAGAGCGTGGAGCATTCACTCCGGAAATGGACGTTAAACGATGTGGCCAATTAATAAAGAGAAATTGTCGACAGCTGACAGTCGATTGCAAAGTCTTTAGCGCCTTCTTCCAAGGTGGCTTTTAATTATACGATGATGCGATCGGTAAATTGTAGTTTAAATTACGCAAACAAGGAAAATAAAAAAGGCATTTCACTGCATCAGATAAAGTAATTAAAGTCGTTGGGGTGACCCAAAGTCGGTATCAGCTACTCAGAGAGAAAGAGAGAGAGAGAGAGAGAGAGATTGAGTATCCCCTTTTCTCTAGCGCTAGACCAAGCAGATTGTTTCGGCATCTGAGGCGGAGCTCAACAACTACCATCAGCTCCTCAGTTCACCGCGCAGATCTCTGTGCTACTCATCCGCTGAATTGGAGAGGGCCGGTATTGAACCAAGAACCTTGTGGTTTCTAGTTGGACGCTCTACCGACTGAGCTAAACTGACCCATAATTAACCAAACTTATATGAAAAAGGTGAAAAGCTGAGAACAGCATTGACTTCTACATTCCCCGCCTAAAACTCTCTGTATAAAACGAAAATAACACTGATATTCTGCTTGTAGGGTTTATCTTCCCTTGCGGTGTAGAGTAGCATCTGCTTCTTCCTGGCACTTTTCCTGCAGCTGGCGTAGTGAGAAGATCATGTCCACGGATAGATGCCAGATGCAAGCGTCTGCAGACGCGCCTGTGTAACACGAGCAAAGTCTTTGCTCGTGTATCACATTTCTATTATCTTCTTATTATAATGTAGATTTGGTGTTTGTTTGTCATTGCTCACGACACAATACCCTCAGAAAATGCCTGTTTATTAATGAGTATTCAATTTATAGTCAAAATCATTAATACATAGAACAGAATGAATTTTATTAAAAAATCATTAATATATATAGAATTGAATAAATCTTATTCATTAACGATGTCTCCATGTAAATATGAATTAGAGTTGCCTCAAAATAACTCATGTAATTAGTGCGTTTTAAATCTTGAAATGTGTCATATATATAAAGGTGTACATAATATATGGTGTTAATTGCATACTGGTTTTGGGTTTGATGAATAATTACTTGGCGTTATGGCAAGATCAGGATGTGACACAAGGTCAATTTCTTAAGCGGAGTTTAACTGGTTTGAATTCAGAGTTCTTCTTCTCATAACCTTGTTACCTAGCGAAGGTGGAAGACCCCAGTCTTACCTACTATTTACCCATAGTTGGAGGGAGAGTAGTGGAGTCATGCCTTTCCCAATTTAAATAATATAGAGGTACGTTAGATGAGTTTCAAATATTTCCACGAAATTAACTGGTGTGTAAAAAGCTTTTAAGAAACGGAAATAATTTTGAAAGCCATGATATTTGGAGATATTCATATTGTAATAAAAAAACAAATTTACGGATGTCGGATGTTTGTATGTAATATGATTTTGTCTGGAATTCTGCACTCAAAACTTTTAGTTTCACTTGTCTTCAGACATCTAACTGAGAATTTTTTTGTTAATAACGCCAATTGTTTTAAAACATTTCGAAAATCACGTATATACATCACTAATAATCTTTTCTTTTCATCATTTTCTTCCCGACTACATTATCTTTGAGAAGACGATATATATATATATATATATATATATGTCTTTGTTTTTTATGTTATTTCAATTGTCTTGCTGAACTGGTCATGTTTACAATGTTTTCTCTCTTTCGAAAATAAGAATGGTTCTTGAATACAATGAACGGACAATTGGTAACTTCATTATGATTTTTTCTCCTTCAATGCTGAATCAAGATCTTCAAAGATTGTCTCTTCTGGCATTACAAAATCATTAAATGAATGGCCGTTTGGGCACTTTGTGATTTAAAAAAGAAAATAGCTTATCTTTGCTAAGCAGACATCTGTTTTGTTTCAGAAAGGCCAGCAACTCTTAAAAATGTGTTGAAGCGATGTAGATAAAAAAGAATAGAAGAAATGTATTACTAAAATAAATACCAATATAATCAAAGCTATATAATCTAGTACATAATATACTTAGTCATAGTTATACAATTAACCTTCCGCACTGTCGGCTGGGGCGTTAGAATGCACCGACTGCACCTCTGTAGAGGGGTAAGACTCCCCCAATGGGGGCCACCTGTTGGCCGTGGGTGGCGACCGAGATGCTTAAGGATAGAGCCCAGGTGGATGAGCAGTTCATGACATGCAATACTCCACTTTGGCCCTATCTTGGGCTAGACGGGCGGTCGGAGAGGCCCCTCCGATCAATCGGCTGGTCACGTCAAGCCCTAGCACCTATATGATTTTCCCAACCTTATTGCCCTCATGGCAAGCCCCAACCCCTTTTTATCATATGGGTGCTAGAAGGCGGTGGCTGCGGGTCTACAAGTCCTGGGAATGACGTTAAACTCTATCTGATGGTGAGGTTCCGGTTTTGGAGGTTTGGGGAATGTGGAGCACCCCTTCATCACCATTGCTCCCTGGTCCACTCTGACCCGGAGTGGTAGTACCTGTTAGGGTCCCATCTATGGGTTAAATAGAAAAATGTATTTATAAAAATATTGTATTATCCATTAAGAATTGATTTATTTCAAAATTTTATCGGCATTAAATGACCCACTGAGGTTGATATGCCGTAAAACAAAACAAACTAAACAAATCAAACAATTAATCTTATTATAATAAACATTGTGTGTTTGTCTGTCTTTAACCGAAACTATATCATAACCCACGTCACAATTCTCTTAATTATTTACGCCAAATTCTCCATGATTTAACTTTTGATTTAAACCCCAGTCATGAATACTGCTGGCCTTATCTACAAACTAATAACATAAATTGTATTCATATATACAACAAAATAGTGGTTTACAGTGTGAATGGGAAGGCTAATTTGCATATCGGTATTAAAAAATTGGTATTGATAAATATGTGCTTAGTATTATTGATTTTTAATTGTTTGGTTTTATCTTAATGAACATGAGCAAAATCGGGAATCCATCTTAAAAGAAATCCGTTAACAAAAATAAATAACTGTAATTTTATTATTTTCTTCCGAATTTAACTAAATAATTAAATTAGGAAAATTTAGTTATGAAATACAGGAGTGACGGAAGAGTAAGTTTCAGTGCTTATAATTTTCGATTATGCCCCCGCCTGTTTCAAATCATTCTATCTGCATTCTTATTTAGTTTCATTAATCTTTCTAATTTAATGTAATATTTCATTTCATTAAAACTGAAATACTTGCACCGGGAAGGTGCATATATTTGCTAGAAAATGATAAAGGGATAATCCCTATCACAGATCGGCATCTCCCAAGTGGTTTATTAAATAGAAGCGATGTCTATCTATCTGGTTGTTCTCTCAGAAGGGAAAACAATTGTGATATTAGATTTTGAAAATCCGATGCATGCTAGGCATAAATGAATTAATAATTTTAAGAGAAATCATTTTATCGAGATCAGTGACTATCTTAAAAACTGTATTCCATCATCAAGTCGTGCTGATAGCACAGATTCCCTCGAATCACACTCGCTACCCACCCCTATCGATCATCAATCCTTACAGTTCTTTCTCACTACACCTTGTATCCGCACAGTGGTGATTGGTGTAGGTTTTTGATAGCCGACCTACTCTGGTGTGCCTATGAATAGTAATGTTACTGATGTTAGTTATTTGATAATAACTCGAATAGTATCTTACGATAAAAAAGGGTTTACTTTACTAATAGGTACAAGAATGGGTGAACATTAGTATAATACTATTTAGTCTCGCTAGGGAAGACTGGTCACCGAGACTAACTCCGTCAATAATTATATTCAAATAGAACAGTCCATTCTATTCAAAAATAGGATATAGTCTCTTCTCTACAACACCACTTATATATCCACACAGGAGAACGTCACTAATAAACCCGTTTTTTTTTCAGTGTTCATGTCTTATTCGTCTTACGTGGGCGGTTTGGGTCATAGGAGGTAAGTGGCTGTAAATCTGCTTTATTGTAGATCAGTTCTCCAAGGATATTTTCAAGACAGCATAGAACATCCTTGTGTAAATCTTATCTAGCATTTTCTCTAAGCGTTTCATTAGAGTCCAAGTGGTGCAGCCATACAGTATCACCGACATGGCTACTGATACACCGTGGAAGAATCCTCGCTTTGTATTATTAGAGAGATCAGATTTCCATATAATCGATAACAGTGGGGAACTCGATTTTGGTTGAGTTGGATCTGATACTTATTTTTGATAATTTTTTTACCTCTGAACTCAAAATTGATTCCAGTTTTTCTATATCACATCAACTTTTTGAGCTACCGGATACCCTCGATTTTTCTCAAAAACCATAGAAATACAGCATCTTAAAAATGTGTGTTTATTTTATGGAACGTTTTAAAAAAATTATATATAATGGGAAATAATAAAACATTAAAATGGGCATCACAAATTTTGTTGAGTTATATCTGACAATTGTTTCTTACTAACTTTTGGACTCCCTCGCTTGGTCTCAAAAACCATTAAAATACTGCATGTAACAAATCAGAGCTTATTTTATAGAATGTTCAAAAAATTTTCAATAGAAAATAATAGTAAAAATTGCTAAACTATATGTGTACTCATTCATGTTCATACTTAGGATATTGTTACTCTACGTTAAATTGTGTGCAAGTAGTTATGGTAAAAACTTACACAGTTATTTCTAGAGTGTTCAATGTGACAATTTCACTTAATGCTCCATAGTCAACCATATTTACATCCCATATACCTTGATATCATCCCTTCATGAATTTCAAATCTTAATGGAATCATTTATCTTGCTCATTTAGCAAAATGGCTCTACAGAAAATGGAACTTGAGGCTCATGTTGCAATCGAGCATTTTGTGGCTATCTAATTTCAGTGTAATTTGTTCATGAATTTCCAAGAAATTCTTTGACAAGGTCCAAGTATTCTTTTTTAGTTCTTATATTATCCCGATGAAATGTTCCTCTTTGATAACTAGCCGAATCTGTAGACCATGAAACATACCGGCCTTGATTTTTTTTCAATTGAAAGACCAGGAAATACCAAAAAGCGGTTTTCAGTTGGCAATGCGTTAATGAATTGCTTCAAGAGACTTAGTTTCATGTGCAACGTGGGAACATCATTTTTTAAGTCAAAAAATGGCTCATGTAGCATGTTGGGCTTAACAGGTTTGAGGTCTGATCTTGGAGGCCAATTCTTCTCCATCCAAAGCTTCCGTCAAGCTCTACTGCCCCACACTGGGATTTCAGCCTAATGAGACTCTGGACGTATAGATGATGGTAGACTAGGATACTCATTTATATATTTTTCTTGTTATATGGTGAAGTCTTCATTAAATAAATGTAACAGTCTGTGCAATAATATTTTGGCTCTCCCCAAATGATAGGTATACCAAATGCCAACTTATCACATCAGTAAACTCTTAACACACTGCTTGCACATCTTGTGAGAGACCCAAGACATGTCTTACTCGCCAAGTTTTAATTTAAAATATGCAAAGTAGACAAGTTTTGCACATGTTTGTTCTTTGACTGGGAATCAACATAGTCACTAGATAAGAAGAATGTTCCTACTTATTCAATCAAATTATCAATACAATCAGTTGACTAGTCCTATTACTTAGACAAACAATGCAATTGTACTTATTTGGAGAGTAAGCTGTAGAGAAAAGAAAACTTGACTTCATAGAAGAAAACTGACTGTAGTTTTGACATTAGCATGCCAATATTAGTCTAAATCAAGTGAAAATCAAGCTCAATAGAAATTATGTCCAAAATTGTTCCCCAGTGTAATATATCCATGTCTTTCCCATGCGTGTATTAACATAGCTTTCTGTAGATGAGATATTACTGTCTATGTATGTGAAATGGAATAGTGCTAGCAATGAATATCTAGAACGACCTGTGTATATACCACAGTTTGATAATCTAATTCTTACAACGTTTTATACTTAAGAGCTATTGCAAATAGTTCAATATCTAAAGAGAATAATAATCCTGATTTAGCTCTCTCACACTCTTTTTTTTTTCTTTCCTTCCCTCTTTTCATCTTTTCATTATGTTCAATTGAATCAGAATAGCGTTATCATTTCTGCGCGCTCGGCCCTCACTCTACCTTTCCTCTATTCTCTTTTATTATTATTTTCTTAATTTTTTTCTTTATAACATGTCCTCTTTCTTATCTTTTTTCTTTATAATAAAAATGAAATCGTCCATTATTTAGCTGAGATGACGACACTCATAAGAAATAAGTATCACTTCAAGACCCTACACCATACTGGACTAAGTTGAAACGACTACTACTTATCCTTATTTTAGCTATAGGTGGGGAGGTTTGAGCTAATGCGCAGGTCATAAATCTCTCTTCCACCTGAGATGTTTATTGTAATTTATATATAGAGTCACTTTTTCTGTCAGCTTATAGTTGAACTCTATAACATATACCATATTTTCAGGATTTACATTTTTACATGTTATCTTGGACGGTCTCATTTTTAACCAAAGGTTGTTGCAAGTTGATAAAGCTGGTACTTTTAAGGAAAACGAGTATAAATATCTAGATACAACATATAATATATCTGAATAATTATTTTTTCCATATATAAAAAAGGACCATATGACCTTTAGGCACCCCTTTTGCAATCTCGATTCGTGGGAACAATTTTTCCATTTACACCTTCAAAATCCGGTTAATTGGTAACAGACGATTTTTAGATTTAAAAAAAATTATAACCCTAACCCCTAACCTTAACCCTAAACCCTAACCCCTAAAAATCAACCGGATTTTGACGGTGTAAGTGGAAAAAATGTTCCAACGAATCGAGATCGCAAAAGGGGTGCCTAAAGGTCATATGGTCCCAAAAATAAACATTTATCAAGCATCGGTAGATTCAGTTTTGATTTTCGCAGAAACCAGAAGAGAACATTTAAAAAAATTGGAAAATAACAAAATTGATATTCAGAGATAGGATAAAATAAAAAAGAAAATATATTCACGAGTGGCGAGTGAAAGTGGAGAGAGAGAGAGACAGAGAGAGATAGAGAGAAGGAGAGAGAGAGAGTTAAAATGGAAAAGAAGACTTTAGTGTAAAGAAGGAAAAGCATTTAGTGAGTGAAAAGAAAAGAGAGACAGAGACAGCAACAGAAACCAGAGAATGACAGAGAGAAACAAAAGAGTAGTATGGAATACGGTGAATGAAGAGAAGAGTTCAGTAAAGAAGGAACAGCATTTACTGAGTGAAAAATAAGAGAGAGATAGAGATAGATAGATAGATAGATAGAGAGAGAGAGAGAGAGAGAGGGGGGGAAAGAGAGAGAGGTGGGGGTAAAATGTGCGTGTGGAATATGGGGAAGAAAGGAGAAAGCTTACAGACTAGAAGGATATATAGACATTAAGCGAGTGAAAAGGGTCAGGTATATGAGAGAGAGAGAGATATAGATAGATAGATAGAGGGATGGAGCGAGAGAGAGAGAGAGTATAATTGCTTAAAAGGATCATGACAGGTTTGATTGCTGTAGGATCAGATGGAATCTATTACGTAAACCATTGATTATTACGGGATTATCATATGAGATTATGGGTCAGATCTCTTCAAATAAACCTTGTTTGATGTTGTGGGGGTAGGGAGTGGGAGACGGTTGGCGAACTCAAAGATGAAGAGTTGATGATAAGTTACCATCAGGAAAGGAAAAGGTCATCATTGGGGGTCACAGAAAAATCCCAGAGTCAAAATATAGTGCACATTTTGTCGAATTTATCTCTTTCGATGAGACAATATTATTTACTATAGTAAATAATTAATATAATACCCTTGTTCCTTAATCTTCAGTCCATTATAATCTTGCAACAACCTTTTGAGACCGTCCAAATCGTCTAAGATGAAATGTAAAAATGTAAATCTTGATTATATGTTATAGAGTTCAACTATAAGCTAACAGAAAAGTGACTCTATATACAAATCAAAATAAACATCTCAGGTTGAAGAGAGATTTACGACCTTCGCATTAGCTCAAAACTCCCTATCTACCTAAAATAAAGATAACTAGTAGTAGTTTCAACTAGTCCAGTATTGGGTAGAGTCTTGAAGAGATCATTGCGATCGAAACCATTGTAATTCCATAATTCTTTCATAGTTGTTATATATATATATATATATATATATATATATATAGGGTCATACACGGACACGTTTTCGACTTATCAAGTCTCTTCAGTGTGGCTAGACATTTTGTAAGCTACCTACAGCCAGAATTGAAATCCGATCGGTTGGATGTCAGTCCGGCACCTTTAGGCTGTCTTCAATTACAGAATGGGAAGGGGATTTTAACTGTGGTAATACACACATCACTTTGTATATATATATATATATATATATATATATATGTGTGTGTGTGTGTGTGTGTGTGTGTGTGTGTGTGTGTGTGTGTGTTAAAAGTATCCAATTGACTGATACGTTGGGGATAATTATATTTGGGTTCCTCAATATCTCCTGTTCATCGACAATGTATGCTCATGTTGAGGCACACTTATAGATTTATAGAAGGATTTTTCCAAATCCCTAAGATAGCTGAATGTATGATAATCAATAAATTAATTATATACAGAGCAATATTTACACTTTCAATAAGAAAAATATTATTGAAAAACTTTCATTTGGCTATTATAAATTTATCTCAACAAGAACCCAATAAATTAGCTTAGTCACCTCAGCCAGGCAGATATATAATAACCATGAAAACAAACTAGACAGAAAAATATTTTTCTTGGTGAATATTTTCTCAGTTCTAGTTTGTTTTCATTGTCATTATGTAGTTGGCTGTCTGATGAGACGAAGCTCATTTATTGAGTTCTGGTCGAAATGAATTTATAATTACCAAATGCCTGTTTGTTAAGTTTTTCTTTCACATTGAATATATATATATATATATATATATATATATATATATATATGTATGTGTGTGTGTGTGTGTGTGTGTGTGTGTGTAATAAATTTTAACCTAATGAGTCAGCGGTTTATATATATATATATATACTATATATATATTTTATTATTTATTGTTATTTATATGATTATTTTTTTCTTGTCTAATGGATTTCATTTAAGATTCATTGGAGAGATTTTTGCTTATATTCATTATTTTCTTTCTAAGCACATATTTAATAACAATTTTAATATATTGCAAATTAGCCTATTCACACTGCAAATATTTTTGTAATATAAATACAATAGTATTTATTAGTATATATATATATAAAAATTTTATTAATAATATAAATATAAATAAATCATATGTAAATAATATGTTAATGTGAGATTAGTAATATGAAAAAAACAATCTATATAATAAAGATATTATATTTATAATATATAAAAATATTTAATAAATAATAATTTCATATGATAATAATAATAATAATATTATAAAAATATTATATTATAATATTATTTAAAAATATTAATAAATAATAATTCATAGCTAATATTGAAAAAAATATTAATAAATCGAAATATTGTTCCCATATTAGCTATGAATATGTTATAAAATGTTTTCATTTAACAGCATATTGTATGTTTTATATATCTTTAATATATATATATATATATATATATATATATATATATATATAATATATATATATATATTATATAGTGTGTGTGGTGTGTATTTTGTTAAATTTAATAAAATCATATTAATTAGAAAGCTAATGAAATGAATAAAATTGTAGATAAAAAATTTTTAAAGAGGGGTATGAAAAAATAGAAAATTTGAAACTAACTCTTATTCATTTCCGTTTAATTGGCCTAATTAAACGTTATTAAAATAGGAAGTAAAGAATAAATTACCTTCTTGTTGAGGGATTTTTTAAGATTCATTGAAAGATTGCCATATTCAATAAGATAAAAACCAAAACAATTAGATCTTAGTAATACTTATATTTATTAAAATCTTTTTTAGATCAATATGAAATTAGCCTTATTCACACTGTAAACCTCTATTTTGTGCAATGCATTTATAGTATGTAATAGGAGTGTAAGTAATGTAAAAAAATTTTATTAATAATGAAGTTTTAAATTATAAATAAAATCATGGAAATATGTAAATAACAAAGGGAATTACTTAGTAGGGATATAGTTTCGTTACAATATACAAATATACATTATTATAATAATATATTATAGGCAATCACTTTCTACATACTTGAATTTACAGAATGTACCAAACTATATTTGGCAGTGGCGTTTTATACTTATTTATTACACTAAATCATTCTTATGTTCTGATATATTTTTCAGAATAGAAAGTTTGCAGAAAACTAAAAATCAATAAAGAAATTCCGATGACGGATCCATGTGGGACAATGTACATGTCAGAAATATTGACAGATTTTTATACAAATGAAGTAACAGCCATTTTGTTTTTAAAGAAATATCAATATATGCAAAAGTGGTGTAGCCGAGTGCAAGATATGTTAGTGTGTACCCTTAGATATTCACGCTTCTCTACATACGTTATATAACAAAGAACGTTTAAAAACAATGCAATCCAAATGTTGTTTATAGTCATGACAACAGTCTTTCGGTTACACTGATATCTATCATTCTATCCATCTATCTATCTATCTATCTTTGGTTTGGTTTGTTTTGTTTTACGGCATATCAACCTCAGTGGGTCATTTAATGCCGATAAAGTTTTGAAATAAATCAATTCTTAATGGATAATACAATTTTTTTATAAATACATTTTTCTATTTAACCCATAGATGGGACCCTAACAGGTACTACCACTCCTGGTCAGAGTGGACCAGGGAGCAATGGTGATGAAGGGGTGCTCCACATTCCCCAAACCTCCAAAAGTGGAACCTCACCATCAGATAGAGTTTAACGTCATTCCCAGGAAATGCAGACCCGCAGCCACCGCTTTCTAGCACCCATATGATAAAAAGGGGTTGGGGCTTGCCATAAGGAAATTCATATAGGTGCTAGGGCTTGACGTGACCAGCCGATTGATCGGAGGGGGCCTCTCTGACCGCCCGTCTAGCCCAAGATAGGGCCAAAGTCGAGTATTTCATGTCATGAACTGCTCATCCACCTGGGCTCTATCCTTAAGCATCACGGGTCGCCACCCACAGCCAACATGTGGCCCCATTGGGGGAGTCTTACCCTCTGCAGAGGTGTAGTCGGTGCATTCTAACGCCCCACCGACAGGGCGGTCTATCTATCTATCTATCTATATATATATACACACATATATAAAGGGCAGTTG
>CM042138.1:92297673-92305173 GCA_023376005.1 Doryteuthis pealeii
ACCCTAATTATCTACCCAGAGGTCAATGGGTGACCCAACAGGTCACATTTTTGATAGTTAATATCTATATCTAATAACGCAGGTTGCCATATATGGTTAAGATTTTAAGCGGAGTTTAACAGGTTTGAATTCAGAGTTTTCCTTTTCCAAGACTGGTTACCTAAGCAAGGTTGAAGAGCTGGGTTCGCTCTACTATTTACCCATAGCTGGAGGGAGAATAGTTGAATGTATACCTTTCTCATGGGTATCAATTCTTTGCCTTCCAAATTTTCCCACGACCGTTATTTCCCCAAATGTTCTTGATATTTTGTTTACCTGTGTGATGGAATTTTCCGAAATCCACTATCTATTCACCACAGAACTCATTCTATTCAAATAAAGTCCGATTGTTATTGTAATCTGAGCCCTTCCAAATTATAATGAACTAGCCATTAGTTTCTGTACTTAGCTTACGATAGTATTGGGAGAGCCGCTGTATGTGGTTTAAAGTAGCCAAATATTTAATGCTATGTGAAATGCAAACAGTCTCATCCAGGATTTAAGCTCAGGTAACCGAGTCCATTTCCACGACGATACCCAATACAACATGTGCTTCCATAAAGTTATTATGTTCCACTATTATTATCAAATTATTAAAGGATATTAGGAATATTGGATATGAACAATTTAAACAGAAATAGAAATGCCTAATCTGATTCATGCAGGTATGACACATGATGTAGGATTTTTTTCATATCCAATACTGCGTATATTATATATTTAGTATGGATGTATGCATGTCTAATATTGAGTATACCAAGTAATTATGTACGGCTGCTTGTCTATGAAATATTCAGGACACCATGTATACTTGTATGCGTGTATGCTTGTCTAATATTAAGTTCATCTCATATGTGTGTATACATGTATGTCTGCCTAATATTAAGCTTATTAATATTAAGAGCTTCGAGAATTAGTTTTTGTTTGTTTCTGTCTTTTTGCAATATGTGTATCTTTTCGATTACAATTTTTCGATAATTTGAGAGGAGCATGCATGTGATTTTAAGTGATGTAAAATGGAGTTGGTGTCAAATAGATGAAGTGTCAAGCAGTGCAAAAAGGTTGTAGTCATGAGACTAATGTAGGTGCTTTCATTTTTGGAGAAGCAATCTCTTGAGGGGTATTAAAAATTGTACACTGATCAGCCTTGCTGAGACAACTAATTGGGGTGAGGGATGAGTTGCTGCTCATTAAGTGTATCAGGTATGTACGTATATCTGTATTTCTGACAAATATTAAGTGTATCAGGTAAATTTACGTATAGCTGTATTTCTGCAAAATATTAAGTGTATCATATATTTAAGTATAGTTGTATTTCTGCCAAATATTAAGTGTATCAGGTATTCACGTATAACTGTATTTCTGCAAATATGTGTATCAGGTATTTACGTATATTTCTACCAAATATTGTATCAGGTGTATAATATTAAGTGTATCAGGTGTATAACTGTATTTCTGCCAAATATTAAGTGTATCAGGTATTTACGTATAACTGTATTTCTGCCAAATATGAAGTGTATCAGTATTTACGTATAGCTGTATTTCTGCAAAATATTAAGTGTATCAGGTATTTACGTATAACTGTATTTCTGCAAATATTAAGTGTATCAGGTATTTACGTATAACTGTATTTCTACCAAATATTAAGTGTATCAGGTATTTAAGTATAACTGTATTCTGCCAAATATTAAGTGTATCAGGTATTATGTATAACTGTATCTCTGTCAAATATTAAGTGTATCAGGTATTTACGTATAACTGTATTTCTGCCAAATATTAAGTGTATCAGGTATTTACGTATAGCTGTATTTCTGCCAAATATTAAGTGTATCAGGTATTTACGTATAACTGTATTTCTGCCAAATATTAAGTGTATCAGGTATTTACGTATAATGTATTTCTGCCAAATATGAAGTGTATCAGGTATTTACGTATAACTGTATTTCTGCAAAATATTAAGTGTATCAGGTATTTACGTATAACTGTATTTCTATCAAATATAAGTGTATCAGGTATTTAGTATAACTGTATCTCTGCCAAATATTAAGTGTATCAGGTATTTACGTATAACTGTATCTGCCAAATATTAAGTGTATCAGGTATTACGTATAACTGTATTTCTGCCAAATATGAAGTGTATCAGGTATTTACGTATAACTGTATTTCTGCCAAATATTAAGTGTATCAGGTATTTACGTATAATGTATTTCTGCTAAATATTAAGTGTATCAGTATTTACGTATAACTTATTTTATTAAGTGTATCCGTATAAAATATTAAGTGTATCAGGTATTTACGTATAACTGTATTTCTGCCAAATATTAAGTGTATCAGGTATTATGTATAACTGTATTTCTGCCAAATATTAAGTGTATCAGGTATTTACAGTATTTATGTATATGTATTCTGCCAAATATTAAGTGTATCAGGTATTTACGTATAATGTATTTCTGCCAAATATGAAGTGTATCAGGTATTTAAGTATAACTGTATTTCTGCCAAATATTAGGTGTATCAGTATTTACGTATAACTGTATTTCTGCCAAATATTAAGTGTATCAGGTATTTACGTACAACTGTATTTCTGCAAATATTAAGTATCAGGTATTTAAGTATAATTTATTTCTGTAATTATTAAGTGCATCAGTATTTAAGTATAACTGTATTTTCCCAAATATGAAGTGTATCAGGTATTTAAGTATAACTGTATTTCTGCCAAATATTAATCAGGTATTACGTATAATTATTTCTGCAAATATTAAGTGTATCAGGTATTTACGTATAGTATTTCTGCCAAATATTAAGTGTATCAGGTATTTACGTATAACTGTATTTCTGCAAATATAAGTGTATCAGTATTTACGTATAACTGTATTTCTGCCAAATATTAAGTGTATCAGGTATTTACGTATAACTGTATTTCTGCCAAAATTAAGTGTATCAGGTATTTACGTATAACTGTATTTCTGCCAAATATTAAGTGTATCAGTATTTAGTATAACTGTATTTCTGCAATTATTAAGTGTATCAGGTATTTAATATAACTGTATTTCTGCCAAATATTAAGTGTATCAGGTATTTAAGTATAACTGTATTTCTGCCAAATATTAAAGTATTAGTATAATAACTGTATTTCTGCCAAATATTAAGTGTATCAGGTATTTACGTATAACTGTATTTCTGCCAAATATTAAGTGTATCAGTATTTACGTATAACTGTATTTCTGCCAAATATTAAGTGTATCAGTATTTACGTATAATGTATTTCTGCTAAATATAAGTGTATCAGGTATTTACGTATAACTGTATTCTGCCAAATATTAAGTGTATCAGTATTTCGTATAATGTATTTGCCAATATGAAGTGTATCAGGTATTTACGTACTGTATTTCTGCCAAATATGAAGTGTATCAGGTATTTACGTATAATGTATTTCTGCTAAATATTAAGTGTATCAGGTATTTACGTATAACTGTATTTCTGCCAAATATTAAGTGTATCAGGTATTTACGTATAATTATTTCTGCTAAATATTAAGTGTATCAGGTATTTATATAAACAGTATCTCTGCCAAATATTAAGTGTATCAGGTATTTACGTATAACTGTATTCTGCAAATATTAAGTGTATCAGGTATTTACGTATAATGTATTTCTGCTAAATATTAAGTGTATCAGGTATTTACGTATAACTGTATTTCTGCCAAATATTAAGTGTATCAGGTATTTACGTATAATGTATTTTGCTAAATATTAAGTGTATCAGGTATTTAAGTATAACTGTATCTCTGCCAAATTTAAAGTGTATCAGGTATTTACGTATAACTGTATTTCTGCCAAATTAAGTGTATCAGGTATATGTATTTCTGCCAAATATTAAGTGTATCAGGTATTTACGTATAATGTATTTCTGCTAAATATTAAGTGTATCAGGTATTTACGTATAATATTTCTGCAAATATTAAGTGTATCAGGTATTTACGTATAATGTATTTCTGCTAAATATTAAGTGTATCAGGTATTTACGTATAACAGTATTCTGCCAAATATTAAGTGTATCAGGTATTTACGTATAACTGTATTTTGCCAAATATTAAGTGTATCAGGTATTTACGTATAATGTATTTCTGCCAAATATTAATGTATCAGGTATTTACGTATAATGTATTTCTGCCAAATATTAAATGTATCAGGTATTTACGTATAACTGTATTTCTGCCAAATATTAATGTATCAGGTATTACGTATAACTGTATTTCTCCAATATTAAGTGTATCAGGTATTTACGTATAATGTATTCTGCCAAATATTAAGTGTATCAGGTATTTACGTATAATGTATTTCTGCCAAATATTAAGGTATCATGTATTTACGTATAATTGTATTCTGCCAAATATTAAGTGTATCAGGTATTTACGTATAATGTATTTCTGCCAAATATTAAGTGTATCAGGTATTATTTCGGTATCAGTATTTACCATTTCTGCCAAATATGAAGTGCATCAGGTATTACGTATAGCTGTATTTCTGCCAAATATGAAGTGCATCAGGTATTTACGTATAACTGTATTCTGCCAAATATTAAGTGTATCAGGTATTTACGTATAATTGTATTTCTGCCAATATTAAGTGTATCAGGTATCTGCCAAATATTAAGTGTATCAGGTATTTACGTATAATGTATTTCTGCCAAATATGAAGTGTATCAGGTATTTACGTATAACTGTATTTCTGCCAAATATTAAGTGTATCATGTATTTACGTATAATTGTATTCTGCCAAATATTAAGTGTATCAGGTATTTACGTATAATGTATTTCTGCCAAATATGAAGTGTATCAGGTATTTATGTATGGATGGGTGTCTGTTTAATATTAAATGAACCAGGTAATCGTATATGGTTGCACGTGCACATTGAATCAGAGGAGATACCTTTAGGGGACATAAATATATTGGCTGCCGTGATCTCCCGTGGTATGTTCTAAATCTTGACATTTTACTTACCCTGAGGATGTACCTTGAGCATGTGACATGACAGCGTCCAATCTTGTACGGGAAATGAAAAGGTACTCTGCATCCGCGGGAATTGTCGCCAGCCTCAGCGACACAGAGATGATCAGAGATTCATGAAAACACTCAGATCTTTCTGGTTTAAGGACAGGAATAAAGTAAAAACCCGACACCCCCCTGAAAAAAACTTTGAGAATCACGTAATAGCTGTCTTTATTTAGACTCTTCTCTTTGTAATTTAAAAAAAAAAAAGAAAACAACAAAGGGAAGAATTCTACTCACTCCTTCAAAACAAAAAGCAAACGAAAATCAAAAAATAAACTGTTCTTCTACAAGATACAACAGCACAACAAATATAAATATGAACGTATAATGAGCGTGATTCTCTAACCTATTGACATAGAATAACCCTGGTGGTTTGATATGCCATTAAAATCGAACGATCAATCAACTATATTTTATCTAACTTGAATTTGGTTTTTCAGAAACGGTCCTTTTTTAACACTTCGCCTAAAAAAATGGTAAGAAAGAAAGAAGAAAGAAAGAAAGAATAAAGAAAGAAAGAAAGAAAGAATGTATCGAGGAATAGAAAGGAAGAAAGTAATTGACTGGGGGAATAGAAAGAAAGAAAAAAAGAAAGAAAGAAAGAAATCAACAACAACAACAACAACAATGAAAACCCTGTTTTATTATAACGTTAGATTATAGAGATTTATGTGATTCATTCATATTAGGGAATTTTTTAAAAAAAGAAGTAACATTTTTTTTCAGGATTTTTCCCATGAATGTAAATTCTACATTGTTTGAAATCGATTCATGGCAAACCTCATGGGGCCCCAAAAAATGAAGCATTATACTCTATCAGACGTTGTAAGGATTGCTGAATCCATACAGAAATTACAGGAAAACATTGTATCGTTGATATAACGTTAAACTGCATCTAATGATGAAGTTTCTATTTTGGAACTCTGTGGAATATGGAGTACGCCTTCATCACCATTACTCCAAGGTCCACTATTATCCGGAGTGGTAGTAGCTGTTTGGGTCCAATCCATGGCTTAAATAGATTAAAAAAACATAAGATTTTAAAAATTGTATACACAGCAAGAATGAATAAAACAAAACGTCTTTGGCTTAAAATAACCCAACAACAGTTGACATGCCGTAAAATCTCACCCATCAACCAACTAAAAGTATAATGAAAGAAACGACCACAGTCAGATGTTGATGGCCATCGCCAAACATCTCAATGTGTTATTAGATGAGTGGGGAAGAATAACGTCAGCTTAAAGATCTAGCAGAGACGTAAATCCTCCTTTAAAGACACGAATCCCCAGTGTTACATTATGAATAGGCATACCCTATCATTTTTAGCAAGTAGCGTAGAGTAAATTAGAACAACGGTAAACAGAGAAAAATAATTGTCAGATATATTGAATGGCAAAAGCCTTGAACCCAAGGTCATCTAAAATGAGGCCTCTCAACAGCTTAGGGAATAACATGACCAGGTAACACCGGGCACGTAGAATTATAATTTAGATCATTTGATTTAATTATTTGACTTAACGGTTTCATTTTTTTCCCAGTTATATATAGGAGAAATTATGAATAACGTAATTAGGAAAAGATAATGAAATTCATTGACAAAAACATTATATTGATATTTAGATGTCCCTTCTTAAGTTTTAAGGCATAGATTCCAAAAATCTAAAGCAATACTATAAGGACTAGTATAAAATAAAAAACACCCTCCGGGTGATGTAAAAATAGATTTTTGAAACATATTGCCTGAGGGGTGGGAGTAAAAAATTCAATGTCAGCGAGTTTGTACACTAAGTAAGTAAAATCATCAAATTCATTAAAGGATTAGAAAATAAAACAATTTGAAATGTAAACTTTACATATGTATTAAAATAAAACAAACTATATATAGATATATAATACCAGTCATGTATTTATTAAAACTTGTTTTAAAAAACAATGAGGACTGTCTAATGTTACACGTTCAAATTTTGAGTGTATTTATTCTATGTTATGGCAATTTTGGGTAATGTGATGAACAGTGACGTAGTTTTTGGTACAGACAAAAACGGAAGCGAATCTCCATTATTAATGATTTGTCTTGCACTTCTCTAAGAACACTTTTATTTACTCTTTCCAAACCCTTCACTACTAAAACAAAATGCGTAAATATCCATCATATCTCCTGTCAATCGACTTGTCACCTCAAGCCCTAGCACCTATATGATTGTCCAACTCTATTGCCCTGATGGCAAGTCCAACCAATTTTATCATATATGTGATAGAAGACGGTGGCTGAGGGTCTTAATGTCCTGGGTATAACGTTAAAATTATCTGATAGTGAAGTTCCAATTCTGGAGATCTGAGGAATGTAGAGTACCTCTTCATTGTCATAACTCGCAAACCCACTCTGACCCGGAGTGGTAGTACC
>CM042138.1:92310173-92365173 GCA_023376005.1 Doryteuthis pealeii
GTAGTTAGTACGAAACAATGGATTAATGGGTTTTTGAGGGGGATACAGAATTGTGAGGAAGGGAGGGGGAATGGTTAGAGTGGGATTTTTTATAAGCATTGGAGGACGTGTTTACTGGTTTGAAAGTTTATTTTGTTTAAGGTAGGTTTTTTTTAATTTGATATAGAGTGCTTCCATTATTTGCAGTTTTTGTTTGTTTTTTTCTTTATGGAATGTGAGTGTGTTTTCTGTTAAATTTTTTCTGTAGGTTGTATATATATATATGTGGTGTGTGTATGTGGGTGTACATGTGTGGGTATATATATAATGTGTGTGTGTATGTGGGTGTACATGTGTGGGTATATATATATATGTGTGTGTGTGTGTGTGTATGTGTGTATCTATGTATCGCTGTATATGTGTATAAATATATGAACATATATATATATATATATATATATATATATATATATATATATACTGTAGTGTGAGATGGTCACTATTTCAGCTTTTGCTGGAATGGTGTACCAAAGGCAGTATTAATTGGTAGAGTGCTCAATATAAAATAGAGCTGTTATATAATATAATAAGATAAATATATAGGTTTTACATATCTATTTATTGGGTGACAAAGGAACTTTTCACAACCATATTGGTTCCATGCGATGCATTCATCAGGTGAAGATGTTTCAAATGTGAGGAAAATCGAAAAAATTTCAAAAAATTCAATAGACATGGGATGCGTATGATTGGATAAAATGATGTGTGTATGTATGTGAAGGTGAATTGAATGTATGAGAGTGTTTATGGGCGGTATAAAGGTTGTGTACGCGTAGTGGCTGGTCACACACATAATACGTTGATCTGTTAGTGTGCGGTATTTTAATAGTGCTTACGTGCGAGCGCTCGTGTCTATACATGTATGTGTGTATGTGCGCGCGCGTGCATGTTTTCTTTCTATCTGATGCGTAGGCCGTGTATGATGTATACGGACGGGTCGTGATAGTTGGGGAATGGGGTTGGATAATATTAATTTTAAGGTTGTAAATGTTGTATATTATGGGTGGGTGGGTGGTGGTGTTTTGAACTTCGGTGTTGTCTATTACGAGGTGTTGCGTTGACAACCGGACGTGGTTGCACGTGGTTACATATAATCGCGACATATACACGCATACAAAATAATATTCATACATATTTATATGCACACACATGTCACTATATTTGCTGGGTAAGCCTTACATATACATACTGAAGCGCATACGCATACTACTATGGGCTCCACGTGTACATATTTCCGCACATACGCACACATGTACACACAGACAGACACGCATATACGTACTCATACAAATTTGTGCACATACACTCACACGCTCACGTACAGGCACACATACATATACATGCATACATATATACACGCGCGCATATACGTAGGAACATACATACGCATATGTGCACAAAGACACATGCATGCACGCACACAGATGTACGCATATACGCGCGCATGCACACGCTCATACATGCATGCACGCACACACACACATATGCACATACGCGCGCATGTACACGACCATGCATGCACGTACACACATACACACACACGTACGCATACACACGTACACGCGTGCGCGCACACACATTCAGTCGCATGTATACACGTGTGTATGTGTATGTGTGTGTGTATATATATATGTGGGTGTACATGTGTGGGTATATATATATATATATGTGTGTATATGTGTATCTATGTATCGCTGTATATGTGTATAGATATATGAACATATTAATATATATATATATGTGTGTGTGTGTATGTGTGTGTATATATATATTGGTGTACATGTGTGGGTATATATATATATGTGTATGTGTATGTATGTATCTATGTATCGCTGTATATGTGTATAGATATATGTACATATTAATATATATATATATATATATATATATATATATACATATATATAATTATATATATAGAGAGAGAGAGAGATGTGTATATGAATATATGTACAGGCTGTATTAAACTGAAACCTACCTCAGTGTTATTCATATAAGGCAAAGATAAAAACATTTTTTTCTTAGTATTTAGACGAGAAATGATTCGATACAGGATTGCTTTGTTGCCATAGAGATCACTAAAAAAGTCTCTGATGAAATCAGCAATTCTGATAAAAATGCCTCAACGAGTTTCGGATGCTGCTCGAGTAGGAAACTTTTTTTTTCTTCTTCTTCATCTTTTGTTGTTGATTTGCGTTGCTTGTATTGATAACAGCAGAATTTTCCTATTCTTTTAATTTTTTATTTACTTCGCTTTGCTCAATCTGGCACACTGGTTCCAGGTTGCTTACATTAATTGGTAAGTCCTTTCAACGGGGCTGAAAATACACTGCCTGCTCCTGGGTGCCAACAAAAAGGATGCCTTGGATGCAAATACTAAACTGTATCCAATGGTAACACTTTATCTCTCTCTCTCTCTCTCTCTCTCTCTCTCTCTCTCTCTCTCTCTCTCTCTCTCTCTCTCTCTCTCTCTCTCTAGCCGCACTGATGAGAAGTAAATTTCGAAACACGTGTCTGTGGATTACTGATATATATGCTTCCCACTTCCATGGTTGAGCACTGTGTGTGTGGGGGGGCATTAATTGTAAGTTCACCGTTTGGCATTAGCCGTCACCCGTCTGTTTACAGATTAGAGTTCTCTGGTGATTGTAAAAACATACCACCGTAAAGTATGTAGCAATTAATTGTTCACCCTAGACTAACGCTGATAGCCATAAGGGTAAGGAACTCAGCAGACGAAAATTCCGTCGGGTATCGACCCCGGCTAGAGGTATCTGTTAAAATGTCGAGCCGCAATGATGAGAAGTAAACTTCGAAACACGTCTCTGTGGATGAATGATATATATATATATATATATATTATATATATGGGAGTAAATATGGAAATTAAATCCGACAATATAAAGAAAATTTGAAAAAACAAGTATTCCGAAATTGGGATGAATTTAATAATCGATGTTTAAAACATTTCGGTTACATTGAACCTTCATCAGGATGTCTCTTGGGGTGAAGAAAATGATGGATGTTTTTATATGTGACAGGAGATGAAAATCTTTTTAGTTATGTAACTGTATTTGATCAGCGTTTTAATTTTGAAAGGCAAGTCGCGATCTACTCACGCGAAGGTGTCATGACACGTGACGCCACTCGAAACATGCAAAAGACGAGAAAAGGTATTAATGGACTGATTATTTTTAAGAGAACATAGGGAAACAAAGTGGGAATGATAACTAAATAAATAATTAAGTGAAGCCTGGTATTTAGTAATTATTTAACACTATTTAACTAGAAACGGAGATATAATAAATAATACATGTCGGTTATTAAGGGAACAAAGTGGGAATGATAACTAAATAAATAATTAAGTGAAGCCTGGTATTTTGTAATTGTTTAACACTATTTTAGCTAAAAACGGAGATATATTGAAAAAACCATGTCGATTATTAAGAGACATGTATTATTTATTATATCTCCGTTTCTAGTTAAATAGTGTTAAATAATTACTAAATACCAGGCTTCACTTAATTATTTATTTAGTTATCATTCCCACTTTGTTTCCCTATGTTCTCTTAAAAATAATCAGTCCATTAATACCTTTTCTCGTCTTTTGCATGTTTTCGAGTGGCGTCACGCGTCATGACACCTTCGCGTGAGTAGATCGCGACTTGCCTTTCAAAATTAAAACGCTGATCAAATACAGTTACATAACTAAAAAGATTTTCATCTCCTGTCACATATAAAAACATCCATCATTTTCTTCACCCCAAGAGACATCCTGATGAAGGTTCAATGTAACCGAAATGTTTTAAACATCGATTATTAAATTCATCCAATTTCGGAATACTTGTTTTTTCAAATTTTCTTTATATATATATTATATATATATATATATATATAATATATATATGCACTTTCTGTGTTCATCATTGGCTATAGGTCACACCTAGGCATTTCCTGTGTTTATCATTCGCCATTAGTTACACCCACGCATTTTTCGTGTTTATGCGTTGGTTATAACTGTCTTCCGGCAGTCCCTTTGTTGATTTCATCCACGGCCAGATGTATCATTCAGGGTCTCAATCGATCAAAGCAATATAATAAATAAGGTAGTATATTTCTTTGACCGATTGTGAACCTGAATGATACATCTAGCCGTGGACAAAATCAATAAACATGGTGATATAAATATCATCACTTTTGTTGATTTGCAGAATTTGATGTTGCTGTTGTTTATGTTGTTTATTGATTTTAACGGCATATCAACCCATCTGGGGTTATGTCATGTCAAACGGTTAGGAAGTGATACATATCGTGTATTTATATTTATACTTTTTAGTAATTGGTTTTAACATTATTGGGGATTTATCTTGTATGGTATTGATTTGTTTCATGTCTATATTCTATGGTATAATTTTATTTTTCTCAAAAAAGAGAGAATATCCTCCATGTTGACATTTTCAAACATATATTTCATATTGTTTGCTTTAAAATAACGGTTTCTGATGTGATCAAAAAACCTGCATTCCATGAATAAGTGTTTAACTGTCAAAGGTGTTTTACATGTTCCACATTGTGGTTGTTGTTCCTGTTTGAGTATATTGGAGTGCGTTAGTCTTGTATGACCAATGCGTAATCGGAACACAATGACTTGTTCCTTAAAGAATTTGAGAATATTTTATAATCATTTCTAAATAAATTAAATTATCGCCGATTTTAAAAAAATCTAAATATGAAGCCGTATAAAAATATTTCAACTTATAAGTTTTAAAATTTGGTTTCTACTAATGAAAAATTGTATAATTATAAAAAAAACTTCTCTTTTCATAATTAAGCTGGATTTTGATGGTTTCTAATGGAATATTTTCGGGTTCATTCTTTTCATCATGAATTAATTAAAATACGCCGTGAGTGATACATGATCTGAAAAAATTACTTGTAGGAAAATATAAAAGAATTCCAGTTAGGAGAGAAACAATAACAGGAAAAGCGATACAACTTTAGTTGAGGAAAAAGTCACACGAAACATTTATAATAATTTTAGTAATAGAATAAATTGTTGAAAATAATAACAACGATTCATATATATATAACGGAAAGTAGTGGTGCGTGCGTGTCGTCTTATAACTCAGAAAAGAGCGGCCAGACTGGAACTAGGAGTAATAACAATGAATGATTTTGGTTTGGTTTGGTTTGTTTTGTTTTACGGCATATCAACCTTAGTGGGTCATTTAATGCCGATAAAGTTTTGAAATAAATCAATTCTTAAATGGATAATACAATTTTTTTTATAAATACAGTTTTCTATTTAATCCATAGATGGGAGCCTAACAGGTACTACCACTCCGGGTCAGAGTGGACCAGTGAGCAATGGTGATGAATGGGGTGCTCCACATTCCCCAAACCTCCAAAACTGGAACCTCACCATCAGATAGAGTTTAACGTCATTCCCAGTAGACCCGCAGCCACCGCCTTCTAAAACCCATATGATAAAAAGGGGTTGGGGCTTGCCATAAGGGCAATAGGGTTGGGAAAATCATATAGGTGCTAGGGCTTGACGGGACCAGCCGATTGATCGGAGGGGGCCTCTCTGACCACCCGTCTAGCCCAAGATAGGGCCAAAGTGGAGTATTGCATAACAATGAATGGGTACTCCCTACTTATCCAAAACTGCAGAATAGATGCAGTTTAACGTCATACTTAGCACAGGGCAGTGACATGACCAACCGATTGATCGGAGAGCCCCCCCCCCCCATCCTGATCGCCGGTCAAGTGGAGTCAAAAAGTAGTGTCGCATGTTCTGGACGTTTCAACCACCAGCATTTTGCACTACCAGGATTATGTCCCCAAGAAATAACGGATCGTCACCTACGGCCAACAGATGGTCCCGTGGGCGGGTTTTACTCCTATGCAGAGCTGCAGTCGGTGTTTTCGACAGAGGAAAATAAATAAGAACACATGTTTAATTCTTAGCTTCTTTTAATTGTTACGTTTTTACAGGTAAAAAAGAAAATAAACTGTCATAAAAAGAAGAAAAACACTCACACCAAAACGCGATGCTTTAATCCAGTCCACAATGTTTTCTTATCGGAGGGGTTTTCAAGTATTTTGGAGCAAGAACCATCATATATATATATATATATATATATATATATATTGGGATAGGATGGATGTAGTAGAATCCGACAGTATGAGGTAGGGAAAAGGATGGTGAACAAGAAGTGATAACTCAAAACAGATCTAAGAGTTGAAACGTTTCGTCCGATTCAGACAGACATCATCGGTCAAATGTTTTTTTATTGAAAGCAAAATTACGTGCAAGTACAAGTGAATTTGGTGAGGGGGTAAGTTAGTAGCGGAAGTGAAGGGAGGGGGATAGGGGTAGACATGAATGAAGTGAGTGTAGTTTACAGGAAGTAGAGAGAGGATGGGAGTAGATGGGGACAGGGGTAGGTTAAGGAAGGGGGTAAAGTTCTGGTGTGTTTGATGTCAGCGGAAGATAAGGAGGAGGGGAGAGTTGAGGGATCTTAGGTCAAAATTCACTTGTACTTGCACGCAATTTTGCTTTCAATAAGAAACATTTGACCGATGATATCCGTATGAATCGGACGAAACGTTTCAACTCTTAGATCTGTTTTGAGTTATCATTTCTTATTCACCATCCTTTTACCTACCTCATATATATATTATATACATATAAATGAAAGTTACCAAAAATATTTAATGAAACTGCTCCCTCCTATTTCAGATTCTATCTAATGGACATCATATAATTTTGAATGAAATTTATCAAAAATATCTATTGAAAATCACTTCTAATATTTGCATATTTTGAGAGAGGAATGGGCATGTCTTGCCTGGCACAAATTATCAATTTTACTTACCTGAGAGGTAGTTTCGGGGTTTCAAGTTTGCGTTAAGCTAAATAATCAATGCTACCGTATGGCTGCACCAGTTGGTCCCAAACGAAGCACCTAGAGAATAAGCCAGGTGGCATTTATATAAGAATGTTGCGCGCGATAGGGAACAAATTGTGTAAACAACACTCTACAAGAAAGCAGCTATACGGCCACCTGCTCCCTATCACACAACCATCTGAGTAAGACGAACAAGATATGCCGGGTGAAAACCAGCCCATGGACACGCCAGTGTAGGCCGTTCAACAAAGACATACATTGGCCAGCTCTGCGCGGATACTGGATGCTGCGAGAGCAATTAATGATAGGGGATGAAAAGCTTGTCATGGATATGCGTGCTACTAAGGTGACATGATGATGAGAAAAAGATGATATGAAACTATCAAAGAAATTATTAATTTAGCCGATGTGATTATATTATATATATATATATAATATATATATATATATATATATATATATATATATATATAACTTACGAATTTATATTTTTTAGATACACTAAACAACATAAAACTGGAAAAAGAGAGAATGAAATGAATAAAAAATGATTTAGGTGAGATTTTGCCAAGAAAAAATATGCATTGCTTTCCTTTGCTGCAGAGAAAAACCCCGGACGTAGTCGCTCATGCTGATTAGACTGACTAACCAATCAGAATGGAGGCAGGGCAATATAAACACAGAGTCACTTCAAAAAGAGATCACAGTCTGACTTCGACGCAAGATGGTGCTAGGGACAAGTGAAAAATATATAAATAATATCCAGGGAAGAAATTGAGTCGCCCCCGAAAACAATAGAAAGTTAAACAATAACACATGAGACAATAACTATAAAAACAATAGCAAATAAATCATAGCAAATGAAACAATATACGAACAAAAACATCTTTAGGGAATAAAGAAAAACATGAACATTTTATACAATTTATACTTGTTGAATAAATAGCCTCAAAGAAGGAGGCTGTGATTTCTAAAAGTTAGCTATATTGAATTTGAATAAAGAAAATACTGCATCGAAGATCGTCTACTAAAATGCACTAGAAATCCTCGTTTTCTGAAGGCTACATTTTGCAAAAACGAGAATTATTAGTGCATTTGAGTAGACGAACTTTGATGCTGTTTCCTGAAACAATAATACAAGTAAAATATCTAATTTTTGGTATCAGTATTCAGTATACTAACACAACTTTTGCATGGATGGACAATTTGATATTTTAAAAAAAGTTAAAAATCGACCTACTCTACAGTCAATTTCCGGATGTTATTTCTGCATCTCACCTCTCAGCCGTTTCGGCTCTCTGCTTTGTACAATACTTTTTAACAGGCCTGATCTTATCTTATCTTTTTATTTTTAAAATTCGTATCTTATCCTAACGAAGACTTGTCTATTTAGCATACAACCAAAATAATTAACTGCTCCATAATAATACATGACTATACAATAATAGAAAAAGAAGAAATGTTAGTAGAGAGTTCTCTAAGTTAAATCAGAAAGTGCTAATGTAGAAAATAAGTGTTATCTGATATCAAGTCTTGTGCATTAAATTCACAGCCGGTTTTCGCATTCAGATCTTTCAAACACTAGCAAAACTGTCTATAATTTTACCTTATATTAATGGTTATTATGTTGAACATCAAAGACAACGTATTTGGCAATCAGAATTGACAGAAAATTAAGGATTGGAAAGGACGTGATGAAAATCTCTTTGAAAAAACTTTTTGTTCTAATTTTTGATTTAAACATAACAGAAGTGAATGACAATAAGGGTTTAAGCCATTTTCAACATTTGCCTTCATACGTGATAGTTGTGTTGAAGATTTACTGTAACGTTTATAAATGAACAATGCTAGAAATTCGATGGTTATTTCCTATAACTCCAACATAAACAAAGGGAACAACTTTTGACTGATAAATTATTAATTTATTTTCCCATTAAACTAACACTCATGCTATATGCTGTTTTTGCATTAGGTGATGTTTATTTGCAGAGTTACGTAGTAACATCAATGTTTAATTATTTAACCACAGAATATTGTAGTTTTTACCTAAAATTCATTTGAACAAATTTTAGTAATTAATTTGTATGTTGTATCTAAATTCAGGAAGAAAGAAATTGTTGGTGGTTAAAAATGTCCACATTACTGATAAATTGATTGATGATGACTTACTGTAACCCTAACCCTAACCCTAAACCCTAACCATAACCCTAACCCCATCTTCTTTTTTCCTAGTAGATCAATAAATAAATAAATAATCAGTCAAGAGTGGTTCCCTTTGTTTATGTTGGAGTTATAGGAAATAACCAACTCGGCAGTTGAAACATACGCAACCACAGAGAGTGGAAAAAATGTGTATTTACTAATATTCAATTTCTTTTCCAGCTCAGTTTCTTTTCAAACCCATTTTAACGGGTTTCGAGTTGGACAAGAACGTTTCCGAGTTCAAAGAGAATGTTCCAAGTTCCAGAAGGTTCCCGAGTCCGACAAGTTTCCCGAGTTTGACACATTGGTCGAAATGTTGAGCATATAACAATGAATATGATGACAATAACAGGAAAAATACAAATAATACAAATTATCAAACTTCATCTAAAAAATTATACAAATAGTACAACATTCTTTCACGCTGCACATAATACCGAATTCGACAACACAACTTTTTATTTAATACAAATTTTTCAATACAATTTTTCAACAAATTTTTCAACACAATTTCTTATTTTTTTTTAATATAGAATATATATAATATATAAAATATTTATATATAATATATATATATATAATATATATATATATATATTATATATATATATATATATATAATTATATATAATATATAATATATTTAATATTTTATATATATTTATATATATTTAGAATTTATATAATTATATATAATATTTATTTATATATATATATTTATTTATATATAATATATAATCATATATAATATTTGTATATAATATATATAATATCTAAATTCAATTATCTATTTTTTTTTTTATCTAATACAAATTTTTCAACACAATTTTTCAACACAATTTTTTTATTTAATACAAATGATCAAACTTCATCTAAAAGAATCAAACAAATAGTACAACATTATTTCACAATGCCCATAATATCGAATTCGTCAACACAACTTTTTGGTGTGTCATTCGCTTTCTTTTATGGTGTGCAACATCTCATGGAAATTCGCATACGCCAAAATTCTTGTATTTCCAATTCTCTTGGTTCCCAGGTTACGTCTGTTAAAATTATGGTCGTGTTCCTCTTTTGGAGTTTTTAACACTTCTTTGCATACCAGGCATATACAAATGTTCTTCTATGGAAGCGCGTGGTGTAATAGCTAAAGTCATGGGAAATGGAATCGTCGACCTGTGTTCAAATCCTGGTCGTGGTAATTGCATTTCACTTAGTGCTAAAACCCTTGGGAAAGGTATGAATACTACTCTCCCTCCAGCTATGGATAAATAGTAGGGCAGACTGGGCTCTTTAACCTTGGTTAGGCAACCGGTCTAGGAGAAGGAAAACTCTGAATTCAAACTTGTTGTCCTCCGCTTAAAAAATTACCTTGTGTCACATCCTACCCGTGCGGAGGGGTTGGTAAATATATATATAAAATGTTCTTCTTTCCTGAGGGTAAGCTTTATTTTCTTCTATATCCGTATTTCTTTGTTCATTTATCCTTAACTTCAACACGGATGAGAGTGTAGTATCTGTGCATACTATTAAGGACGTAACCATGGAGATCTAGTTCAATAGATCAAAAGATAAAAAGTCCTGATTTTGGAAAGAATTTGTCTGAACTTTTGTGATGATGCTTGATAATTTATACTATTTATATATTTCGAACTGTTGTCCTGATAATTATTGATATATCTACAAGGTCTCGGCCAATGTGCTCTCCAGTCTTCTTCAGGTGTTTCTTGTCGTACTTGGGAGCCTTCATATCGTAATCAGACACATAGCGTAACGCATTTACTTGGTAACCGTTATAAAGGTTTGTGGAGAAGTAATAGGTAGAGTCGTAGAAAATGGACTCGTCATCCCGAGTTCAAATCCTAGACGTGGCTGTTTCCTTTCACATAGTGCTAATACCCTTACGAAAGGTGTGCACCAAAGTACTCTCCCTCCAGCTATGGGTATATAGTAGGGCAGACTGGGCTCTTTAAACTTGGCTAGGTAACCTGTCTAGGAGAAGGAAAGCTCTTAATTCAAACCTGTTAAACTCCACTTAAGAAATTGACCTTGTGTCACATCCTGCTCGTGTGGAGGCGTTGGTAAATATATGCTTGGTAACTGTTGCTTCAAAACGAGGGTATTAGTATGGCCAGCAACAGCCACACCCACCTACATACGTCTGGCTGATTTGATCTTAACAAAAGAATATTCCAAATTTTAGACATCACTTAAAGTATCTTTCAGTTTTAAATTTCCGGTAAATCTTTTAGATTCTATTCAACCATTATTCGATTGATGTCACACTTAAAAAGACAGTCGCCCCCAGTCGGTACTTTCTTCTAATTGCTAAATGCTAGTCAGTAATTTCCGCTCCGATCTAACTCGATGATTTCGTTGAATTCTCTTGAAATAAATAAATAGATAAATTGCTCATTAATTATTTATTTCAAAAGACATCCGGTCATTGGTCAGACTGCTAGAAAAACACCAGTCACGTGTTATTTACTCTTCGTTTTAATATTTTTCCTACATTTTCTATCTATTCTACGTTTGATTTTTCATTCATAGATGCTTACGTATCAAAGATACAGGGTGTCTATAAAGTCCTGCAACAGATTTTTAGATATTTAAAAGAACACCCAATATATATATATATATATATATATATATATATATTATTATAAATGGAGATTGTGTGTTTTTTGTCTGTACCGAAACTATATTAACTATCAAGTCACAATTCCCTTCGTTATTTACATCACATTCTCATGATTTTATTTTTATTTAAACCTCAATTATTAATAGAATTGCTTCACTTTTTTTATTAGTGTTGTCCATATCTACATAAAAATAACATGCAATTGTATTTATATATACAAAAAAATAGCGGTTTACAGTGTGAATGGGAAGGCTAATTTGCATATTGATAATAAAAATGTGATTTTATTAAATATGTGCTTAGTATTATTGATTTCTAATTGTTTGGTTTTATTTTAATGAATATAGCAAAAAACTCTTCAATGAATCTTAAATGAAAATCCATTAACAAGAAAAAATAACTGTCATTTTATTCTTTATTTCCTAATTTAACTAAATAGTTAAATTAGGAAAATTTACCAATGAAAGACGGGAGTAACGGAAAATGATGAAGAGTTGTTTCAAAGTTGTTTCTATTTTTCAATCATAGCCCCTCTGTTCCAAATCTTTTTATCTGCATTCTATTCAGTTATTAGCCTTTCTAATTTAATATCATATTTTATTATATTAAACTTAAATACTTGCACCCGGAGGGTGCATATATTTGCTAGTAATATAAAATGAATGATAAAATAAAAGGTTTATATTTTTATTTTATTTACATGGGAACATATTTACAACCAATGATTTCCTGCTAACGCATTCGTCAGATAAACGAAATAGTTTTAAAAAAAACAACGCCTTCATAAAAATAAAAATTAAAACAGCTGCAAAACTTTATAAGCACTCCGTATCCCTTTTTGTTTGATCTTCATTCATAAATTATTGGGTATCAAAGATATAAAAGAGTTCAACGGTTTATATAGATTTTATGCACCAGCTGATCAATTGTTTGCTAGATTAAGTCACGTGCTGTTTTGCCATTACGTTAGATCGCACCTATATTACAGCATATTTCAAAATTCACTATCTGTTCACTTCAGAACTCATTCTATCCAAATAAAGTTCTAATATTTTTGTAATTTGAGTCCTTCTGCTCTGTTATAATGCACTAACCATCAGTCTTGTACTTTGCTTGGGAGAGCCCCTGTGAGCGGTTTAACTTTTTACCTAACAAAAATTTCCCCACGGTTGTACCAAATTTCCTTGGTATTTTTTACCTGGATGATGAGATACTTCAATGTTCACTATATATTCACCTCAGATCTCATTCTATTCAAGTAGAGTCATATTATTATTATAATGTAAGTCCTTCTGCTCAATTATAATGAATTAACCATCAGTTTTTGTACATTGTTTTTAGTGGTGGGAGAACTGCTGTGAGCGGTTTAAAGTAGGCAAAGAGTCAAATGTCTCCAAGATAATAAAAAATAAAAATAAAACTGCATTCACCCAATCTTTCCACCAAAAATATGAAATCATACAAGGTCAATAATTTTAAATAAGCGTAGAGTTTAGGGACATGGATAGCTCTGTCGCTAGAGCATCCGCCTTAGAACCACAACCAGATTCGATACCGAATTTTTCACATGAGTTTTACGAAATTGCGGCATTTCGTAAAAAACAAAATCTGACATTTAAACAAGCATAGGAGTCGTTTACATGCGCAAGAACTCCAAAAATAGATCCTCACCACAAGATGCAGTTTTAATGTCATACCTAGGAAATCTCTTTTGAGTGGTAGTGTTGGAATATTTTGGCATATAAAGCGTGCTAGAAACCGCCACTTAAGATTATAGAGTCGGTGTGTGCACGTGGATTAAAAGCATTGGCACGTATACGCTATTGCCGAACAGACCTGCAACCAAGAACTTTGCTCAACCGAAGGATTCTAATCAACATTAAGGACACAAAAGGAAGAACCAAATGATCATACCCAACACTAAGGGACATCGAGGAAAAACCAAATGATTCTTCACTAAGGATCCGCCTCTGCTTAACACAAGGGACCTTCACTGTAAAGTGATTACACTTGAAGTCTAAAAATGGCCACAAAAATCGTAACAGGAAGGTATTAACCCTCTGTAGTTTATTCCACTTTGTTTGACAGGAAAATATAATATGCATTCATGAGTAAGTAATAGCATATGTTGCAGAACGAGCCATGTCAAGCGAGAGCAAGAATTATTTTCAGGATACTAATTGAATTTTGCTTAGAATAGGTTAATCACAAATGTGGAGCACTGATCCAATTTTAAACTCATTACAGTCGCATCGAGCATTAAGAATAGCGTGCTTACTCATTTCTCACAGCAAGTTGCCTATGATTATCATTAATTGTATATTAGCATCCTTCGTGAAGGAAACGTATTGGCCAGTTTGATTATGCATACAGGACAATGAATGTGGACGATAAAAGACTCAAGCTGGAATCCCAATTTAGTGAATACTCATCCAGATAATACGAACGCTTGTAAAAAAAGTATCATGTTAAAAATATAACTAAAATGCATTAATATAATATAAACAGCTGGTCCCGGCGTCAAATATATGAAATATTCAAAGATAGTGAGAGGAAAGCAAACCTAATGTATTGACGGCGCCATATGCCGTGTGCATATATACAAGAGTAACGTTGTAGCCAGTCCACTACGGAAAACAGTCAGCCCTGTTGCTGGGGCTTTAGCATACACCGATTGCACTTCTGCAAATAAACCTTTGAAGAAGAGGAATGTAGTACCTCGAAATATTGGTAAATAAATGGGACTTATAATATTCAACTCTGTTCTTCATTTATGTCACTCATTTCTATCACGCTTCTAATACAAACATAAATTATTTTCACATGAATATTATATATAATATAGATATTTATATCACACACATATATATATATAAATATATATATATATATATATGTGTGTGTGTGTGTGTGTGTGTGTGTTACACACAAATAGACTCAATATATATATATATATATAATATATATATATATAATATATAATGAGTATATAAAAAAAGATATGAAAACACCACAAAATGCTGTTAAAGTGAAAACATTTCATAACTTCGCTGATATTGAACAATATTTCGATTTTATGAAAATCGTCATCAGAGCTTGTTTATACTCCGTGTTGTTAAGAACGTTCTTAACAACACGGAGTATAAACAAGCTCTGATGACGATTTTCATAAAATCGAAATATTGTTCAATATCAGCGAAGTTATGAAATGTTTTCACTTTAACAGCATTTTGTGGTGTTTTCATATCTTTTTATATATACTCATTGCGTCGGATTCATTTCCTTTCTTTTAACTATATATATATATATATTTATTTATTTATTATGTGTGTGTGTGTATGTGTGTGTGTGTGTGTGTGTGTGTGTGTGTGTATGAGTGTGTGTGTTTAAATGTTGAAAAATGTAAGTGAGTCCGACAATTATTTTGAAAGATAAAAGGAAAGAAAACGTTGTATGGATAAAAAATATTCATTAGAATGCTGACACGTGTTTGTCCTTTTATACATTGTATTCTATTTATTATTATCTTAAATACAAAAATAAATAAAATGATGAGAATAAAAAAACATGAACTTTTTTTTACAAAATAAAATAAGATAATAATAATAGAGAAAACATAGAATTTTTATGCATACAACATTTTATTTTATTTTATCTTTCAACACACACACACACACACACATATCTATAAACATATATATATATATATGAAACATCAACATCTTTTATACTAAGATTAAATAACCACAAATCCACAATAAAACTCAAATCCCCGCATAGTACAATAGCACTTCACTTTAACACCCTACCACACAACCTTACACACCTCAAATGCATTCTAATAGAACACGCATTTCAACAAGGCAATCCCGAAAACAAGCAGAAATTAAATGGATTCTAAAATTACAAACTCACGTGAGGGGACTGAACGCTGACGTCGGAATACTCCGTTATCATAATTTTTTTACAGACGCTTCCGCTGTCAATAAGAACAGATACAAAAGATCCGTTGAACAGGAACAACAGTCATTTGATAAAGGGTATCTAACGAACCCGAAAATTTATGAAAAAAACTAATAATAATAAAATAAGTGAATCCAATACTCCATAACATCGAGTTCATTCATTTATTTTTAGATGCTTCGTAATAACGCCCAACTAAAAAAAAAAACATAAAAATATATACCGAAAAACATATATATATATATATATAATATATATATATATATATATATATATATAATTATATATATATATATAATAATTATATATATATATATATATGTGTGTGTGTGTGTGTGTGAAAATGGAAAAGGAATTGAATCCGACAATATGAGGAAAAATGAGTAAAGAAAGAAATGTAGATGGATAAAATGAATTTAATCGATATCACATTAATCGATATTACTTACACATGTGTTTCGGTCAGTTTATGTGTTTGAAAATATTTCGCACACATAGAAGAATCGACCTTCATCAGAGTGAACATTTATTTTGATGAAGGTCGATTCTTCTATGTGTGCGAAAATTTTTCACACACATAAACTGACCGAAACACATGTGTAAGTGATATCGATTAATGTGATATCAATTAAATTCATTTTATCCATCTACATTTCTTTTCTTTACTCATTTTTCCTCATATATATATATATATATATATATATATATATATATATATATATATGAGATATATTTGTATCTGTATTCGTTTTTTGGAAGTACATATATCAGATTTGGGCATTAGTGTGAAGCATTAATGTGATATATTATCTTAATGTAGTTATCATAATATATTCATCTGTGAATAAATATCAGAAAACTCGGTTGTTTTTGGGTTTTTTTTTTATTTATTTATTTTTTTTTAGTTTCTTTTATTTATTAGTCGTGAATCTTCGGGATTGTAATTTCTTCCTGCTTCATGACTCGTCAACTCAGCGTATAAGTCATGTCGTCGCCAACCCAGCGTATAAGTAGCACAGGGATCTGTCGTCGCTTTAAATTATCACTGAGATCAGTGTATATATATATACTGATCTCACTGATAATATAAAGCGACGACACGACTAAACACGACCAATTTTATCTCCAACACGAAAAAAAAAAACTCAAACAGATAATCCAATTTAGAGACAACACATCCAGATGTTCTGAACGTTTGTACAAAAAATGTATCATGTTAAAAATATAAGCGATCTGTTAGCGAATGTTTTAATATGACTAGTACAAAATAAAAAACACCGGGCGATGTAAAAATAGATTTTTGAAACATATTGCCTGAGGGGTGGGAGTAAAAAATACAATGTCAGCGAGTTTGTACCCTAAGTAAGTAAAATCCTCAAATTCATTAAAGGATTAAAAAATAAAACAATTTGAAATGTAGACTTTAAATATGTATTAAAATAAAACAAACTATATATAGATATATAATACCAGTCATGTATTTATTAAAACTTGTTTTAAAAAACAATGAGGACTGTCTAATGTGGCATGTTCAAATTTTGAGTGTATTTATTCTATGTTATAACGATTTTGGGTAATGTGATGTAAGCAGTGACGTAATTTTTGTTACAGACAAAAATCGGAAGCGAATCTCCATTATTAATAGATATAAACAGCTGGTCATGGCGTCAAATATACAAAATATTCAAATATGGCGACACTATATATTAATACCCATGTTCCTTAATTATACGACCGTTATTATCTTGTTACACCCTCTGCTTAAATAGTAAGTAAAGTCGTCGGGGGCCTAAAGTCGGTATCAGCCAATCAGCGAAGACAATTTTAAATTCAGTTTTTGTAATTGCTAATTCGCATATCAATTCAAATTTGATTCGCTGATTAAAAGTGGATTTATTTTGTTCTAAGAAATATGAAAGTATTCGTAAAAATATTGATAAAAATTTTTTCATTTTTCTTTTTTAAATATAAACAAACGCATTCAACAACCCATTAGAAATAGAGCGGACATGTGATAACGGAGAGCAGGGTGGGGTGTGCGTGCTGATTGTAGCTGGAATATCAGCAGTAGCAGCTATGTTATAGCTTTCAAAAAATTGTTTGATTTTTTTTATTGATTAATTATATCCCTTAATCAGTAAAAATCAATAACCAAATTAGGAATGTTACTTAGTTAGAATGATATCAATGTGTATGCAAGATTTGAATCTGAGTGATCTCTGATTTTGGAGTTATACGTTGACACGTACATACCAAATGCTCTCCTTTATATATATATATATATATATATATATATATATATATATATATATATAATAAGGTACATATATATATTTAAATATACATATATTTAAATATATATATGATTTAGATATATATATAATAAATACCAAAAGCTCTCCTTTATATTATATATATATATATATATATATATATATATATATATATAATAAGGTACATATATATATATTTAAATATACATATATTTAAATATATATATAGATTTAGATATATATATATATAATAAAAGATACATATATATATAATAAAAGATATATATATATAATTAAAAATATATATGCATATATAATAAAAGTTATACCTATATGTATATATATTATATATATATCACTAACAAGTGACAATACGACTAAATTTTAAATTGAATTTCCTAATGGGAACTCAAACAAATAAACAACATATTGTCAAAAAAGAGTCGCTGGTGTTATTAAGTACAAGTTTGTATTCTTGTGAAGTTGTATGCCTGCCAACTTGAGTACTATGCTTTTTTGTAGGTTGTATGACATGTGGATATTTGAATAATTGGAGAACGAGGGCAATGGTGCCCGACCATTATCGATTGAACACGAACGCAAAGAAACTCTGACATTTGAAGACAAAAAAGATAAATAGAATGAATGAGATAAAAACAATCAGATATCTTTGCTTTGTATCAAGACAAGAAACTGAGAAGAAAAAAAGAAGCTTCATCTTCAATAGAAATAAACATTTCGTGTCAGACACAGAAAGACCCCCCCCCCCCCCGCCAATTTTTTAAAAAAGAAACCGATAGCCTCAAACGTAAACAGTGCATCTTAGAATTTTACCAAGGACAATTCACTCAATAGAATTCTCTCTACCCCCTCTCTCTCTCTCTCTTCTCTCTCTCTCTCTCTCTCTCTCTCTCTCTCTCCTTATCTTCTCTCTATATATATATATATATAATATATAGTCTGGGATAGTCACCGCTTCAGCTTTCACTGGAATAGTGCGCCAAATTGCAGTAGTATTAGGAGAGTGCTCGATATAAAGAATAGAGCTATTATATAATAGAATAAAATAAATATATAAAGGTATTACATATGTATTTATCTGATGGCAATAGAACAGTCACAACCTTAGGTTTCATACATGCAAAATCGCATGCATTCATCAGGTGACGTTGATATATATATATATATATATATATATATATATATATATATATAAACTTATTGGTACACCTTTGCGATAAGAAAAAACCCGGCCAATAATATGATAGTAAAATATACTACCAAACTTCTCCTGGGAAAAAAAGAAAGGATCAAGAGGATCGTACCAACCGAAAATAATCGATTAATACTAAAAGACTTGGCCAAAAGAAAAAAATTATATATACATATATATATATAAACCGCTAGGATTAACTAAAAGTAAAATGTAAAAAGTGCTCAATACCTAAGAAGAGCCAATAATAAACCCCTGATGAGCTACTAAGCGAAACTATTATATATCTGACTCATTAGGTTAAACTTATATATATATATATATATATATATATATATATATATATATATATATATATATATATACTAACGCAACGCTCTCCTATAAAAGGGATGGAGCACTCTGGTGGCCTTTACATATATACAAATGTGTGTATTAAAGCAGTTAAAATCCCCTTCGCATTCTGTAGGTGATGATAGTCGAGCGGTTAAGCTGTCCGACTGAGGCTGAATCAATCGGGTTTCTATCCAGGTTATAGGTAGCTTACAAATGTCTAGCCACACTGAAGAGACTTGAAAAGCCGAAACCCGGTGTCTCTGGATGACTATATATATATATGTGTGTGTGTGTGTGTCTGTGTCTGTGTGTGCGCACGCGCGAAGGTTACAAAAATAAAATACTGCTTTCTTTTTAGCATGAATGGATGATAATTGTAAGTGTTCAAATAGACGAATTTTTAAAGAATTTCAGTTGACTTACCCGTTATGTTCGAATTAATAATGTAAATGATACTGGACTCAGGAGATATTTATACTAATTGTTGTTTGCCGATTTTAATCAGTAAATTCGCTTGATGTAAATCTTTATGATGTTAATGGAATTTTATTGGAAGATGGTTTGTATCTTGAAAATTATTTAAAAAACTATTATTACATATGATACTTTTAATAATTATTAATTATCTTTTTCACCGAGTACTCTGTTGTTTTATTGATGTGCTAGTTCTCATCCTCCCGTTATTTCTATTTTCAACATTTTCATTATCATCTTGGCACATTTTTCAACCCAAAAGACTATTCCTATATCCTGACTATATATTCTCCCTCACTCTGTATGTACAAGATTTACCAGTTCGTTTGTATTTCTTGCAGTTACTATTATATCACTCATTGCCATTTTTTCCATCAATCACCACTTTGAAGAACAGTGAGTCTCTTTATGTTTCCAGGATTCTTCCGAGTATTCTAGCCGATCTTAACAATGGTGTTGTCTGGATGGTCTTGATTCTTGCAGTTATCTCTGTTGAGTATCTAGCCGCCACCCTTGGCCAGTTGTAAAAGAATTTAAAGTAAATAAGTAAGTCAATAAGTCCTTGTGGTATAGTGTCCTTTAGGTCCGACGTCCTAGAAGATCCAAGTGTCAATGAGCTAAGATTAGAATCAGGCCAGTATAAATACACCAACAGCAGCAGCAGCACTGCCAGTGGTTGGATAAGAAGGCTGGTCACATGGTAGTCGGTGAGTCTATATGTAGAAGTAGCCATCTGGCACACGCCTTATATTACAAAAAATCCAACAATCTCTATCATTGCTAAAGTTACCAAATACAATTCGTATTACCTTCAATGTCATGTTCCCCAGATTTGTCAGTTCTCTGGCCAGGTCTAAGTATCTAAACTTTTTATTATTGTATATTCACTCTGTGTTACGCCGGAATGGCAAATTCGACTAAATAACAAGGTCTGTTCTTCTTGTTAATTAACAATAGCTTATATGTGAGTTTTTCACATCAGTATAAGTTGAGGACCTTCCACTGGAAACTGATTAACAACAAGTCTCCTCAGGTCTCTTTGACTCTTTTGTGTATTCTATTGGATTTCAACAATGCTGTTGTCTGGATGGTCTCAATTCTTTCTCCGATGTCCAATTTCTCTAGTCTCTTTTCTAAATTTTTGGTGACCGTTCAAAGTGCAAAAAACTACAATTAGTATCACTTTTACTTTCATATTACAGTTTCTTTTCAATTCTCCATCCTGTGATGTGTTGGAACTGCAAAATCTACCAATTGACAAGTTATTATTATAATTATTATTATTATTATTATTATTATTATATGTAGATAGAATAAATTTAATTATAATTATAATTTTAATTATATCATATATCTTTTTATTATATATTAATATAATGATAATTAAATTATTCAATAATAATTAAATATAATTATTTATATAATATATTATATTATATATTATATTATATATATTTAATTAATTTAATTATAATTATATAATTATTAATTAATTCATTTCGTCCCTTGTAAATTATTTGAACTTACCGAGGAATATAATAAGTTTCAAATACTCCCAACCGTTTGCAGAATCAAAGAGAAAGAGACAAAAGAGCAATGGATAGCCAACCATATTTGTTGTAATTTGACAATCTTAAGGATTCGCAGCTGGTGAAATCTAAAGAGAACATTTCTCAATATCATATTGAGCTTCAGATATGCAGATAAGCAAATATCACATAACAATGGAAACTGAATGCCTATCTACTGATATTGGCAAACATCAAAAGTAGAATGATCTTAACACTCCGTGGCAAAGTGTCCAAAGATACTGTCGGAGTTCAACTGTAAGTTTATCAAAAGCTCAGAAGATAATGGGTATTACGGATTAACAAGAATCGGTTTAGCTCAGTCCGTTGCCACTTATATGTTTGTGTTGTCTGGTGTGTCTTGTATCGTTTCCTGTGAGCGTCCAAGGGTGGTCATGTCCATGGGCTTAGCTTCACGCTATTAGGCATGGCCTCCCTTCAATAGTAGTTTAACAAAAATAAAGTTTTTCTTTTACTTATTCTTTATAACTTGTACCTACTATTGATAAATAAATTTCTTATTTCTATTTCTTATTTCTTTGAACAGCATTAGCTGAAACCTTCAATTCGTTGCGCCATGTGTCCAGTGTATATTTCTATTAATAATGGATATTCGCTTCTGGTTTTAGTCTGTAACAAAAACTAAGTCACTGCTTACTTCACATTATCCAAAATCGTCATGACATAGAATAAATACACTCAAAATTTGAACATGCAACATTAGACAGTCCTTATTGTTTTTTAAAACAAGTTTTAATAAATACATGACTGGTATTATATATCTATATATAGTTTGTTTTATTTTAATACATATTTAAAGTTTACATTTCAGATTGTTTTACTTTTTAATCCTTTAATGAATTTGATGATTTTACTTACTTAGGGTACAAACTCGCTGACATTGTATTTTTTACTCCCACCCCTCAGGTAATATGTTTCAAAAATCTATTTTTACATCGCTCGGAGGGTGTATTTTTATTTTGTACTAGTAACAATAAAGAAGATGACAATAGTCCGAATGATCCAAATCATACAAATTATCAAGTCTGATCTAAAACATTTAGAAAAATAAAAATGATTCATGGTCGGTTTAACTCGGTTAGTAGAGCGTTCAAAGAAGCACAAGGTTCCTGTTTCGATACCGGCCCTCACCAACTCAGTGTATAAGTAGCACAGGAATCTGTGTGGTAATTTAAGGGGCTGATGGTAGGTGTGGGGCTCTATCACAAACATTTCTTGTTAAATCTGGCAACCACATGATTTACAAAAAAAAAAGAAATCTCCGTTTCTGCATATTGAATAAAAGATGTTATATATATAAAAATATTTCCCATTTTTTTTTACTATTGTTTTGTTCGATGTTATAAAGTTTATGTAAAACAGAACATCTCTATCTTTTTCTATCTGTCTGTCTGTCTGTATATCTATCTGAACTTTTTTTTAAATATAAATACTTCCTACCCTAATAATTATCTGGCAACCATTCCAACATTTTCCGATATTAGAATAGTTTCAGAGTTACGTACAAAAATGTACCTCCCCTTGTCAGTAGGGGCTGTTGAATATACCGACTGCATCTCTGCAGAGGGGTATAAAACCCATAATTGGACCACCTGTTGGCTTTAGGTGGCGACCTGTGTAGCTTAAGGATTGAATTCTGGTGGCTGAGCAGTCCAACATGGAATACCACACTTTGGACCTTACTAAGCTCTATCACCTATATGATTGTCCCAACCCTATTGCTCCGGCAAACCCCGAAAGCTTTTTTATCATTTATGTGCTAAAAGGTGATGGCTGAGCATTTTAGTGTCCCGAGTATGATGTTAAACTCTGATGGTGAAGTTCCAATTCTGGAGCTTTGGGGAGTGTGGTGTACACCTTCATCAGTATTACTCCCAGGTCCACTCTGAAGTGGTAGCACCTGTTAGGGTCCCATCTATGGGTTGAATAGAAAAAATAGCTTGAAAAATTGAGTTTGAAAAAAATGTTGAGTATCCATCAAGAAATAATAAAACAAAACGGCTTCGGCATAAAATAACCCAACAAGAATTGACAGGCCGTAAAATACAACCAACCTTCAACTGATATGTACCAAATTATTTAAGAATAAAATGATATATATATTGGTCGATTAAAACTGAATGAATTATCAGCTGTTCAATAATAATTTCATGTGGAACATAAAATAGTTTATGAAATGAAAACGGAATCAAAATTCTCATTAAAGACAGAAATCCTCGTTTTTTTTTTGTTGCATTAAATTAATGATTTAAAAATGCTATGTTTATATAAATATTTCTCTGCAAGAATTAATGAAAGTGGAAGATCTGTATGACACGTGTGAATTTCTTACGCATAGGAAGCAAGCCATTTGTGGGTTTGCCATTTCTGTATTATGATATCTCAAATCTCTAACACTGGATAACCTCTGTCCGCACAAGAAAAATACATGGGACATTTCATGCTCACCATCAATCAATCTATCTATCTATTATTCAATATATATATATATATATATATATATATATAAATATATGTATATATGATATATATGGTATAGTGTATATATGCATACAATATTATTAATATATATATATATAAATATGTGTGTGTGTGTGTGTGTGAAATAAAACTTAATCCGACAGTGTGAATTTGATATATTGAAAAAAAATATGTTTTACAATGCAATATCAGGAGAATGTGCAACCGTTTCGGAGTGCCCCGAAACGGTAGCACTGATGATCCCATGCATTTGTATTTGTAGTATATCTGTATAATATATAATATATATATATATCGTGGGATTGTCACTGTTTTACATATTGTTATATCTGCACGGTTGTGGTATTATATAATATAATATATATATATATTATAATATTATGCGTGAGGCTCATTTAGCATATATATATAACAATATATATATATATATATATATATACAATATAATTACATATCTATACTCACATATATACACATATAATATATATAGCATATACAATATATATACATATATTACTATATATATACACATATATATATAGTATATATATATATATTCATATATAGAGAGAGAGAGTGTGTGAGAGAGAGAGAAAGAGAGAGTGGGAGACAGAGACAGAGAGAGAATATAAACAAATAGATAGATCAGGAAGGGTTATTTCTAGATTGTGTTGGAGGGCGGGAGATATGGGTTTTGTTTTTTTTCGTGTAACAGTCACTTAAAAATCATTCAGTGTTTATCTTCTTTTTCTTTTGTCAATGCAGAAAACCGCACACCTGTAAAATCAAGTTAAAACTTGAAATCATTTTTCAGTATGCATATTTATGTACGTGGAAAAATATTTCTTAAAAAAAATCATGACGTGTTCCAAAAGATGAATATTTATTCCTTTGGAACTCTTTGTGTTTTTCTTTATTCTTCCGCATCCTCTCGAGTTGATTTCCCCAATCTACTCCCATATTTATGTATGCAAGTGTATTTTGAAAGTGTATGGAATTCCAGAGTGAGATGACGGGATAGAATAAGGTGAAGTGGCGAGCAGGTAGTGGGTTGATTTAAATTATATATTTTTTTAAAGATTGGTATTAAAAATTCTGCTTCCAGTTAACATTTTTAAGGGGGGTACTGATAAATCAGGCACACTCACATCTGCATCATTCAAGTTTCATCTTTAACATCTTTACTTGTAAGCACATTCACATATATTCACATACATTCACATATATGTAAGTTGAGAATGGAAATGAATCCGACGATATGTTGAAAGGAAAAATAAATAAAGGAAAGAAAATGTTGAATGGATAAAATAGATTTATTAACACGTGCTTCGGCCAGGAGTTTTCTCATGTACACCTGTATTCTCTTTATTATTATTTTAAATATAGAATAAAATAATAATAATAGAAAATTAAGTTAAGAGTAAGGAAATGAATCCGACGGTATAAGTAGAGATAAAAGGATATGAAAACACACAATGCTGTTAAAATAAAAATATATCATATCATATTCATAGCTAATATTGAACAATATTTCGATTTATAAAAATCATCATCAGAGCTTGTTTTTAATCCGGACTCATTGAAATGTATCAATTACATATTCTCCTATATTTGATAAGAGATTTGGCTGACAGAAAAAAATTCATTCAGTTCTCAAACCCGGCCAGGGGTAGCTGTTAAAGTATAACCACACTGATGAGAGGTGAAACCTCGAAACACGTGTTTGTGGATTACTTAATATATTATATATATATATATTATATATATATATATATATACTGAAAATAAATAAGTACAGAAAAAGCACTCCCGGAAAATAGATACGAACTCCGACAGAATTATTTGTACCGATTATTTTTAAAAGACAGTCATGGAGAAAATGCAATTTATAAAAGACAGTTAAATGCACCGTGTTTAAACTGGAGCAGTCCGTAATGAGATTGGCGCCTTTCATCATGGTTGATACGTTTTATCAAATTTTGTCAAATAGGATTACAAGCAAACAATAATCAAATTAAATGTATCAATAAAGATGATGAAAATTTAATAAAATTACATTGTTCATATTATTTGTACTTTTCGGACTGTTGTCCTTATTTTCACACATGAGTTTCTTGTCGAACTAGGAAAACTTTTCTCATATTTGGGAACCTTCTCTTCGAACGTTGGAACATGCTTGTTGAACTCGGGAGCCTTCTTGTAAACCGAACCCTTTATTCAATACACTGCGATAGACTGTTCCGTTAACCATGGCCGGAAAAAGTGTTAAGATATGTTAAATATTCTGTTATTATCACCCTTGTCCAGGATTGAACCCGTAACCTACAGATGAGTGTCACTTAAAACTGTATTGATTTAACCCTTGTATACATTGCGTCCACTTTCGGACTAATATCCTTGGAAAAGATACGAACCCTCTCATCCCCCAGATATGTACATCTACATGGATGGCTTTGGAATTGAATAATCCACGAAGGTTGTTCCAAAGACATGCAAGTTCCAAATACACATAAAGGCCGGTTTAGTTCAGTCGGTTGAGTGTCCGCCTAAGAGGAAAAAAGTCCGTGGTTCGATACCGGATCTCGCCAACTCAGCGCTTGAGAAGCAAAGGGACTGTGCAGTTAAGCGAGGAGCTGATGGTACGTGTGGCTCTCCACCTCAGACGCAAATCAATCTTTTGTCTAGAGCAAGTGAAAAGAGTATGGACTATCTACCTGTCTGGTTGATACCGACTTAAGGAGCCACCAGACGACGTTTTTTTCACTTCAAGATTCATTGGGGATTCTAGGTCCAATGATAATTCAGGTGACCTATCTGGGATTGGTCACTTCCAGTAGCTCTCTCCCCCTCTCTCTCTCTATCTCTCTCTCTCTCTCTCTCTCTCTCTCTCTCTCTCTCTCTCTCTCTCTCTCTCTCTGTATGTGGTTGTACCTTTTCGTATGCGTTTGTATGTACGTGGACACGTATGCTTAAATGAAATGCACGAAAATGGCCAATGGAAATTGTTTTTGCCGACATTTGCGAATTATTTTTCTTTTTGAATTTTCCACAGGTTAAAAGCTTTCATATTTTCAACTAGGGGTCACAACTTGGCATCATCTATCTATCTAAGTCGGCACTCTTTTTTTATATCTAAGAGGGCTCTTTCTTTCTCTCTTTTTACTTTCCAGGTCGGACATTTTCTTTCTTTCTCTCCTCTCTCACACACATTATATATATATATATATATATATATATATATATATATGTGTGTGTGTGTGTGTGTGTGTATATACATATATATATATATATATATATATATATATATATATGTATATGTATGTAAAATAATATATATATATATATGTATATGTATATATACAAGGAGTGTCAAAAATATCGAGATTCTTTGTACTTTTTGACACACCTTATATTCAGAAAATTTAACGTTCCATCTATTGTTCATTTCTATTTTGGTAAATACAGCTTCAGTCTCGATACTTTTATGACACGCCTTTTATATATATGTGTGTGTGTGTGTGTGTGTGTGTGCGTGCGTGTGTGTTGTTTTAGAAAAAACTGTGAACAAACCGTAATTGTATAACTTGACAATGTCTCGATCAAATGATCACAAATCTTAGAACATGTAGAAACAATGAAATCTTTTTCCTGTTATTGTTCTTTCGTTGATGGAAATTCCATTCACTGGAAAATAAAAGATGTTTAAATATGAAACGTATTTTTTAGTTGTTTCTACACATACATTTGCTGTTGCTTATTTAAATATACACACTCCTTTGAATAAGCCCATAAAAATCAGGCATACAAAGCAGGCTAATGGAGAGGCCATTTGAGTTCTGAATATTCTGAAATCACCAAAAAAATTTATTTTTGTTGAAATTATAACTCTCTAAATTGAATAGCCATTGTTTTAATTTGTTCTTCCACATTGTAACTTGACATTTTCAATTTGCTTAGATTATATATGATATCTTAAAAATAATATAAAAATTAAATCAAATATAAGTTATGAATTTTTTAAAGTGTTTCATTATTTTGGGAGACATTCCGGTGCATTGCCTATTAAGTGGAATAAACCAAATAATTTCACTGTTTCTATTTTTTTAATGTTATTGTGTTTTTGTTTTTTGTTTTTTTCCCTCTTTTTGATGCATTCAACGCGTAAATTTATGAAGACCTTCCCGTATATGCAAGAATATTCAATTAATAATACTGTTGTCCATTAATCTTCCGACCGATATTATCTTGCAACTCCCTCTGGTTATAAATGAGATCGTCCAAATCGTCCAACATGAAATGCAAATATAAATCATGAATATCTGGTGTTGATTATCCACCGAATTCTTTTTTCTTATGAGTGTCGTCACTTCAGCTAAATAATTGTTTTTATTATAAAGAAAGAAATGGAAGAAAAAGGACATGCAACATAGAAAAATATAATACTGCCGCTAATCTGTTTCAATCGAACATAATGAAAAAAAGAATGAGGATAAAAGATAGATAGACAGAGGGTGAGCGCGCGGAAACGATAACGCTAATCTGTTTCAATGGAACATAATGAAAAGATGAGAATTCGAAAGAAAGAAAAAACGAGTGAAAGAGTTAAATTCAGATTGTTATACTTGTTACATACTGAACTATTTAGCAATATCACTGAAGTAAACATATCAAACGTTTTAATAGTCAAATTATCATACTGTGGTATATACACAGTTCCTGTTAGTATGCAATTGGTCTACCCCTCTATCACCACGTGCGTAGGTGTCAGTGTTGTGGCTGAGAGGAAGGGTCAAAAGCTGACCTTGATTTGTGGATGTATTTAATAATTACAGGAGGACGGTCGGAATTGATATTCATATGTTTTTATAGGTGAGTATATTGTTCCATTTTCTGTCCAGTCTGTACATATTTTGATTGTACTTAATATCCATATATCAACACTTTTAATTGTTCTAGCAAGAAATGTGACTCGCAGGCGCAAGAATTAAATTTGGATAGAATTAAACATTATACTGAATTAGTGTTATAATTTATGAGAATCATAAATTGTGAGCTGACCTGTAGCTAGGAATTAAATTCAGCTCTGTCAGATTTAGAATCAAAGGGTTCATGGAAAATAAACTTTTGATCACTTGAAACGTGCCATGACAGACACGTGATATAGTTTTAGTCAGATTCAGATCAGATTCGATCCAGGCTTTGGAAGGGAAAGAAGTGATAGTCTTTCTCTTTTGTGTCATCTCATTCCGCGCTGAATTGGTGGAATCATGGGCTAATAAATAAAAGCTTGATCAAGCAACAAAAAAGTCTTGTTAGTGTATTTAATTAAAAATAAGCAGAGCCCAAAACAGAAGAATTGAGCCCTTAGAAAGAAGAAGCCAACTAGACAAGACAACAAGATGTCGACCTTGGCAGAAAGGAACGAATCAGCAAGAATCGGCAACAAATAACAAGAGTAATCAATGAAGTAATCAAATAAGAAGACCAAGATCACCAATGTAAGCTAAAGTAAGTCTCTCTCTCTATATATATATATATCTATATATCTCTCTCTCTCTCTCTCAATTTTATACTGATGTTCGATGTTGGGTATACAACATTTGAAAGACGAATGAAATTAAATAAGAACGCAAAAAAGATTACAATTATTTTTACTTTATTTTATTTCAATATAAAATAATACATGGGATTGTTTTTAATACGTTTGAGAATAAAATAATGATATTAAAAATAAATAATTCCAAATAATTATTATTTAAACACTTTGTTAAAATCGGTATGCCAATTATTCACACCATATACTATGTAAATCTGCATTTCTTAATGATATATAACATAAAACATAGGGTTTTAAAGACATTAATAACATAGGCCCTTCAGGTCCTGTGTGACCGGTGGCTTCGGCCACTGGACTATTAATGAAATTAGCGGTTGGATCCCAGGTGACCATTTCCCCATGCAACACCCGCCCCCTTTATTTAAAGGGACAGGGCTAGGTAAATTTCCCAGTGCCTGAGGCTCCAAATTGAGAGGGGAATACAGAGGAGATCCATGCATTTTTGTGCCTGTGAGCTTCGGTTTGTGGGTGGCCCCATATTAGTTGGACCGTATAAGTGGAATGCGTGATAAATACCACATAAATAACGGGCTGTTTTGAAGCAAATCTATCTTAGCTAGACCTTTATAGCGACATTATTAATGAATTAGATGTTACTTAAGATTACATAATGATTATTTAATGACCATTGAGAATGTAACGTAAATAACTAAGGTAATTGAGACGTGTTGGTGATGACGTAGTTTCGGTTACAGAGAGATAGGAACGCAATCTCCATATTTAATAGTATAACACAATTGTATACTCATAAGATTTGAATTTGTTTTCCAAATGCCCCTGTTCATTTCAATTACCAAGAAGCCGTATCATGATGAAGACTTTTAAGTAATGGGTAACGATAAACGTCCTTTACGATCATTTTCCGCACTGGTGTTGGTGTTTTGCCAAGACATAAAGGGAGTCAAAAACTGACCTGGATTTGAGGCGAGATGTGAAAGTAAATTTAGGGTATTTAAGAGTGGATTTTCAGACGAGAAACGAAAGAGAACTAATTTTTGGTGTCTAATCGATTAACAGTCCATCACACTGTGGCGTGAGGTTCGATATAGACTGTTATAAAATATCATGAAAGACGCTGGAAGACCCACAAATGGTCGACCTTTCATTAAAATAATAAGCATATTATTTTCACTTCAGGAGGTCAAGTAACATCTTATTTGACTTCTTTACTTTCTTTAAGTTTCAAATGTAATACAATGAGATAAAAGTGGAAACATAGCCTTGTGGATAAAGGAGTTAGGTTAAGACAATTCTAAGTGACAGTTATCTCTAGACTTCAGGTTCAATCCTGGTCAGGGGCAACAGTAACATAGAATAATAATTATCACAGCTTAACACCTGTATCCCAGCTATGGTTAGCGGAATGAGAACAGGATACCCCGTAAACTGAATAAAGGGTTAGGTTCAAACTTCCGTGATTGCTCCCGATAACGACAAGAAGGTTCCCGATTATGACAAGAACGTTCTCGAGTCCAAGAAGGTTCCCGAGTCCGACACGAAATACCTGAAGAAGACCGGAGGGCACATCGGCCGAAACGTTGTACAAATAACAATAAAGATGAGGACAATAGTCCGAATAGTACAAATAGTACTAAAAGTGGAAAGTTACTACAATTTTGTATTCTGAAAAAAAAAATTTTTTTCAGAATACAAGGTGCGTCAAAAAGTTTTTAAAATCTCGATACTTTTTTGACACACCTTGTAATTCTAACAAAAGATGTTAAAAGGTTTGACGTGCCGTAAAAGCAAACAAAAGAAAAAAGAAAACATTTAACTAACGACGTAAATTCAACCAAAAAGTTTTGGATGATTTGTATTTCTGGTCGTGACAGCTTTTCTTTTTTTTAATTTTCTTCTTTTTTCTATTGTTTTCCCAATATTTTACAAAGCACAAACCATTTTCTTTCTTCAGATTTATTGAGCCCGTAGAAACTTCCTGGAAGCAACAAAAAGACGCTATAGAATCAGTGGGGCATAAACACAGAGACATAATGAAGTCGTGTATGTAATCATTGAGAAGGTTCGATGATAATTAGAATTGTCATGTTTCTTCCAGCCACCGAGACCAATGTGAATAGACATGGCGTCATTTAATTACTTCTTTTGAAATATGATAAAGACATTATTTGCAGTAAGGATTCTGTTAAACAGTAAAGAATAGATATAAGTAAAAGTAAATAATAAATCTTATTTACTTACTTAATTATTGTGTTATAACTAAATGCACATACAAAAGTAAATCAATGTCTGACATAGTTATTAAATGAAAATAGTGTTTTTTTAACTGATCATTTGTTCTTTTTATCAGTGGTATTACCTTCCCTGTATCTGGTGCCGTATATGCAGTGTGTGTCATAAAAGTATCGAGATTGAAGCTGTATTTACCAAGATAGAAATGAACAATGAGTGGAAGTTATTTTTTTCAGAATACAAGGCGTGTCATAAAAGTGCCAAGTTTGAAGCAGTATTTACAAAGATAGAAGTGAACAATAAATGGTACGTTATTTTTTTCAGAATACCAGATGTGTCATAAAAGTATCGAGATTGAAAATGTATTTACCAAGATAGAAATGAACAATGAAATGAATGTTAATTCCTTCAGAATACAAGGTGTGTCATAAAAGTGCCGAGTCTGAAGCTCTATTTGCCAAGATAGAAATGAAGAATGAATGGAAGGTTAATTTTTCAGAGTACGACGTGTGTCAAAAGTACAAAAAAATCTCGATACTTTTTTGACACACCTTGTACAGGGTGATTGAAAAGTAACTCCCTACTAGCTCAGACGAAAATTCAGAATCGACCCAAGATAACGGTATGATGTGGAATGACTTCCAATAATGGGCTATGATAAGTTTTTAGCCATCTTTCATTACAGCAATTTTGGCTTGTGTAATTACATCTGATTCTTTTTGATGAATGATTAAAAAAAACGGTCAAATATTTGTCTATACGAAATGCAAATGAGAGTTGAACAAAGAATCAGAATATATTATATATTACTTACGGGTTTTCTTTGTTGTTTGGTGGAAGTTCGGTATATTTTGCCGAAATTTAATGGTGTCTATTATGAGCTTAAAAATTAATGCTAATAACATTAGTAAGTCTAGCAAAATAAAAAAACGCCCTCTGGGCAACGTAAAATAAATATTGCCTGAGGGGATGGGAGTTGAAAATTTAATATCAGAGAGTTAGTATCATAATTAAAGTAAAATCATCAAGTTTATTAAATGAGTAAAAACTAAAATAAATTTATTAAAGGAGTAAAAAATAAAAAATTTGAAATGGAAACATAGTTCTGATAATTTTAAATACATATTAAAATAAAACAAACTATATATAGATAGATAATACCAGGTATGTATTCATTAAAACTTATTAAAAAAACCAATGAGGACTGTCTAACATTGCATGCTCAAATTCTTAGTGTATTTATTCTACGTTATGACGTTTTAGGTACTGTGACGTAATCAGTGACGTCGTTTTTGTTACAGACAAAACCGGAAGCGAATCTTCATTATTAATAAGATGCCAATATGAGGAATCTGTTTCACAATATTAACATGAATGACATTGTATTCTTGAGAGAAATAAATATATGGAAAATTATAAATGAGATATAAAATACATCCACGAAATGCATCTGCAAAAATGAACCTGTAAAGGAAATTTGTGTATCAATTTTTCTCTCACACTCTAACAGTTTGGGCATTAAATAAGCCATGTAGTTATTATACCATTAAACAAACCAAACCAAAACAAAACAAATCTTATTATAATGAAGATTGTGTGTTTTTCTGTCTGTAACCGAAACTATATTACTACTAAAGTCACAATTCCCTTAGTTATTTGCATCACATTCTACATGATTTTATTTTTTATTTAAACATCAATTAGTAATAAAATTGTTTTACATTATTAATACTGTTAGCCACATATACATACTAATAACATGCAATTGTATTTATATATATACAACAAAATATCGGTTTACAGTGTAAACGGGAAAGCTAATTTGCATATTGATATTAAAAATTTGATTTTAATAAATATGTGCTTGGTATTATTGATTTCTAATTGTTTGTTTTTTTCTCAATGAATATGAGCCAAAATCTATTCAATAAATCTTAAAAGAAATCCTTTAACAAGAAGAAATAACTGTAATTTTATTCTTACTTCCTATCTTAACTAAATAGTTAAATTAGGAAAAATTAGTCATGAGAGACGCGAGTGATGGAAGAGTAAGTTTCAAATCTTTTATCTGCATTCTTATTGAGTTTCATTAGCCCTTCCAATTTAAATATATTTTATTACATTAAAACTTAAATACTGCACCCGGAGGGTGCATATATTTGCTAGTGAAGTTAATGAAAAGTATTTATACTAATTGGAAAATATTAAGAAATTGAAACAGAGATAGAAACTTTTATTGAAATGGATTGTTTCGGTATAAAATTATACGGAAAGGGTTAATATACCGTAAAAAAAACAAACCATGTCGCAAATTATTTCTGAGAATGGACAATGCAAAATTAGATCCTGAGAATAGAACTTGGAAGTAATGGACTTCGAATTAAGACGAACAATATACACTTGATACTGTGGGAGATGTAAGGACGAACTTAGTCATGGGAATCCGTTCTGTCAGGGCGAATATATGACCTTAGCTGGAGGGAAACTAATTGGATCCATGTCTTTCGCAAGCGTATTAGGGATATGTGAAATGCAAACAGTCTCATCCATGATTAAAAATCAGGTCGCAATGTCTATTTCCTACGGTGATAACCATTACACCACAAACAATTACATATTGTGTTTATATTGTGTGGGGAAATATTTACACGACGTGTGCAAAAATAATTTGCATATTTTTATATTGATACGTTCTTTTCTGTATTTAGTTTACAAAAATAGGCCTCTGAAACTTATACCCGCAATATATATACACACACACACACACACACACACACACACACACACATATATATATATATATATATATATATATATATATGGGGCGGCTTGGGGCATGCATAGATATGTGTTTCTCTACCAGACAAAGATAAGCGCCTCGAACATTTACTCACAATATATATATATATATATATATATATATATATATATATATGTATATATATATATATATATATATATATTATATATATATATATATGGAGCATGCATATATATGTGTTCCTCTATCAGAGCATGCCTTCGGCAATGTTCTAGACGACTGCGTTCACTTTGTGAAACTATATGTGCACACGTACCACATGTGATACTATGTTGGCCACGGTACCAAATGTGATACGTGTTACATACCACATTGATATCGCTAATTACTGTGTGTGTGTGTGTGTGTGTGTGTGAATGAGAGTTCTTTGATAAGAAAGTTCTTGAGGGATAGAGAGATACTGCAGACATATTAGAGAGAGATTAGACTTACTTGGTGAGGAGATCTTACTTGCTTCTTGCTGATCCTTCTACCATGTCTTCCTGCCATCTTGTTGTCTAGTTGGACTTTGCTTGTTTAAATTAAATAAATTACTAAGTCATCTTTTTGTTACTTAATCAAGTAGTTGTTATTTTATTTTGCCCATGATCACCACACGGGAACATCAGGCCTCAGCCTGTCTTAACCCTTCGCCAGCCAGACTGAATCTCTCAAAACTATCATCTTTCACTCTTTGTTTCTCCCCTTCGCCACATCATTATTCCCCTTCCAACCAAAAAGCAATTGACACGGAAAACTTTTCCATTACCTATCACGCCATCACCAAAACTTTTCCCTAACTAATGACTTAAACCACAATCAGGGTTCCCGTCATTAGTTATTGTGTAAAAACTTATAAACTCCTCAATATCGTGTGATCTACTATGAAATAGTTGTACACAACTTTTCATTGTGAGTAAAAAAAAGGTGAGATTTCAAAAGCAATGCCCCACTTGTAAACAAGTAGAGTTTTTGCAATTAGGTTGGCGGGTTTTTAATTCAGAGAACATTTGTCAAAGTTAAAGACTCTAACATGAAAGTGACGATTGATGATTTTGGAAAAGGAAAGGCAGAAGAACTCTCTTGTGTTTTCTTGCGTTTTTTGGTGCTTCTCAAAGAGATTCTACAAAGTTTTTCACGCAAGTTGTTCTCCAGGCAGGTGCTCAGAGACGCCATTGCATGAATAGACGAACCATCACGCATGCGCTAAGATTGACATAACGCATTAAATCCGGGCGCTTTTGGCCAATCAATTTACAATTGGCACTAGTGTGCTAGGGAGTTGGGCTTTATATCGTGTTTGTGATTAGTTTTCTTCAAATTCCGAATTGAAAATGAAATTTGACGTGCTTTTCCCAATCCCCAAAGCTTCTGACCAAATTAATTTCTATGAAATTTTTCCGGAACAAAAAGTGAAAAATGTTCTCAAAATTATATTTGCCATTTTGAAACATTTTTTTCGCAATTTAACACACATTTCCAACGATGGAATTGGTGTAAAAATGGGATTCTAACAACGTAAACCCAAATTTAAAGATTTCCCTGGTGGATTCCCCAAGGTAACTAAAGTAATTCCAAACTATAAACTTTTGAACACAATTGAATACAAAAGTTTACTTAGGGGAACAAATGCTCCTATAGTCATATAAAATCAATAAATATATTTACTGAACTAGAAAGAATATACGCCCTCCGGGCATAAATATTTAAATTGTAATGTAATGAAATATACTGAATTAGAAAGACTAATGAAATTAGATAAGAATTCATATAAAAAGATTACACTTATTCTAATTATATTTTAATTGGTTTCTATATATAATCATTCATAGAATTGATTTTAATTTGTTGTAGAAAAAAGTATTATATATTAGAGATCCATAACACCAAGTAATCATTTATAATTTTTTATTAAAATTAGTATCAATATTAACCACACTATATATTACATAAACCTTTATTCCTTAGTGATACATAAGACACATTACAGGAGTTTAAACACATGAATAACATAGGCTGTTATGAGTCAAATCTAACTCAGATTTTCATAGATATCGCTAATAAATCAGATTTATTCTATGTATTAATGATTTTGACCCTACATTAATTACCATTGATAAACTTACGCAATTCCAGGGTGTATTTTGACATAAGTAGTGACGTAGTTTGGTTTACAGACACAGAATCTCTATTATAAGTAGATTAAAAAAGTGTATTAATGTATGTATTTAGTCAACCTTTCCTTTAAACGGGATGGATCTAGTTCAAATTCAGAATCATCTTTCTCCAAACCAAGTCAAATGAAACCAGTATGACGAATTATCTAACAATAGCTGAGAGATTGATTCATGCCTTTTTCAAGGTCATTAGAGCAAAATCTCGTCCAGGATTTGAACTCAGGTTGCCGATTTCATTCCCTACGACTCTAACCTTTTAGCACAACTCTTAAATGTATTTGAATAATACTTGTAGAACGTGTGGATAGATCCCAGCATGATAATTTGATTATTAATAAAGTTTGATATGTTTACTTTAAGAGCTATTTTAAATTGTTCAATATGTAAAAAGAATAAATAATCCTTATTTAACTCTCTCTCACACTTTTTTCATTCTTTCTTTTCAATATGTTCGATTGAAACAGATTAGCGTTATCGCTTCTATGCACCAACCCCCACACTCTTTATTTTCCCTACTTTCTATCTTATTATATTTTTCTAATAGCATGTCCTTTCCTCCCCATTCTTTCTTTATATTGAAAACGGAATGGTCCATTAATCGGCTGAGGTGACGAAACATATAAGACACAAGAATTCGGCGTATAAGCAACACTAGATAATCAGAATTTACATTTTTGTATTTCGTCTTGGACGATTTGGATGGTCTCAATTTTTGTGTTGCAAAATGATAATGGTCGTACTTTTAAGAAACACACGTATTAATTCATAGAAGGAATGTGACCAAATGATATGTATTTTTCAACACTGTATACCTTGTGGTCTACACACTATTTCCATTGTTGTTTCAGTGCTTGGATCTCATTGGCAAACAAATGACGATATCAAATGAAGTTTTCGTCCTATGAACTTTTCAGCTTACCCTCGTATTTTGGATGATTTGTACGATCTCATTTTAAAACAGGGGGTATTGCAAGAGAATCATGGTCGTACAATTAAGGAACAAATAGAGAGAGAGAGAGAGAGAGAGAGAGAGAGAGAGAGAGAGAGAGAGAGAGAGAGAGAGAGTGAGCGTGCGGTGGCAATAACGTTAATTTGTTTTAATTGGACATAATAAATGAATGAAAGAAAAAAAAAAAGTCAGAGAGACTTAAATCAAGATTATTATACTTTTTACATATTGAACTATTTGCAATAGCACTTAAGTCTACATATAATGATTAATAATTGTAATAATTAAATTATCATATGGTTGTATATCCACATGTCCTGCTAGTCAATATCTGACTAAAAAACTTTCTTTGAGGCAGGAAGAAACAACTCCTAACTAAAATAGAAAAAGTTTATTTAAGACTAGCAGGACCTGTCAATATATCACAGTATGATAATATATTTATTACAACGTTTGATATGAATACTTAACAGATATTGCAAAAAGTTTAATATTTAAAAAGTATGATAATCTTGATTTAACTCTATTTGCAAGAAGGGCTTGTCGATATACCACAGTATGATAATCTAATTATTACAACGTTTAATATAAATACGTAAGAGTTATTGCAAAAAGTTCAATATGTAAAACATAATAAAAAAACACTTAATAATTTCAAATAACATTATGTAGAGATGTTACACACAGGACCCGTCAAAAAACACAAATACTTGTATTTAGGAAAATATAAGACATGTTTATTTTCCCCGGTTGTGTACAGCTGAGAGTCGTGGGCAGGGTTACGCAATGTGGAGCCTTCGGGAGTTCTCTTCAATTGATCTCGAACGTGATCGTCGTCTTCTCTTCTGGCCGGCTTTGGTTCTATCTTCTAACATCTTGTGTCTGGTGTTGACTTTCTTGGGGACTTCGGGTCTGGTTTCTGTTAGGGATTTCTCCTTATCAGAAGCCCTGTGTCATTGTTAGTTTTTAGTAAACACAAGACTTCGATTTTCTTTTAATGTTCTTTATTCGGTAAATCCCCAACCCAGACATAACATAGCGCGCGTATGCAGAGTTACAGTTTTAGACAGTGCATCATGGCTGACTGCTCTCCCTGACGTCTAACTGGAAACTGGGGACTCTGAAAAAGGTCCCACGTGACTTCACATATTTGGCGGGCTTTTGTAATTTTCCATAGAAGGACCCGGCCATGGTTTGTAAGGGGTCATCCCCTCAGAATTACAGGGGATTGACAATAATCGTATGCAACCGCATAGATTATGTAACAGAGATCGTCTTCCTTTGGCGACACAATTTAATGCAAAACCCGAATCTGGACAAAGAAGCTGACCGACAAAAACTGAACTCGTAATAATGAGATTATCATACTGTATCCACAGGTCCTGCTAGATTCAAATCGTGTTCTTATGCCTAATTCAATTTAATATTTATCGCCCCAAGTATATACGGTAAAAAATATAAAATTATAATAATCTTAATTCAACTCTCTCTGAAAAGGTGAAAAGAAGGAAAATAGAGCAAGAGAGGGTTAAATCAAGATTATTATAGTTTTTCCATATTGAAATATTTTGCAATAAAAATGGTGTTGTCTCTCCGCCGAATTTTTATTTCTTATGTGTGTTGTCCGCTAAATAATGAATTATTCCGTTTTTATTATAAAGAAAGAAAGGGAAAAAAAGGAAATGCTACACAGAAAAAACATGATGAGAAAAAAATCTGATAAGAATGAAAAAAGAAAGACAGTAGGGGAATGAGAGAGAGATAGATAGAGAGGGAGAGAGAGAGGGGTGATAACGTTAATCTGTTTCAATCGAACATGATGAAAAGAAAGAAAGAAATGGAACAAAAAGGAAATGCTACACAGAAAAAATCTGATAAGAAAAATCTGATAAGAAAGAAAAAAGAAAGAAAGAGATTAGGGGAATGAGAGAAGAGAGAGGAGGGCGGGTGATAACGTTAATCTGTTTCAATTGAACATAATGAAAAGAAAGAAAGAAAGAAAGAAAGAAAGAATGAATGAAGAAAGAAAGAAAAAAGATGAGGGAGAGTTAAATCCAGATTATTATACTTTTTCCATATTGAACTATTTAGCAATAGCTCTTAAGTAAACATATGAAAAGTTCTACTAATTAAATCAATATACTATGGTATATCCACAGGTCCTGCTAGTATTGCTAAATATTCATTTCCGTCAGTTCTCTTCGATGTTTGCGCACTGTGTAAACTGCCGAGTTCTTCGCATTAATCATTTACAAGCAGCACCTAAGGTATTTCTTTGAAAATAAATTACCACAATCCGCTTATGTGAACGCCTTTGCTGAATAGCACACAAGTCTAATGTTCAAAATGGATTGGCGTCTCTTATTTGCTTGATGTGTGCAAACTGCCACATGACATTTATCAAGGCGATAGGCAATTTCTTAGCCAAAGCTTCGTTGACACATCTTCATCTATAAAAGCAACAACTTTTGGTTGTGATACATTGTTTCAGATAATTCGAATCAACAAGAAGGTGAGAGATAAACACCGAAAGGCTTAATAATAATAAACTCAAACTATTTATCTCCCAAACTCTGAATTGTGCATGCCAAATATATATATATATATATATATATATATATATATATATATATATATATATAATGTTTGAGACTTTATACTCGCCTTGGCAAAAGAGAATGGATTCAGCACGCATATAGTTGGCATCCTTCCGTCTATTAAAGACGATGGCGTAGAGTCCATTTTTTTTCTCTACAGTTACGTGAGTGCCTGAAAAGACCAATTCTTGAATGGCAATCTCTGTTACAGTGATTGCAATCAAAAGGTGATGCTTGCTGGAGATGCTGGAGCTTTAGCAGTAAATAAGATAACAACAGATAAAAAGCAAAATATTTGTCCTTAATAACGAAATAACCTGGCGTGATAAAACATTTCTTCAACAAATAAATTGAATTATTAAAACTAGCTAAAATGCTGCCCAATGGGCGGTATAAAAATCAATTTGTAATAAAAATATATTTATAAATAGATATTTATATATAGATATAAGTTAAGAGTTAGGAAATGAATCCGACGGTATAAGTATAGATAAAAGGGTATGAAAACACACAATGTTGTTAAAATGAATGTTTTTTATATCATTTTCATTGCTAATATTGACAATCTTTCAAAAACTTTTACACTGAAGAAATACAATGTAGCGAAATGTACGTGTCCGTTAGCGAAACATGCAGCGAATGAACAAAGACGAAGCGATCGCATGGCTTACACGCTTTTTAGAAAAACAATGTTTCCGGTTTGATTTTAAATTATTTTCTGCTTCTCTCTCGATGAGTCCGGATTAAAAACATTTACATCTAACAACAGACCTAATTATCATTATGCTCATGATGATTTTTTATAAATCGAAATATTGTCAATATTAGTATTGAAAATGAGATAAATATAAATTCATTTTAACATTATTGTGTGTTTTCATACACTTTTTATCTATACATATATAGTTATATAATGTTTGAGACTTTATACTCGCCTTGGCAAAAGAGGATTGAATCAGCACACACAAAGGATATACTATAACGTCTTTTTTTTAGCAGTAAATAAGATAATAACAGATAAAAAGCAAAATAATTGTCCTTAATAACTGAATAACCTGGTGTGATAGAACATTTCTTTACCAAATAAATTGAATTATTAAAACTTATTATGCTGCCCAACAGGCGGTATAAAAATTAATTTTTGTCACGCTTTTTCGTAATAAAATATAAACAGATCTTTAGAATCTTATATTTTTTGATAATAGACATAAAAAAAATTGTTTGCTCACAAAATGAAAGCCTTAATAATAAATTTAACTCTATATATTCCAAACACTGTATTGGGTAGGCCAAATTCTTTCGATAATGTTTGAAACTCTATACTCACCCAGCTCCCCGAAAAAGGATGGAGTCCGCTCACATAAAGGATTTTAACAAGTTTTTATTTTATTTAGCAGTCCATAGAATGATAACAGATAAGACAAGCCCTGTCGGTGGGGCTTTAGACTACACCGACTTCACCTGTGTAGAGAGATAAGACCTCCACCCACCAATGGGGCCACCTGCTGGCTGAAGGTGGAGACCCATGACGCTTAAAGATAGAACCCTGGAGGCAGAGCATGCAACACACCACTTGGGTCTTTACTTAGGGTAGACGGGCGGTTGGAGAGACTCCCTCTGATCAATTGACTACTTATATCAAGACCTAGCACCTATATAATTGTCCCAACCCTATTGCCCTTATGGAGAACCCTCAAGTCTTTTATCATATATGTGCTAGAAGGCGGTGGCTGAGGTTCTTAATTTCCTGGGTATGACGTTTATCTGATGGTAAAGTTACTGGAGCTTTGGAGAATGTGGGTACTCATTCATTACCAATTCTCACAGATCCACTCTGACCCGGAGTGGTAATACCTGTTAGGGTCATATTCTGGGTTTTAATATTGCAGACTATGACAAAAGACACCGGAAGGAATCCGGATTTTCTGTTGTCAAAACTGTTATCTTTTTATAATGGAGATTGTGTATTTTTCTGCCGGTAACCGAAACTATATTACTACCCAAGTTACAATTCCCTTAGTTATTTACGTCACATTCTCCATGTATTAATACAATTGTTTTACATTATTAACACTGTTACAACATATCGGTTCACATTGTGAATGGGAAGGCATATTTACACATTGATATAAAAAAATAGATTTTAATAAATATTTGCTTAGTATTAATGATTTCTAAGTGTTTGATTTTATTTTAATGAATATGAACAAAAATCTCTGGCATAAATCTTAAAAGAAATCCTTCAACAAGAACAAATAATTGTAATTTTATTCTTTACATCCAATTTTAACTAAATAGTTGAATTAGAAAAATTTAGCAATGAAATACGGAAGTGATAGAAGTGTAAGTTTAAGTTCGATTTTTCGATTATACCACCTTCTGTTTCAAAATATTTTTTCTGCATTCTTATTTCGTTTAATTAGTCTTTCTAATTTAATATAATATTTCATTACATTAAAACTTAAATACTTGCACCCTACGGAGGGTGCATATATTTGCTAGTGAATATAACAAACACAAGTAAGAAAATAGTAGAAAATGTGTAAATAGTGTAAATATTTTTTTAATTTTAAATATTGTATTAAACAATGGTAGAGAATAGCATGCTTCCCATTTACATAATGTGAGAAGAAAATAACGTGTTTTGCTATGTTGGCTTGTAATCCAAGTTGTCATTGTCATTGCGCTATAAAATCACAATATAAACTTTAAAACAAGAAACCATTTAACAACAGCATAATATATGGAATAATAGGATTTTCATTCAACTAGCAAATATATGCACCCTCTGGTGGGAAGAATTTAAGTTTTAATGTAATAAAATCTTATATTAAATTAGAAAGGTTAATTAAACTAAATAAGAATGCAGGTAAAAGCAGATGTTAAACAGAGGGCCTATAACCAAAATATAGAACAACTGAAACTTACTCTTCCATCACTCCGCCTTTCATTGCTAAATCTTCCTAATTTAACTATTTAGTTAGAATAGGAAGTAAATAATAGAATTACAGTTATTTCTTCTTGTTAATGGATTTCTTTTAAGATTTCATAGTCATTAAGATAAAACCAAACTATAAGAAATAAATAATACTAAGCACATATTTATTAAAATCAATTTTTCATATCAATATGCAAATCAGTTCCCGTTCACACTGTAAACCGCTATTTTGTTGTTTATATATAAATACAATTGCATATTATTAGTATGTAGATATGGTCAACACTATCAATAATGTTAGATAATTTTATTAATAATTGAGGTTTAAATAAAAATAAAATCATGAAGAATGTGACGTAAATAACTAAGGGAATTGTGACTTGAGTAGTAATATAATTTCGTTTACAGACAGAAAAACACACAATCTCTATTATAATAAGTGTGAAAAAATGTTTTCGTCTTTCTGACATGAAATTATTTTAAAACTACAAAATCAGTGTGGTGTTCATCATCCATTTCATGCCGACAAAAAAGAAAGAAACAACTAAAGGAAAGAATAAGAATGAAAGACGGAACACAATAAAAGAAGAAAAAAACGAAGGAAAGAAAAGAATGAAAGACGGAACACAAAAAAGAAGAAAAAAAAACGAAGGAAAAGAAAAAGATGAAAGACGGAACACAAAAAAGAAAAACGAAGGAAAGAAAAAGAATGAAAGACGGAGCACAAAAAAGAAAAACGAAGGAAAGAAAAAGAATGAAAGACGGAACACAAAAAAAGAAGAAAAAAGAAGGAAAGAAAAAGAATGAAAGACGGAACACAAAAAAAGAAGAAGAAAAATGAAGGAAAGGAAAAGAATGAAAGACGGAACACAAAAAAAAGAACAACGAAGGAAAGAAAAAGAATGAAAGACGGAGCACAAAAAAAGAAAAACGAAGGAAAGAAAAAGAATGAAAGACGGAAACAAAAAAAGAAGAAAAAAAAGAAGGAAAGAAAAAGAATGAAAGACGGAACACAAAAAAAGAAGAAGAAAAATGAAGGAAAGGAAAAGAATGAAAGACGGAGCACAAAAAAAGAAAAACGAAGGAAAGAAAAGAATGAAAGACGGAACACAAAAAAAAGAAGAAGAAAAAAGAAGGAAAGAAAAAGAATGAAAGACGGAACACAAAAAAAGAAGAAGAAAAAGAAGGAAAGAAAAAGAATGAAAGACGGAACACAAAAAAAAAAGAAAGAAGAAAAACGAAGGAAAGAAAAAAAGAAAGAAAGACGGAACACAAAAAAAGAAGAAGAAAAAAAAGGAAAGAAAAAGAATGAAAGACGGAACACAGAAAAGAAAAGAAAAAAGAAGGAAGGAAAAAAAGAATGAAAGACGGAACACAAAAAAAAAGAAAAGAAAAATGAAGGAAAGAAAAAGAATGAAAGACGGAACACAAAAAAAAGAAGAAGAAAAAAGAAGGAAAGAAAAAGAATGAAAGACGGAACACAAAAAAAGAAGAAGAAAAAGAAGGAAAGAAAAAAGAATGAAAGACGGAACACAAAAAAAGAAGAAGAAAAACGAAGGAAAGAAAAAGAATGAAAGACGGAACACAAAAAAAGAAGAAGAAAAAGAAGGAAAGAAAAAGAATGAAAGACGGAACACAAAAAAAGAGAAAGAAAAAGAAGAAAAGAAAAAGAATGAAAGACGGAAACACAAAAAAAAGAAGAAGAAAAGAATGAAAGACGGAACACAAAAAAGAAGAAGAAAAACGAAGGAAAGAAAAAGAATGAAAGACGGAACACAAAAAAGAAGAAGAAAAACGAATGAAAGAAAAAGAATGAAAGACGGAACACAAAAAAAAAAGAAGAAGAAAACGAAGGAAGAAAAAGAATGAAAGACGGAACACAAAAAAGAAGAAGAAAAACGAATGAAAGAAAAGAATGAAAACGGAACACAAAAAAAGAAGAAGAAAAACGAAGGAAAGAAAAAGAATGAAAGACGGAACACAAAAAAGAAGAAGAAAAACGAAGAAAGAAAAAGAATGAAAGACGGAACACAAAAAAAGAAGAAGAAAAAACGAAGAAAGAAAAAGAATGAAAGACGGAACACAAAAAAGAAGAAGAAAAACGAATGAAAGAAAAAGAATGAAAGACGGAACACAAAAAAGAAGAAGAAAAACGAAGGAAAGAAAAGAATGAAAGACGGAACACAAAAAAAGAAGAAAAAAACGAATGAAAGAAAAAGAAAAAGACGGAACACAAAAAAAAAAAGAAGAAGAAAAACGAAGGAAAGAAAGAAAAAAGGAATACAAACATGATGAAACAGAAAGGAAGAAGGAAAAAAGGAAAGATGCAACAGAAAGTAAAAAAGAACACAAGAATTGTGAAATAGAAAAAAAGAGATGAATAAGAAAAAAAAAGGGAGAAAGATAAACAGAAAGAAACAAAGAAAGAAAAAAGAGAGGATACAAAAAGGGGAATAGAAATAAATATATATATAAATAAACTAGCAGCGGCTACCCGGCGTCGCTTGGGTAGAAGGGGATTTTTTTAAGTTAGTCCCACATATGCATTTTTACCGAATCGTGAGTTGAATCCTCGCGGGATGCCCCATTTAAATCCCTGTGTAAAAATACTAAACCTTGCATTGATCCAGCTACTCTGAAAAGAAATGTTAATGTCTACTATCTAAAATATTAAATGAAGAAAAAAATCCATGCTGTTATCATTTAAATTTTATTTTTTAATTATCTTCACGAATATAAATCAAATCTCTATTATTTTTGCTGGTGATATTCAATATATATATATATATATATATATATATATATATATATATATATATATATATATATATAATAACATGTGCTGAGGCACGGTGTCAATGTATGTATGGGAACGATGCTCCGGCTCAGTATTCCAGTCGTTGTATTGGATGATACAATACTATAATGAGGGATTTCTTCTAATGCTGGCCGTTCCACAGATTATAGTATTATAGGGCCCTGACAGAAAGCTGCCTTTGTTCCCATTCCAACTCGGCTGAAATATGATAACCAAAAGCTGTCAACGGGGTCAAACAAAACAAACAGGAACGCCTTCTGATAATTATACACAAGATATATACATTTATTGTTTTTTATATACAATGATTAATATTCTTATATAATGTCAGAAGAGCGAGGTGATTTCTTTGTTAGTTGACTGGCGATCTACAGCTAATTGGATAACTTATTAACTTGGTTTGTTACCGAGTGGCAGGACATTAGATTGCAGTATGGACGGCGACAAGGAATCAGACGTGTAGCGAGTCTTCTGGTTGCGGCGTGTCAGACTCTGGCGGACGTTTCCCCGCTTTTCTCTCTTCTATTCGGTCTCTTTCGGTCTCTTCCTTTGGTCTCTATCTGGTCTGTTATTTATGGGATCCAGACCTCCCCACCCCTAACATATGTCTCTGATTGGCCATCCACTCGATATTATTGCCTACGTGTCTAAATGGCCTTGTGCCAGCCTAGCTTGTATCTTTCCATTTGGGTTTTTCCAACTCCAACGAGTCAAGGCCAACCTTTGTTTTATTTATGTAAGAATTTAAAATTCCTATCATCTAAGTCAAATTCCATAATTTAAGGAATTTCTTTACCTACGTGAGGATTCTTTGTTTAGATAAATTTATATTTTTAATATAAACAATTATTATTATTATTATTATTATTATTATTATTATTATTAGCAAATATATGCACCCTCCGGGTGCAAGTATTTAAGTTTTGATATAATAAAATATCATGTTAAATTAGAAAGGCTAATGAAACTGAAAAAGAATTCAAATGAAAATATTTGGTATGATTGAAAAATAGAACAACTTTGAAACTAACTCTTCCATCATTTTCCATTACTCCCGTCTTTCATTGGTAAATTTTCCTAATTTAACTATTTAGTTAAAATAGGAAGTAAAGAATGATATTACAGTTATTTCTTCTTGTTAATGTATTTCTTTTAAGATTTATCCCCAAGATTTTTGCTCATATTCATTAAGATAAAACCAAACAATTAGAAATCAATAATACTAAGCATATATTTATTAAAATCAATTTTTTAAAAATCAATATGCAAATTAGCCTTCCAATTCACACTGTAAACCACTATTTTGTTGTATATATAAATATAATTGCATGTTATTAGTATGTAGATATGGTTAGCAGTCCTAATGATGTAAAACACTTTTATTAATAATTGAGGTTTAAATAAAAATAAAATCACGGAGAATGTAATGTAAATAACTAAGGGAATTGTGACTTGAGTAGTGATATAGTTTCGGTTACAGACAGACAAACCCACAATCTCCATTATAATAAGATTATTATTATTGTTGTTGTTGTTTTTCTAATTTTCATTTTAGTTTTAACAAACTATCATAATTAATAATTAGGTTTTAATTAAATAGTAATTAATTAACAGATCGCCAATCAACCCTTAACGCTTTAATAGTGTTACATATATATATATGTGTGTTTATGTATTTTGTCGTTAATTGTTTTATTTTCGAAGATTCCGCCGGACATACAGATTCACAATATGACTAGATAACACAATATTTATCGAATAGAAAAAGAAATATGGAGTAAAAAAGAAATAAAGAAATGATACAAAATATGGAATAGAAAGAAAGAAAGAAAGAAAACTGCAATTGTGAAACAAAAAAAGAAGGATGTAATAGAATAATGAATGAAGAAAGAAAGAAAGAAAAAAAAAAAGAAAGAAAGAAGAAAGAAAGAAAGAAAGAAAACAACAATGGTGAAACAAAAAAAAGGGTGGAATAGAAGAAAGAAAGAAAGAAAGAAAGAAAGAAAACTACTTAAAAAAATAAATCAAAACACCATGAAGTCGACAAAGTTTTGTCTTCGATGGTGTTAGATCAAAACATATTTAATTCCTTTGAGTTTACTCAGTAAAGAAATTTTTAAAAAATTAAAATTTTAGACAAAAATAAATCAATAGAAATGAAACTCAAGGGACATTTTTGTCCCTGTAAAATTATTTGAACTAAAGATAAAAAGAAAAATGGTTGTAAGATAACTGGCAAAAATCACAGGTCGATTTTTTTTAAAAAGCGGCAATAATTTCTTGAGTGTTATTTCCGATCACACTAATTATATAATTTTAAATTGAACTTGTATAAGTTTATGGAAATGTTGTATATATGACTACTGATCTTTTAATAAAACCAATTCATAACCCTCAAAAACGGAATTTGCTTAAGTGACACTATATATATATATATATATATATATATATATATTATTATTATTTTATATTTTTGCTTGAAGGCAATTATAATGCATGTATCGTATAAAATTCGATAATTATAGAAAATAAACTTGACAAGAGAATCCCGCAAAGGATGGCTCGCTATGCAGAACACCGTACAGACTGTTTCGACTTTATTAAGTCTCTTCAGCGATGTATACTAACGACTCCCCTCCGACAGGAATCGAAACCGGGACTTCACAGGCATAGTCAGAGACCATATCCGTTCGGCCGCCGGTACATAGCGAACAATCCCTGCGAAATTACCCTTGTCAATGAAACTACTACACGCCTCTACCATAGTAGGTAAGTGGACGTTTATTGTGTAGTAAACAAACTCGGCCGTAAGCTCTTCGGCGAAGTGAATAAGATTTTTGGATGTTTTTTTTTATAGAAGCATCTGAAGAGACTTAATAAAGTCGAAACAGTCTGTACGGTGTTCTGCATAGCGAGCCATCCTTTGCGGGATTCTCTTGTCAAGATTATTTTCTATAATTATCGAATTTTATACGATACATGCATTATAATTGCCTTCAAGCAAAAATATAAATAATAATTTATTCAACAATGCTTCTATAAACAAACAAACATCCAAAAATCTTATATATATATATATATATATATATATATATATAATATATACAAGATGTATCAAAAAAGTATCAAATTTTTTGTACTTTTTGACACAACTTGTATTCTGAGAAAAAATAACGTTCCATTCATTTTTTCCTGAATATGAGCCTTTTAAAAAAATACCAAGTTTAAAGCTGCATTTACCATGATAGAAATGAAGAATGAATGGAATTGATTTTTTTCAGAATACAAAGTGTGTCAAATAGTACAAAACATCTCGATACTTTTTTAACACACCTTGTATATGTATATATAGAGAGTTTTCTTTTACTATTATTAGAGAATTGAAAACAAATTGCTCGATAATGGGTGTAAGGGCTGTAATTATTCATTCTTTGTAGTGTACAATACATTTAAGGTACGATTTTTACTATTGGTTTCAAAGCAGCGTGTTAGTCACTTATCCTCAAGACAACGCGTCCGTTAAGAATTGCAAGGAATGTAAATTCATATATATATATATATATATATATATATACGTATATATATATTATATATATTATACGTTTGTCATATATATATATATATATATATATATATATATATGTGTGTGTGTGTGTGTGTGTGCGTGTGTGTGTGTGTGGTATTTGTGGAAAAAGTGACTTACCGGTGAAAATGCTCACAGTGGTTAGTTGATTCAATGGTATGACATAACAGCGATATAACAAATATAAAGTGCTCAATACGTTAGTAGAGCAAATTAATTATCATAAAGGTACACGGTAATAACCTACTCGAGTTTCGCCATAAGGATCTTCAGGGTTAAATCCACTGGATTAATTAAGATATTGATTAATTGCAGTCGATTTTACGTGTGTATTTTTTCGCGATAAACGGTTGATTATAGGTCCGTGGTCGGAGGACGCTGGTTTAAAATTCGAAATTTCAAAAAGAGCAGAAGTTGAATTTTTTTCAAAGGATCAAAATATAAACATTGTTAGAAATCCGCTTTGCGCTATTGTTTCAATGGTTTACGACAATGATGGGGATTGTCTATATTATTATAGAGTCTGTAGTGATTAAACGTGGTTTTATTAATGTATGTCTAAAGTTAGTTATTTTGATTAAAGCCAATAGAATGTGTATATATGTATACACACATGGAGGTGTATTTTTTACCATTTCAATGGTCTTATTATTATTATTTTTAAATGAATAAATAGATAAAATAAAATAAAATAATAGATTATTATAATTACTTACAGTGGTGAGATATGAGGTTATGTTAATGTGTGCTTAAATTATTTTTATTTTTATACTTTTATTTTTTATTTTTTATTTTATCCTTATCCTTCACCTTCCCATTCTTTTATTTTTATGACGGGCTGTGTATATAGATATTATACACCTATCATCAAATCTAAACTTAACTTATCCTTTAAATATCCCCTACAGTTAATATCACTAGCCGTTTCTCAGCATAACTCAATATATGCAAATACATGTGACAACAAACCTACCTACATTCGTCCTACACTTATCCAGAAAAAAATAAAAGAATAAGCAACATCACGACCCCTTTTATCACATGTATACCCTAACTATAGACACTTAAGTCTTATTTTTAATTACAACCGTATATTTAATAATATAGACAAACCTCATCATTTTCGTAAACCATTAAAACAATAGCGCAAAGCGGATTTCTAACAATGTTTTCATTTTGATCCTTTGAAAAAAATGCAACTTCCGCTCTTTTTGAAATTTCCAATTTTAAACCAGCGTCCTTCGACCGCGGACTTAAAATCAACCGTTTATCGCGAAAAAATACCTGCCATATATTTTTCATCAGTTTTCTGAGATATCAAAAAAGTTAACACTCCACGCCTACTTGTAGAACCCGACATCTGCGTTACATGGCCTAATATACTTAATAAAAACTGAGTATGCAATTTTCCAGCTGTTGCTCCTTCGAGAAATATCTACGCCTTTTATGATTGAAAATACCGACCGATCTGCTCTCTAAATGACTGTACATGTGTATTAATATAATACTCATGTTCCTTAAAAGTACGACCGTTATCATCTAGCAACAATCCTTGGTTACAGATGAGACCGTCCAAATCGTCCAAGATCAAATGCAAAAATTAAAATCCTGATTATCTAGAGTTGCTTATCCGCCAAATTCTTGTTAAAGTTTGGGACTGAAAGAGACAAACTTGCCTTTTCGTCTCTGCGACTGCTTCACCATGCACGTGGAGGAGAAGAAAATGTTTAGGGAATAAATAAAAGTATATGGTCAAAGAGAGGTTATCCTTGTTGTCTCCATGATAGAAGAACAGAAAATGGAACCCACAGAGAGACACCCCAGAACCAGAGCAACGCGAGACCCGAAAGAAACCCCCGATACGACACGATGGAAGAAGAAGCAGAAAACCCATAGAAGCAAATTATTAGAAGAACTTAAAAAGCAGAATGTGGACTCCCACAGTTAACTGTAATTAATCAATATTTTGATTAATTCAGTGGATTTAATCCTGAAGATCCTCATGGTGAAAATCGAATAGGTTATTTATGTACACACTATAATACTAAATATACTTTGTATTTGTTAATACGTTGACTTATCCGAGTAATACTTATAGCAACCAAATATTGAGATTAACACAATATTTTTTACCGGTAAGTTATTCCCTTATATATATATTATATATATATAATATATTATATATATATATATATAAATGTTGTTCTGATTCCAACAGGAGAAAATTTGATATTTTATAAAAAAAGATCCGCAAAATGTATTATGTTCTCAGAAAAAAATTTTTTTATTATTTATATCTTACATACGCGACACTTATTTCTGATCTGTTGTCTTCTTCAGGCATTGAGTTATTATTTTGGCAGAATATGTCCGATAATAGAATTATAATAGAAAAGTTGCAGAAACACATACAACCTATCAAATATCGGACATATTCTGCCAAAATAATAACTCAATACCTGAAGAAGACAACAGATCGGAAACACGTGTCGCGAATGTAAAATAAAAAGAATAAACATTTTTTTTCTGAGAACATAATACATTTTGCGGACATTCTTTTTTTAATAATAATATATATATATATATATATATATATATATATATATATATATATATATATATATATATAAGTTAAGAGAAAGGAAATGAATCCGACGGTATGAGTATAGAAAGGATATGAAAACAACACAATATGCTGTTAATATGAAAACATTTTATATCATATTCTTAGATAATATTGAACAATATTTTGATTTATAAAAATCATCTTCATACCTTTGATTTTAAAGGTGCCAAAATATTAACTCACATACACAATAGAACACTACGTAGAATTATGGAATCTTGCGTTATTCTCACCCATCAAACCATCCCCCAAAGACAAGGCTTTTTTAATATATCCACTTTCTTAGCGACACTTGTAGTCAGAAATCACAAAATCCCCTTTCACGTAACCATTTCCGACATATACTTCCCAACAAATTTAAATTTTACATTATCAAAAAAAAAACTTACAACCATTCATTTTTTTTTAACTTTAAGAAAAAAGAAAAAAATAGAAAAAGAAAAAATACAAAAATAAATACAAAAATTAAAAAAATATTTTCTACAAATTCGTTGCAGGCCTACCGTCAACGGGTTAATACTCATCCTCTTTGTAAAAAAAAATTGTCTATTGTCGAATTTGAAATATGTCTTCTTTTGTCAAAAACTGTTACAATAAGATATACATGACTGTCGCTGACCGAGAAACGCGTGGCGGATGTGCTTATATTTGAAACTACCGCATAACTTTTTTGCAACATCAATGTTTTCGTTTTGAATTTATATTATTTTTGTCTCCGCTCTCGATAAGTCCGGACTAAAAAACAAGCTCTGAAGAGGATTTTTATAAATCGAAATATTGTTCAATATTGGCTATGAATATGATATAAAAATGTTTTCACTCATATGGTGTTGTTTTCATATCTTTTTATCTATACTCAAATATATATATATATATATATATATATATATATATATATATATATATATATATATAACTTTTAAAATCACATTAATGCCCCATTTAATTACCGAAAAATTCTAACCGAAAAAATTCTAAAGCAAAAAAAAAAAAAAAAAGAATCACAATTAGTTGCAGATAAATAAAATAAAAAAGTGGACACTACGCCATCGTCTTTAGTAGACAGAAGGATGCCAACAACATATATATATATATTTATATATATTATATATATATATATATATATATATATATATATATATATATATGAGTGAGAGAGAGAGTGAGAGAGATAATTAGAAGAGCGTAAAATAAGCTGTCTCATTTTTTGTTCAATAAGAAGAATCTAAAATTCAAATTCAAATAAATGCAACTAGAATTTTTGCTAGCAATTTTGCTCTCCTCTTTCTGGTGTTTTTTATTTTTCATTTTTATTCTGAGGACGACGATGACACTAATTGGAATAAACTAAGTATATTTTGATTTTTTTTCTCTTACATTGCACCAAATACCTTCAGTTAAAATGACATGAAACTATTGTTTTCTTTTTAGACTTCGTGCATTGAAAGTTCATCCAGTACGTCTTAAACAACCCCGCTAATAAGCATGCGGCTTCCCGTGGTCTAACAAAGACCGATCTGGGGTGGGAATAAACTGTTTCTGATATTGAGTATCGACTTGCATTGAGAAATCGTAGCTTTGCTCGTACTTTCACTTGCAAACAGATGCGACCCCTGGTGTCGTACTTTCTTATTTTATCTTAGTCTGGCTAATGAAAGGAGGAAGAAATGCAAAGAGCAATGATTGTCTTGCGCCAATCATTCAAATTGCATGTTCGAGCAAAACCTGAAAATCAGTATACAAAACCCATGTGGTATTATTTGGATTATTCGGACTATTGTCCTCATCTTTATTTTTATCTGTACAACATTTCGGCCGATGTGCCCTCCGACCTTCCTCAGATATTTCTTGTCAGACTCTGGGACGTTCTCAAACTCGGGAATCTTCTTTTCGAACTCGGTACCCTTCTTGTCAAAGTTCCGTGATGGAACAACAAGAAGGTTCCCGAGTTCAAGAATGTTCCAGAGTCCGACAAGAAATATCTGAAAAAGGCCGGAAGGGCACATCAGTCGAACTGTTGTATAGATAACAATAAAGATGAGGACAATAGTCCGAATAATCAAAATAATACTAATTATCAAGCCTCATCTCAAAAATTCAAAGAAATAAAACCCATGTATATATTTTAAAATTATCTTAAGGTTGTAGCTTTTATAGGTGCAACATATAAACTTTAATGTTCATATGTGGCACCTATACAAGCTATTTTTTATACTGGGTATTGTAATTGTTACAGTGTTTATTTGGAAAGGTTTCCCATCTAGTCTAAGTAAGGAACAAAGGAGTGTTGTATGCCATGGACTGCTCAGCCACCTAGGTTCCATCCTTAAACATCACGGGTCACCACCCATGGCCAACAGGTGTCTGGATTGGGGGATTCTCACCCGCCCCCACAAAATGGCAGTCGGTGTATTCTGAAGCCCCAACCGACAGGGCTGCTCTTCCTTTGAATGGCGAAATGAGGTGTCAATAAAAGGGAATGCGTTTTTTTCTTTTGACTTCCTATAGAGATATTACTCTCTCATCCAAGGCAGAACTTATAGGTAATAAGCTAAAAAATGAAATTAGATTAAATAAAAA
>CM042138.1:92370173-92372673 GCA_023376005.1 Doryteuthis pealeii
CTGTTGAAATTCACTATGTATTAGCATTTGTTAGATATGTGTACTTCGTTTGAGTTAGGTATAATACATTGTATTCAACACACGTATCAAATACGATGGGAATGACATTCACACTTCCTGTGAACACCTTGCATGCAGCCTCGATTTAACACCACCATATTTCCTGTTGATCCCGAAATGGGAAGAGGTGTGGAAAGATTAAGATTTTTCACTCGATCCAAGTGAATGTTGCTGTGCGCAATTGGATGAAAACTGATCCAGAATCCTTTCCCAATGAATGAACAAAAAGTGTCAGACGGTTTGGTAAAATGTGTTGTATGAAAGACAAATTTACATAAATTGGATGAGTGTTTCCGATGTCTGTCCGGACTAAATCTTGTCCTGTAAGATTAGAGAGCTCATTCATCAATTATATCTATTAATAATGGAGATTGTCTGTATTTCTGTCTGTAACAAAAAATACGTCATAGATCTACATCACAGCTTACGTCACAATATTCTTATGCTATATACACCCAAAATTTGAGTAAGCAATTTTAAAAATTGTTTTTTACTCTCGTCCTTTTTTTTTTTACAGTAACAAGAAATTAACTAAAAAGTTTACAAATAGATAAATACCTACGATTTTGTTTAACATTGATGTGGAAAATATTTAAAATAATTGTTTGATTATTACATGCACGCAACATTTTATTTGAGATGGACGGGGCTCAGTTTACATTTCAAAATGTTTTTGTTTTTTTTTACTCCTTTAATAAATATGAGGATTTGTCTTACTTATGTTACAAAGCCTCTGATATTGAATTTTTAACTCCCACCCTCTCAGGCAATGTCTTTCAAAAATTAATTTTTACGACGCCCCGAGGGTGTTATCTGTTGCTAGTATAAATAATCCACTTTATTTTCATACCAATTATATTATCCCGTTTAGCCTACATTTTATTTTACCATCCCTGATATTTTTCTCTGTGTGTCATCGAAAAAATTATACAATCAATTTAAATAGTTTAATCTATTTTGCTTAGGGAATATCTTATGAAGCCAAAATGTTATGCTAATAAATGAAAAAAGAGCACAGAATGTGGTAAGTTAGAATAGATAAAAACAATTAAGTTTATAGAAGGGGGAAACTTACTGCATGCGGAATCCGTAGAAAGTAAATTAGACTGAAACTAGGAGAAACAGATAATTTCATTATATATATTAGTAGTAGGGAAACGGGCTTTTTCATTGGCTCACACTGACTGTGGTTTCTAGATTAAGAGGTCGGGTTTTTTGTAATTTCATTTGAAGCAAAAATGGTAAGGCTAGCAGTACGTAGCTTGCAGGGTGGCAACTTGAAGATGTTGGATTCAAGTTGGGGTTGCTATCGGAGCCGAAATGATGCATAAGAACCCGTAATCGGTGATGAAGATAGTGCATCACTGACGACCACCCTGCATGCATTCATAAGATGTATCTTACTACTTATGAAGCCGGAATGCTATTAAATGAGAATGTTTTGTGCCTTTTATTTGTTATTTACTGCAAAATAGACACAATTATAGGAACATCCTCTGAGTGTTCTCATTCCATAAATTTTACAAGAGTTAATATTAGACAACCAGGATTTGTGGATATATCACAGTATGATAACTTAATTATTACGACCTTTGATATGTATACTTTAGAGGTATTGCTAAATAGTTCAATATGTAAAAAGTATAATAATCTTGATTTAACTCTCTATCACTCTTTCATCTTTCTTTTCATCTTTTCATTATGTTGGAGTGAAACAGATTCAGCGTTATCGCTTCCACGCGCTAATTCGCTCTCTTTACCTTTCCATATTTTCTTTCTTTCCTATTACATTTGTACTTTGTAACATGTCATTTTTCTTCCTTTACTTTCTTTATAACAAAAACGGAATGGTCCATTATGGAGCTGAGGTGACGACCCTCATAAGAAATAAGAATTTGGCGGATAAGCAACGCCAGATAATCAGGATATACTTTTTTTTTACATTTCATCTTGCATGAATCGGACGGTCTCAATTTTAGCCAAGTGTTGCAAGATGATAACGGTTGTACAAATTAGGAATACTAAGGTCTTTAAGCGCGTAGTTTGTAAAACAAATTTGGTTTGGTTTTACAAAATGATAGTCAGAATTGCATATGTATCAATAAATTGGTAATTAACCTTCAGCCACTTCCTTCTAGCACCTCCGTGTAAAAAATGTAAAATGTGACGAACGAAAGAAAGTTAAATTTAGAAAGAAAAGCAAAAAATAACTTACTTTTACTTTGGAATCTGAGTTGGAATTTATGGATTCTAAGCCAACTCTAATATTCATTCTGTATGGTGAATTATTAGAAGGTTCCCGACGGTGGGGAGACTAAGCCTACGCTTTAAAAACGTCAGAAAGAAGGTTATGATGACATTCCACATAAGCACCAACGCATGGTAGGTTTGTGCAGAAAATCCAGCGGCCTGGTTCCTCTTTGTAAAACAAGTCGCGAAA